>CM022300.1:440501078-440827601 GCA_011799875.1 Thinopyrum elongatum | reverse complement strand
TTCCACTGTTTGACCTTTAATGAGCGTGCTTAAAACTGCACACGAAGCTATCTTTGGAGAGTATTTGTCGCCATGGATATATTTGGTTGATGTTAGCCTGTTGTGCGTTGCCTCTCGACGCTTGTACTTACACAGGATAATTTGGGAACGTTGTTGAGTTCCATCGCGGTTTAGTTTCATCCCCTGGGCTTATATATACTCACTGTTCAGGATATCGTAGATGGTACCATATAGGCCGGGGGATGATAAGGGGACTAATCGGTGAACAGACTTTTAACTGAATATATCTTGTAACCCATTTATCCTTAGGTTAACTAGGGTCGCATATGTAATATATCTGAGGCTACATAGCAACATGCACTGTCCTTAATGTCTAAATGTGACAATGCCTAGGCTACATAGCAACAAAGGAAGAGTGTTACCTTAAAGTTCTGATGATGTCTAGGATCGTAGAAGAGCAGCAGCAGCAACAACAAAACACAGTCACTGTGGAACTTACTTAGCTAGAGGTTGAGTTAGTTTCTAGCTATGACTAACCTGAAAACTCCATCCAAAGAGTGTTTGGATGACAGGGTTAGATTGACAATAAATGCCACTAGGAGGAAACGAGCTCCAATGAGCACTCTTGGGTGGATAGTTTTTTGGGTGGGTTAGATGCAACTAGCTTCAAAACTAGCCCTCAGTTTGGATATACTTTAGGGCTATTGAGCCCAAACTAGTCGTCAACTAACTCTAACCCATGGATACAGAAGCAGTTTAATCAGCCAATAATTTGTTTTTAAAAATGCAATAAAACTCTTTCGGACCCATAATATTAAGATGTTACTTAATCTAATATGTGAGGTATATTGGGTGTTATAAGATATTATAAAAGAGTTGTTGTACTAATATTGTGCAATTGACTGTTAGCTTCTAATTATAACTTGGTGCTTTGAGGTACATAGTCATTGGTACAGATCCGCGCTTAGACCCTTTTACGGATGGGGGCAATGAGATACGATGACCAGACATCAAGTGAGGAAGCTGATAAAGATTGTTTTAGTAAAATGGGGTCAAAAGAGGCACAATTATTAAACTATTTTTTTACACCTATCAAGACACAGCGGGAAATGCAGGATGTATAAGTAGAACTCTGCAGCCTTCTTTTTACTGCCCATATGAGTTGTGTCACAGAAATGTCTGAATCTTTTTCCTTTGGAAGTGTTCCCAAAGCAGTTTTACTCAAGATTACCTCTCAAACTACATGATTGGTGGGCATGCAAAGGTTAAAGTATTCTACCAAAACATGATGATTATCTAGAGTTTTCATGAAGACCATGAAGGATGGCGGGTCGGCCATCACAAGGGGTGGGACTAGGAACGTGTGTGCCTTCGGCAATGGAGGAGGGCACAATATGGGCATTCCCGCGTCCCGTGTTCAGCAACCAGAAGGTTTATTTCGCCTTTCTTACCATCTTAATAGTACAAGTATCAACTTGCTGTCATCATTCTATTTGGTCTTATGTAATTTTGCAACATAGTGTACCTATGAATCGAATAAGTTTTTGCAGTGGTTGTTTGAACCGTTATGGATATGAATAAGCTATAGCATACATTCAAATTCAAATCAGGTCACAATTTGAAATAGAAGCAATTAAATTATGGTGTGATGATTGAAATTACGCTCTGCAGGTCGTTACGGCGCAAACGGTTGGTTTTAAAAACACAAACGTGTTGTGATATACACCTAATCCACATGGTTCACAAAGAGGAAACATGTGCAAGAATGCCACAGTTGCCGTTTGCAAAAGCGTGTGCGATGTCAGACAATATCCAAAGTGCGGGGCAAACTAAATGTTGTGATATTGCCTTATCATACACGATTCGCCAACCATGAATATTTCTGATGTGGTAGGCATCGTAAACGTTGCACCCCAGAGAATAGCGTGTGGCGATAGGTGTCAGGTACGATGAGTTACGATGGTCCTACGTTCTAATCCTATCCGACAATCGTTATGACTGTTAGCTAATATTCTTAATTAGTTATCGCATACAGTTTGGGAAAAGTGAGATGTGTGTGAGTAATTGTCTGTTTATCCTCATGTTTTATAATTGTGAACCGTTATGTGAGGGGCCGTGCATCATAATTGTAGCAGCACAGAATACCGACGCAATGGCAATGCGAGCCAAACGGAGTTGCAAGGATTTGCAGGTTAGGGGTTGGCCCCTATCACGATGGGTTTCTGGGTCGTGATTGTGGGAAGGACCCCCTATCGCAGTCACTCACTTGGCGACGGTTCCAAATGCCGTCGTGGAAAAGGGTTTAAAAAACCGGTGTATAGCACCTCACTGTACCAGGTCTGCAAGCTTTGCGTGTCGGTGATGGAATATGTGCGGTGTGGGCATGTGCCGTGGAAATTTATGATTGGTGACCAAGTTGCAGAATCCGATGCCTTATCCCAAGAGTTTGCTGTCCGGGCCGAATTCAGTGTCTGAAGGGGCACGGCGCTTTTGCTTGAGGCTTCGCTTGCTTGTGTCTTACTCTTGCTCCCCTTTGTGCATGAGAATATGGGGTTTAATACCCTTTGTTGCTGGGGTGGTAGGATCTCATGTTTTCATGTCGTTCGCCTATAAGCACCGTCAATCTTATGATACCATCTTCCTCTTCTTTTATACCTTAGTTCTCCGTTACTCAATCACATACTTTTACCTTTTCCCCAAACCCCTTTTTTCCCCCTCTTCCCTCCTTGCATGGAGCATGCTGCTGCTCCTTGAGTTGTCCCATGGCAGGGCTATGGTGTGCTGTTTGCTCCTCATCTCGTTGTCGTAGGTGTCAATAGCTCAAGAGAGAAACCGAACGTGATTCTGATGATCGGTGGTGTTTTGAGCTTGAAATCGGCCTGATTGTTGAAGTATCTGGGGCCTATTTGCTGCGTGTTACCAACCGGCGGCACCTGATATCTGATTCATACGGAATCCTCCACTTCTTGTCGTCTGCTAATTCTTTGTCGTCGCTTGCTGAAGGCAAATAAGGTCTTGCCGTAAGGCCACAAGAAAATACGGACGGCAAAGATGTGGTGAGGGAAACAAAAGGCTTTGCCATCAGCCTGTTCTTTGACGTCGAGGGCTGAGGCAAAGCATCTTTGTCGTCCGCTGGTGACAGCAAAGAATCTGCCGTCCGCTAGCAGACGGCAAAGAGGTGGGGGGTCCAGTTATTGTTTAACCAACTCTCAAGCCCACCGGCCCCCACCTCTTTGCCGTCCGGCAAGCGGCCGGCCAAAGAAACTTTTGCCGACCGTTGGCCTGACGGGCAAAGAGGCGGGTACGTTAAAGGGCCGTTCCCGCCCCTCTCTTCTCTCCACTCTCTCATCCTCCCCACCCACCCCGCTGCCGCCGCCGCCGACACCGTATGCCGTCAAGCCGTCCGCCCCGCACCCCTTCCCTGGCCCCGAAAAAAGAAAAGAGAAAAGAAAAAAAGCATGGAAAATGAAAAGGAAAAAAGGTAAACACAGAAAATGAAAAAGATAGGAAGAAAATTAACAAAAAAAAAACCAGGAAAGCGCAGACGAAGCAGTAACATGTAAGTGGAGTAGACAAGCAGCACAGAAACAAGCAAACACCATCACAGACCCTCCACCGAGGCCCCGCAGACCTCTTCCACGTGGGCAGCCGCGCCCGCGGACCGTCCACGCCCTCAGTCCCTCAGGCGGCCCGTCCGGCCCCCCCTCCAAACAGGGTCGCCGCCTCTCCAGCGGCCGCGCAGCCATCCGGCCCGCCCCCTCCACAGTGTGAGCTCCTCCCCTTTTTTGTTTATGAGGTTACCTTTTGTTTCTTTGTAGTTAGGTTTTAGTTTAGTTAAGTATAGTTTAGTTTAGTTTTAGTTAGTTTATTTTCGCTTAGGTTTGAGTTATTTAGTTTAGCTTATTTTAGTTAGTTTTAGTTTTAGGTTTAGTTTATTTTAGATTAGTTTTAGTTTTAGTTTTTAGAAGAAGAAGTAGAAGGAGGAGGGAGGAACAGGAGGAGGGAGACGAGAAAGAAGAAAGAAAAGAAGATAGAGAGGGTAAACAAGGAGAAGAATACTCTATTTGAGAGAAGAAGAAGAAGAAGAAGAAGAAGTAAGGAGAGCAACACAAAAGAAGAAAGTAAGAAGAAGAACGAAAGCAAGAAGAAACGAAGAAAAGGTAAGAAAGAAGAAAGAACAGAAGAAGAAGGAAGAGAAGAGGCAGGGGTAAAGATCGAGAGAAGACAGATCAGAAGTAAGAGAGAAGAAGAAGAGGAGGAGTAGGTTCAGAAAGAGGACCAGGACCGTCATGAGGAGGACACAGGAGGAGCGAGGAGGAGGCCTCTAGGAGGCAGGTCTAGATTAGGAGCGAGGGAAGGGGAGCGAGGAGGGAAGTGAGGTAGTTTCAGGAGGAAGGACGCGGCAAGTTTTATGTGAGTTCGTGAGAGGAAGGCAGGATGGAGGGGAGGAGGGTTTTTACTAGATAAGACTACGAACTAGAAAAGACAAAGGGAGGAGAGGACAGGAAGGAGTGAGGGCCCCTTCCAGGAACTCGGCATAGCCCAAGAAGAGGAATTAGCAGGAGGGTAGCGAGGGGCACGGATTAGGGGGCTGAGGAGGACGGGCTGAGGAGGCAGGAGGCAGCAGGGAGGTGAAGAGGGAGACCTTAGAACAGAGGAATCAGTCGTTACGGAGGCTAGCAACAAGAAACAAGAAGAGAAAAAGCGAATGAGAAAGATATGTATAGAATAGAGGAGGAGGAGGAGACGGACTACGGATAGTGGGAGAGGGAGGAGGTTTACGCTTGAGGAGGTGAGGAGGCGAGGAGGACGGAGGAGGAAGGTCAGGCAGGATTCTCCGACAGAGGAGGAAGGCAGGACTAGGAGGTATGGAGGAGGGTATTATTGGAGGGAGGTGAGGAGGTCAGGTAGGAAGGACATCAGAAGGAGAGATGGGGGAGGAGGACTTCCATGGAGGAAGGAGGAGGGAAGTAGGAGGTAAAGGAGGAGGATAGGAGAGAGGGTGAGGGTGCCAGGAAGGGGAGGAAAGGAGGACGGTGCTCGGAGGAGAGGGAGGGGACGGAGGAGCGGAAGGGAGTGATGGAGGAGGTACAGGAGGCAGGAAGGCTAAGGCCAGGACGGAGGAGGAGGATCTCCATGATACGAAGCAAAGAACAGAAGAAAGATAGCAGCGTGAGGAGGTAGGAGAAGGGGACAGGAAGGAGGACGGGGAGGAGGGAGGAGGTGCGGAAGAGGAAGGAGAGAGGCCCAGGCTAGGCTGGCAGACAAGCGTAGGAGCGAGGCAGGAGGATTCACGGGCAGGGATGGAAGGAGGAGGATGTAATCAGCGATGTGATCTGGCAGGTTCACATGATAGAAGAAAAGGAGGAGGCAGGGGAGAAGCAGAAGATAGCTGAGAGGGAGGAGGAGGAGGGGGGGGGGAGGCTCGGCAGGACGGAGAAGAGGAGCAGCGGTTAGGACAGGTAGGAAAAAGGTACAGTAGGAGGCAGGGAGGTCCAAAGAGAGCAGAAGAGGAGCAGCGACGGGGAGGAGGAAATCACCAGGCCATCAACTTGGATGGAGAAAGGTGCGCAAGTGCAGCAGGTGACGATTGAGGGTGGAAGGAGGATAAAGGTCTTGGTAGGCAGTCGGTAACGGGACGAGATTATATTCAGAGGAGAACCGGATGGAGAGTACCCAGTAGGGCAGGAACTAGAGTAGAAAGGAGGGTGAAATCGACTTGGTGAGGCCGCTAGAGGAGAGGAGGATCGGAGAAGGAGAGGAGACAAGAAATAGGCAACACACTAGGAGCCAAGAACCAGCTATTGTGAGGAAGAGCGAGGAGTAGTTAAACATGGATAGTCTATGAGGAGATAGTTCGTGAGCCCCCGGATTAGGAGCAACGGTAACAGAGCATGCCCCCCCCCGGAAAGGCGCAACACGGGACTAGAGATTCCATGACGCGATTTGGCATGCGAGAGAGAACGCCCAGACGCACCGACGGAGGGAGTGGAAGTACGGATAAGAGAACCATCAGGAGAATTAGGCTTCCCAGCACAAGACCCACGGCATGATCTAAACGGAGAGACCCTCGATGGGTGCCCCTGACGCGAGGACGGACGCCACGACGATAAGGAGTGAAGGGACCAGGACACGTAGGTAGGAGAACTAGGTAGGAGCAGGAGGCATACCCTACGGAAGTTCCGTGGTTTACCTCATATGCGGGACCGGAGGACCGGAATAACGGAGAGACGGATTACGGATGAAGAACCATTATCGTACGAACAAGGAGATAGGGAATCGGAAGGAGAATGGTCATCAAAAAAGTAATCAAGGCTACGCGACAGATCCACGGATAGAGCAGACTATGGGAGGGAAATAGGGGAGTGCAGGATGGAGAATAGGAGGAGAAGACAAGAAACACGGAGAATTAATGATATTTCACGAGGGAGCAACAGAGGCCGAGGAGGAGAAGGTAGACAGCAAGAAAGACAAGGAGATGAGAGAACAACGCGCACAGGGACGAGCGACGAATGGAGATGGATATCTCGAGAGGGGTTAAGAAAGAAGCTCTTCGGAAATGACAGCGCACAAGAAAGAAACGGTTACGCGCAGAAAGAAGAATTCCAGCGATATTCGCCAACAACGAAAATGGAAAGTCGGGAATAGGACGAAGCCAGGAGCCGAATGCCGACGAAGAAGTTAGGACACTATTCCGAGTGAGAGGACGGAATGTGACGAGAGGAAAAGCGTAACCAGCGGGTCTATCGCGCCCTGGAAGCCGCGGTACCCGTTCGGTAGGATGGAGGTAGGGAAGGGAGGGAGACGAGACAAAAACTGGGGGCCGTAGCGGAGGGCGAGAGGGAGCGAGAAAGGAGCCGAGAAGTGAGAGAAGTGTTCGGAGCGAGTAGTGGAAAGAGAAAGAGGAAGAACAGAAAAAGACAAGGAAAGAAGGGGGGGGCGGGGGAAGGAGGGAAGAGGCGGTCTTAGGAGGGAGCCTGCACGGGCACTTGAAGGGCATACTAAAAGAACCAGCCCGACGAACAGGCCGACGGCACACCCTGCGGCGGCTGCAGAGGGGCAGCGTACTTCATGGAGGAGACCGAGACCCTCGTACAGAGAAATGAAGAATCATAGGTTAGGAGAGATATCACAGATGCGCTTGCGACGCGGAAAAGAGGGAAAGGACATGAAGGAAGCCAATCCACGATAATTGAAGACAGAGACAAGAGAAAATTGTAAAGAGAATAGGAATAGAAAACGAAGATAAGGAGAAGAAACACTCCCCGCCGAGGAAGAAACTAGGTTTATAGGAGGAGAGGATTAGGAACGTGTGAACAGGAGGTGAGAAAAGGAGAATATGTCGACGGAGTTAGAGAGAAAGCGAAAATAGGGAGAAAGAAAATCGGAAGATTAAGGAGGAGGAGAGATAAAGACCCGGAGGAATGGTGCCGAGGTAGAATACGACCAACGCTGCAGAATACAGAGAAGAAAGCAGATAGGTAGAGGAGGGCCAAAAGGAGGAGGGATGGCAGGGAGGAAGGAGAATGGAGGAGGAAAGGAGGACCAGGAAAAGAAAGACAGGACAAGGACAAAGGACATCCCCCGAAAAGTAGGAGTTGATGGGAGAGAGGAGAAGGGCGAAGGAGGAGAGGGTGAGATAGAGGAAAGAGGAGGAGGGGAAGAGAAAGAGAAAAGAGAAGAAGAGCGAAGAAGAAGAAAAAGAAGAAGAAAGCAAGAAGAAGCAGAAGAAGAGAAGAGAAGAAGAAGAGAGAAAGGAGAGGGAGGAGAGAGAAGAAGAAGAAGAAGAAAAGAGAAGAGGAGAGGAGGAGAAGAAGAAGAAGAAAAGGAAAAAAAGATACCCCGACCCCGACCCGACCCCCGACACCAGACACCCCGACCACCTCGGCACGACACCCCGACCCCGACCCTCGACCCCCTGGACACCACACCCCGACCCCGACCCCCGACCAACGACACCCCTGACACCACACCCCGACCCACACCCGACCCCGACCCCGACCCCGACACCCTGACACCCCGACCCCGACACGACACCCCGGCACGACCACCCCGACCCCGACACCCTGACAACCACACCCGACCCCGACCCCCGACATGACACCCCGACACCTGACACCCCGACCACGACACCTGACACCACACCCACCCTTACCCCCGACCCCCGACCCCCGACAATAAGTAGTAGAAGAAGAAGAAGATGAAAAAAAGAAGTAGAAGTTGAAGATGAAAAAAAGAAGTAGGAAAGAGGGCGCCCGGGGACGAGCGGGTTAGGGGGTTCCTCGGTGTCGATGGAACCCTAAATAGCAAGTATCGTCGGTTGCGAGGTACATGTGGCCGTCGGTGTCGAATACTAATCCACGTCCCACAAGTGACGCGACGTCGGCGTCCCAAAGCAACTGTTCTCGGCGTCGATGGCGGTCGAACACCATTGCGAATTGTCTGGCAGCCTTCGCGATGACGATTTAAAGGCAAGTGTTGAAACTTGAAACACCCAAACTGACTCAAGTCGGTTTGGTTGTTTGAAATTTCAAAACTTGGCTTTAATCCTCATCGCAGAGGCTGCCAGACAAATTCGCCAAGGTGTTCGACCGTCATCGGCCACCAAGAACTATTGTTGCGGGACGCGGGCGCTGGCTTCATCTGTGGGATGTGGATCTAGTGTTCAACGCCGACCGCCTCATGTTATTGCACCGATGGTAGTTGCTATTTAGTTTACCCGGGGACGAGCGGGTTAGGGGGTCGTTGTGATGGAACCCTAAATAGCAAGTATCGTCGGTGCGAGATACATGTGGCCGTCGGTGTCGAACACTACATCCACGTTCCCACAAGTGACGCCGGCGTCCGGCGTCCCACAGCAACAATTCTCGGCGTCGATGGCGGTCGAACACCATTGCGAATGTTGGCAGCCTCTACGATGACAATTAAAAGGCAAGTGTTCAAACTTGAAACACCCAAACTGACTCAAAGGCTTCTGAAGTTTTGATTAACTATCATTAAAATGGGGAAGAATTTAAGCATGCTATTACCATGTATAGTGTGGTATCTTGCCTTGGAGTATTCATATCTAGTAGCAGATCATTGCAGGCATGGATGTGAAGAACTCAGGCCAAATTTAGTTTAAGTTAAATTGTAGATGCCTATATTTCACCAAATTTCAAAATAATTTTTTCTACCAAAAAAAATGAAAAAATATTGGTTACGCTTGAACCTTGTGTTATCTTTGAATATCACCATCAATATCGTTGGTAGTGGTATGTTTTCTTATTGGTATCACTATCAATTTGGTTTACATTTTCAGTTTTTCTTCAGTCTAAAGAAATCCCTAGTTTTGAAGGGTGCCAATTGCCATTGCGAACTAACCTACCAAATTAATTAAGTGTTGTTGATGTTGTTGAGCACAAGTGCATTGCTTTTTTTTCTCAGTTTCTTTCATGCTAAAAACTTGGTCTGTTCCAACTATGTCCATTTATCAAATATGATAGAGTTGAATTAGAGCCAAGTTGGATTAGGGCCAAGTTTCTGTAGATAGCAAATGGGCCATTTATCAAATATGGTTCTAGCTTGTGTTTATAGATATGGTCCATTATAGTAGATATGATTCTAGTTGTTGCCATCATAAATGTCCACAAGTGCATTGCTTTTTGAATGTGAAATGATAACTTGTAGTGAATCTTTTGCTCAAAACTTTTGCTGCTGTATGTTGTATGATAATGTTGTAAGGGTAGTAATTGGTCTCTTCTGCTGCTATAAGAGATGGGGGGAGGCCGCCACCGCAGGCTGCGCTCGCCACAACGAGTGTGACTTGGAAGGTTTCAGTTTTCACGATCATACTTGGAATCCTCCAGGGAGGCAGGTATATAAAAGGAGAGATCTCCCCTTCACCCATCTCTTTATCATAACTCTGCTGTTTGCTACATCACTGTTGACCCACGCTGCAGAGGCTGCCTGACACTTTTATGAAGATGCTGGACGGCCATCGGCCAAAGAATGTGAAGCTGCGACAGGCTGGCAGCGGGCTTCGTAGGCTGTGGGACGTGGAGGTGGGTGTTTAGGTATGACCACATGTACTGTGTCATGGCTGGGAGCAGTTCATCCGTGCCTACGACCTGCGGCACGGGGGTACTTCTGTCCTCAGGTACGACGGCAACGCCACGCTCACCGTGAAGGTGTTCAACACGACTATGTGCCGCATGCGCTATCAGGACGACGACGATGCCAGTACACTCTGCGCTTCTTCCTCTCCATTTGGCTTTGTCTCACACGGATAGTTAAAAAACTTTGTTGCATTTGGTCAGGCAATGGGAGCAGCAGCGGACTCGGGCTACAGCAAAAGTAGTAGGACTCTAGCTACAGCAAAAGCAGCAGCGACTCTGGCTACAGCAAAAGCAGCAAGAGGATGAGGAGGAACGGAGTGGGGAAGAAGAGGAGCAGAGTAGGGATGAGGAGGTGCAGCCTATTCTATCTGACGATGACCTCGCGGATGTGGTGGTGGCTGACGATGGGCAAGCGATGGTGGTGGCTGACGATGACCTACCGATGGTGGTGGCTGACGACGGGTAAGTGATGGTGGTGGCTGATGATGACCTAGCGATGGTGGTGCCTGAAGATGGCCTCGTGAGGTGGTGTGGTGCCTGACAATGACCTCGCGATGGTGGTGGCGCCGGCGATCCACACGCTGGGCGACAGGACCATGCCAATTGTGGTAGAAGAGTACATCCACGCCTCGCCGCTTAAGCGCATCAGGATGATGAAGGAGAAGGAGAAGAAGGAGGAGTGAGATCCTTCACCTCCGTGATGACGGTAAGTTTTCTCTAGTGTTTTGCTTACGAAATTTATAAAGACCTAGACTTAGCTTTATTTCTCCAAAATGCTTACCATAATGAACTAGACTTAGCTTATCTTCCTCCAAAATGACTAATTAGCTTACTTAGCTCCAAAATGATCTATACTTAGCTTTGTTTCCTCCGAAATGACCTAAGTTAGCTCTAATATGCTAAGTTATCTCTAATATGCTTAGTTACCTAGGTTTGTCAATAATGACATACACTTAGCTTACTTATGTAAAAAATGGCATAATTAGCTTACTTAGGTTTGAAATGGCATAACAGTCTTGGTAACCTCATATATGTCATATAGTTAGCTTATTTTCCTCGAAAATGACATAATAAGCCTAATTAGCTCCAAAATGATCAATTTTACTAAGTTAGCTCCAAAATGACCTAAGTTAGCTCTAAGTAGCTCTAAATGCTAAATTAGCTCTCTATATGCTTGTTACCTGGGTTAGCTCAATAAGAACTATAATTAGCTTACTTATGTCAAAAATGGCATAATATTCTTACTTAACTAAAAAATGGCATAATTTGCTAGGTTAGCTCCAAAATGACCAAGTTTTCTCTAGTGTTTTGCTTTACAAATGGATACTTAGCTTATTTCCCCTAAAATGGCATAATTACCTAAGTTAGATAAAAAATAAGTATACTTAGCTTATTCAGTTCATTTATGACATACTTAGCATACTTAGGTAAAAAATGGCATGATAATCTTTGTTAGCTCCAAAATGATATAGACTTAGCTATTTCCGCGAAAATGACATAATAACCATACTAAGCTCCAAAAGACCTATTTACCTACCTTAGCTCTAAATGACCTACACTTAGCATTTTTACCTAGCTTAGAAATAAAATGACATTTTACCTACCTTAGTTGAGAAGAAGAAGAAGAAGAAGAAGAAGAAAGAAAGAAGAAAGAAGAGAAGAAGAAGAAGAAGAAGAAGAAAGAAAGAAGAAAGAAGAAGAAGAAGAAGAAGAAGAAGAAGAAGAAGAAGAAAGAAGAAGACTAGTTAGAAGAAGAAGAAGAAGATAAAGAAGAGGAGAGGAGAAAAAGAAAAGAGAAGAAAAAATCTTCTTCTTCTTCTTCTAACTAGTCTTCTTCTTCTTCTTCTTCTAACTTTCATCTTTCCCAATTTGCAGATTTGCTTACATGAGGAAGCGGATTCATGGACTGTACTATTCTTGTGGTGCTTCCTTGTGTGTATGAAACTGTGTTTGGACATGTATGTCTATATGGATATGTTGTGGAAACTTGTTTCTGGTTATGATATATGGTTGGACTTTGTTGAACTAGTTGTTGGATTGGTGTGAAATGAAATATGTGGTTGGACATGCTGTTGGATATGTTGGATATGTATGCATGAGTATCGTGTTTGGAAACCATGTCTAATTAATGGGATTTAAATAAAAATAGGGGATATATAGCCTCTTTGCCGTCCGCTAGCGGACGGCAAAGAGCTTAGCCGTCCGCTAGCAGACGGCAAAGAGGACACGTGGCAGTCACCTGTGCAAACTGGGAACACTGGCTGCCTATTTGCCGTCTGCCAGCAATGATTCAAACCTCTTTGTCGTCTGCTGGCGGACGGCATATCTGGACACGTGGCAGCTTCCCAGTGCTGCCTAGCTGGGCTCTTTGCCGTCCGCCAGCGGACGGCAAAGATCTTTGACTCTTTGCTGTCCGCTGGCGGACGGCAAAGAGCGCCGTTAACCCCCTAACGGCTCTCACGCCACCGCACTGCCGTCAGCTGTCTTTGTCGTCTGCTGGCCTCGGATGGCGGACGGCGTAATCCTTTGCCGTCCATTTCTAAGAAGCGGACGGCAAAGAAGGCCTTTGCTGGCAGGCTTTCATCCGGACAGTTTGCCGTCCGCTAGCGGACGGCAAAGCATTTTGCCGTCCGTGATCTATGCCTTTGCCGTCCGCCATGGCGAACGGCAAAGAAGCTGATTCCAGTAGTGCTTGGCTCATCAAACCCTCCCTGCGTGTGCCGCCTTGCATGTTTCTGCAATGACATTCAACATTTTTGGGATTAATCTTTCTGCCTTTTCTCCTATAACTGATGGGTAACATGTCATGTACTGAAGGTAACGTATAAGTTGAACTTGCATCGTTGGGCATTATTAAACTTTGTTGTCTATTCTCCCTGATGTACTTTCAGTCGAACCGATGGATGGACATGTTTAAGCACTGATGTACTGATGTACTGTTTGCACTGATGCATCAGTTATGCATAGTTTTTTTTTATCTTTTTCCCTATAACTGATGCATGAACATTTGATGCACTGCTGGTAAACTGAACATTGAACTTGGGAACAGTAGGCATATATATAAACTGATGCATGTTTTTTTTGTTTTTTCCTCTAGAACTGATGCATCTACATTAGAAGTACTCCTAGTTTCTGTATCATTGAACTTATTGTGTAACAGTGTATTTAATTTTTTTTCAACAACAGTCTTTGTCCTCTGTCGAACTGATGCAACTACATGGCATGTACTATTAGTAATCACAACATATAACTTGCAGTGGTAGTTGAACCTTATATAAACTGTTGAAGCTACTTGGAATGATGCATAAGTTTATGTTTTTTGACTGGAACTGAAGCAAGCATATTAGAGGTACTGACAGTAACCTCGACATCCAAATTGTGTATCAAGTGGCAGGGGTGTAATGAATTGATGCAGGCATTTGCAATGTACTATCAGCTTCTGTATCATAGGACATGCGCTACAGATGCAGCACATGTAGTACTCATGAACCTAATAGTGTAACATATATAAAGAGCATAGTGTGTGCAATTTTTAAATTAAATCTTTTTGCAGAGTAGGACTGATGAACTGACACAAACGTGGTATTTCCATGATCATTTGTACTTCAGGAGCAATCAGGCAGATAGATTGAAATTTGAGGAAAAATCATGTGGGAAGCACGTGCTACTTCTTGAGCTTGCGTTGATTTTTCCCTTGAAGAGGAAAGTGTGATGCAGCAAAGTAGAGATAAGTATTTCCCTCAGTTAAGAACCAAGGTATCAATCCAGTAGGAGGCACAAGCAAGTCTCCAATCTATGAACCTGCACAAACTAACAAACACTTGCACACAACGTGAAAAAGGGGTTGTCAATCCCTTCACAGTCACGAACAAGAGTGAGATCTAAGAGAGATAGGTATAAAAGATAAATAAAAGAGCAAACTAAAGTAAATATAAATAAATTGCAGCAAGGTATTTTTGGGGGTTTTGATTTAAAGATCTGAAAAATATATGATGGAAAATAGACCCGGGGGCCATAGGTTTCACTAGAGACTTCTCTCTTGAAAGAAAACATACGGTGGGTAAACAAATTACTGTTGAGCAATTGATAGAAAAGCGCATAGTTATGATGATATCTAAGGCAATGATCATGAATATAGGCATAACATCCGTGACAAGTAGACCGAAATAATTCTGCATCTACTACTATTACTCCACACATCGACCGACTCCTTCCTGCATCTAGTTTATTAAGTTCATAAGAACAGAGCAACGCTTTAAGTAAGATGACATGATGTAGAGGGATAAACTCAAGCAATATGACATAAACCCCATCTTTTTATCCTTGATGGCAACAATACAGTATGTGCCTCGCTACCCCTTCTGTCACTGGGTGAGGACACCGCAAGATTGAACCCAAAACTAAGCACCTCTCCCATTGCAAGAAAAACCAATCTAGTTGGCCAAACCAAACCGATAGTTCGAAGAGAAATACAAAGATATCTTAATCATGCATAAAAGAGTTCAGACAAGACTCAAATAATATTCATAAATAATCTGATCATAAATCCACAATTCATTGAATCTCAACAGACGCACCGCAAAAGAAGATTACATCAGATAGAACTCCAAGAACATCGAGGAGAACATGCTATTTAAGATCAAAGAGAGAGAAGAAGCCATCTAGCTACTAGCTATGGACCCGTAGGTCTGTGGTAAACTACTCACGCTTCATCGGAAGGGCAGCAAGGTTGATGTAGAGGCCCTCCGTGATCGAATCCCCCTCCGGCAGGGTGCCGGAAAAGGCCCCAAGATCGGATCTCATGGGAACAGAGGCTTGCGACAGCGGAAAAGTAATTTGGTGGACACTTCTGATGTTTGGGGAATATTTGAGAATTTAAAGAGGTGGAACTAGGGTTAGGGGACTCCCGAGGGGCCCACAAGCCAGGGGCGCCCCCTGGGGTGTGTCCTGAGGGCTTGTGGCCACCTCGAGACTCTTCTGGCCCTCTTTCCAAGTCACGTAGGTGTCTTCTGGCCAAAAAAGTCATCGTAAAGTTTTATTCCGGTTGGACTCCATTTGATATTCCTTTTCTGTAAAAGTCAAAAACAAGGAAAAAACAGAAACTGGCACTGGGCTCTAGGTTAATAGGTTAGTCCCAAAAATAATGTAAAATATCATATTAATGCATATATAACATCCAAAACAGATAATATAATAGCATGGAACAATAAAAAATTATAGATACGTTGGAGACGTATCAAGCATCCCCAAGCTTAATTCCTGCTCGTCCTCGAGTAGGTAAATGATAAACAGAATTTTTTATGTGGAATGCTACCTAACATATTTATCAATGCAATCATCTTTATTGTGGCAAGAATGTTCAGCTCCATAAGGTTCAAAACAAAAGTTTAATATTGACATAAAAACAATAATACTTCAAGCATACTAATAAAACAATCATGTCTTCTCAAAATAACATGGCCACAGAAAATTATCCCTACAAAATCATGTAGTCTGGCTTCTTCATCACACAAAGTATTTTATCATGCACAACCCTGATGACAAGCCAAGCAATTGTTTCATACTTTTGGTGTTCTCAAACTTTTTCAACTTTCACGCAATACATGAGCGTGAGCCATGGATATAGCACTATAGGTGGAATAGAATATGGTGGTTGTGGAGAAGATAAAAAGAAGGAGAAAGTCTCACATCAACTAGGCAAATTAATGGGCTATGGAGATGCCCATCAATTGATATTGATGCAAGTGAGCAGGGATTGCCATGCAACGGTGCACTAGAGCTATAAGTGTATGAAAGCTCAAAAAGAAAGTAAGTGGGTGTGCATCCGACTTGCTTGCTCATGAAGACCTAGGGCACTTTGAGGAAGCCCATCATTGGAATATACAAGCTAAGTTCTATAATGAAAAATTCCCACTAGTATATGAAAGTGACAAAATAGGAGACTCTCTATCATGAAGAACATGGTGTTATTTCGAAGCACAAGTGTGGAAAAAGGATAGTAACATTGTCCCTTCTCTCTTTTTCTCTCATTTTTTTTGTTTGGGCTTCTTTGGCCTCTTTTTTTTTATTTGGGCTTCTTTGGCCTCTTTTATTAATTTTAAAGTCCGGAGACTCATCCCAACTTATGAGGGAATCATAGCTTCCATCATCCTTTCCTCACATGGGACAATGCACTAATAATGATGATCATCACACTTTTATTTACTTACAACTCAAGAATTACAACTCGATACTAGAACAAAATATGACTCTATATGAATGCCTCCGGCGGTGTATCGGGATGTGCAATGATCAAGAGTGACATGTATAAAAAATATGAATGGTGGCCAAGCCACAAATACTATGCCAACTACATGATCATGCAAAGCAATACGACAATGATGGTGCGTGTCATAATTAAACGGAACGGTGGAAGTTGCATGGCAATATATCTCGGAATGGATATGGAAATGCCATAATAGGTAGGTATGGTGGTTGTTTTGAGGAAGGGTATATGGTGGGTTTAATGCACCGGCGAAAGTTGCACGGTACTAGAGAGGCTAGCAATGGTGGAAGGGTGAGAGTGCGTATAATCCATGGACTCAATATTAGTCATAAAGAACTCACATACTTATTGCAAAAATTTATTAGCCATCGAAACAAAGTACTACATGCATGCTCCTAGGGGGATAGATTGGTAGTAAAATACCATCGCTCGTCCCCGACCTCCACTCATAAGGAAGACAATCAAAAAATAAATCATGCTCCGACTTCATCACATAACAGTTCACCATACGTTCATGCTACGGGAATCACAAACTTTAACACAAGTATTTCTACCAATCCACAATTACTCACTAGCATGGCTCTAATATCACCATCTTTATATCTCAAAACAAATGCAAGGAATCAAACTTCTCATATATTCAATGCTCTTTTATATGAAAGTTTTTTATTATATCCCTCTTGAATGCCCATCATATTCGGACTAAATTCATAACCTAAGCAAATTACCATGCTGTTTAAAGGACTCTCAAAATAATATAAGTGAAGCATGAGAGTTCAACAATTTCTATAAAATAAAGCCAATGTCGTGCTCTAAAAAGATATAAGTGAAGTAATAGAGCAAACTGCCTAGCTCAAAAGATATAAGTGAAGCACATAGAGTATTCTAATAAATTCATGATTAAAGTGTGTCCCTCTCAAAAGGTGTGTACAGAAAGGATGATTGTGGCAAACTAAAAAGCAAATACTCATATCATACAAGACGCTCCAAGCAAAACACATATCATGTGGTGAATAAAAATATAGCCTCAAGTAAATTTACCAATGCATTGAAGACGAAAGAGGGGATGCCATCCGGGGCATCCCCAAGCTTAGATTCTTGGTTGTCCTTGAATATTACCTTGGGGTGACTTGGGCATCCCCAAGCTTAGGCTCTTGCCACTCCTTATTCCATAGTCCATCAAATCTTTACCCAAAACTTGAAAACTTCACAACACAAAACTCAATAGAAAACTCATAAGATCCGTTAGTATAATAAAATATATCACCACTTTAGGTACTATTGTGAACTCATTCTAAATTTATATTGGTGTTATATCTACTGTATTCCAACTTCTCCATGGTTCATACCCCTCGATACTACCCATAGATTCATCAAAATAAGCAAACAACACATAGAAAACAGAATCTGTCAAAAACAGAACAGTCTGTAGTAATCTGGAAATTTTGTATACTTCTGTAACTCCAAAAATTCTGAAAAATTAGGAAATTTTATATCAATCTTGTGTAAAAAAATCAGATCAAAAGCACGTTTCTGTGATTTTCTAAATTTCTGACAATGAGCGCAAAAGTTTCTATTTTTTAACAAGATCAAATCAACTATCACCATAGACGTTTTACTTGGCTCAAAAACTAATTACAACACCAAAACACAATTAATACAGAGGTAATCATGTGTATTTATTGAAAAACATAACCAAAAAAAATACAAAAATAAAATTGGGTTGCCTCCCAACAAGCGCTATTGTTTAACGCCCCTAGCTAGGCATAAAACATAGATCTAGGTATTGTCATCTTTGGTATGTAAACCATAAGTAGCCCTCACAATATATTCATATGGCAACTTAATTTTCTTTCTTGGAAAGTGTTCCATGCCCTTCCTTAATGAAAATTGAAATCTAATGTTTCCTTCTTTCATATCAATAATTGCACCAATCGTTCTAAGGAAAGGTCTACCAAGAATAATAGGACATGTAGGATTGCAATCTATATCAAGCACAATAAAATCTACGGGCACATATTTCCTATTTGCAATAATAATAACATCATTAATCCTTCCCATAGGTTTCTTAATAGTGGAATCCGCTAGATGCAAATTCAAAGAACAATCATCAAATTTATGGAAACCTAGCACATCACATAAAGTTTTCGGAATTGTGGAAATGCTAGCACCCAAATCACACATAGCATTACACTCATAATATTTAATTTTAATCTTAATAGTAGGTTCCCACTCATCATAAAGCTTTCTAGGGATAGAAACTTCCAACTCAAGTTTTTCTTCAAACGATTTCATCATAGCATCAACGATATGTTTAGTAAAAGCTTTATTTTGATTATAAGCATGAGGTGAATTACGCACGGATTGCAACAAGGAAATACAATCTATCAAAGAACAATTATCATAATTAAAGTCCTTGAAATCCAAAAGAGTGGGTTCATCGCTACTTAAAGTTTTGACCTCTCCAATCCCACTTTTATCATTTTTTTCATTAAGATCTTCATCCTTCAAATTATTGGGACGCCTTCTAGCTAAAGTTGACTCAACTCCATTACCATATTTATCAAGATTTATTTTAGAAAACAAAGATTCAATAGGAGTCACACCAATCACTTTAAGATCTTCATCATTATTTTCACAAAAACTAGAAGAACATGCTTTTACAAACCAATCTCTCTTAGCACGCATCCTAGCGGTTCTCTCTTTACATTCATCCATATAAATTTTAATAGCTTTCAGGGACTCATTAATATCAATCTTAGGTGGGATAGATCTAATCTTCAAAGAATCAATCTCATGAGAAATTCTATCAACGTTCCTAGCCAAATCATCAATCTTAAGCAATTTTTCCTCTACCATAGCATTGAAATTCTTTTGAGAATTAATGAAATCTTTAAAATTATTCCCAAGATAAGAGGGTATTTTATTATAATTTCCATAAGAATTATTGTAGGAATTACCATAGTTATTAGAGGAATTACTAGGAAACGGCCTAGGGTTGAAATTACCTCTATATGCGTTATTACCAAAATTGTTCCTACCAACAAAATTCACATCCATAGATTCATTATTATTCTCAATCAAAGTAGACAAAGGCATATCATTAGGATCAATAGGAGCACTCTTACTAGCAAACAATTTAATAAGTTCATCCATTTTTTCACAGAAAGTATTAATTTCTTCAATCGCATGCACTTTTTTACTAGTGGAAGATCTTTCGGTATGCCATTGAGAGTAATTTGCTATAATATTATCTAGGAGTTTAGTAGCTTATCCTAATGTAATTTCCATAAAACTACCTCCCGCAGCGGAATCTAAAAGATTTCTAGATGCAAAATTCAATCTGGCATAAAAAAATTGTATGATCATCCATAAACTTTAACCATGAGTAGGGCAATTTCTTATCATCAATTTCATCCTCTTCGAGGATTGTGCAACATGTTCATGATCTAGTTGCTTAAAATTCATTATACCGTTCCTAAGGGAGATGATCTTAGCGGGAGGAAAATACTTGGAAATAAAAGCATCTTTACACTTATTCCATGAATCAATACTATTTTTAGGTAAAGATGAAAACCAAGTTTTAGCACGATCTCGTAGTGAGAACGGAAATAGCTTCAATTTAACAATATCATTATCCACATCTTTTTTTCTTTTGCATATCACACAACTCAACGAAAGTATTTAGATGGGATGCGGCATCTTCATTAGGACTACCGGAAAATTGTTCTTTCATAACCAGATTCAACAAAGCGGCATTAATTTCATAAGATTTCGCACTAGTGGCAGGAGCAATTGGAGTACTAATAAAATCATTATTATTAATGTTGGAAAAGTCACACAACTTGGTATTTTCTTGAGACATCGTGACAAACCAAGCAATCTAGCATACAAGCAAACTAAAAGCAAACGAAAAGACGAACGAAAGAAGGGCAAATAAAAAGGTAAATATTTTTGTATTTTTCTGAAAACATTTTAGAAGTGGGGGAGAGGAAAATGAGAGGCAAATGGCAAATAATGTAAGTGCAAGAGATGAGAGTTTGTGATGGGTACTTGGTAGGCTTGATGTAGAACCTCCCCGGCAACGGTGCCAGAAATTCTTCCTGCTACTTCTTGAGCTTGCGTTGATTTTTTCCTTGAAGAGGAAAGGGTGATGCAGCAAAGTAGAGATAAGTATTTCCCCCAGTTAAGAACCAAGGTATCAATCCAGTAGGAGGCACAAGTAAGTCTATAATCTATGCACCTGCACAAACTAACAAACACTTGCACAGAATGCGAAAAAGGGGTTGTCAATCCCTTCACGGTCACGAACAAGAGTGAGATCTAATAGAGATAGGTATAGAAGATAAATAAAAGAGCAAACTAAAGTAAATATAAATAAATTGCAGCAAGGTATTTTTGGGTTTTTTGGTTTATAGATCTAAAAATATATGATGAAAAATAGACCCGGGGTCCATAGGTTTCACTAGAGGCTTCTCTCTTGAAAGAAAACATAAGTTGGGTAAACGAATTACTGTTGAGCAATTGATAGAAAAGCGCATAGTTATGATGATATCTAAGGCAATGAACATGAATATAGGCATCACGTCTGTGACAAGTAGACCGAAACGATTCTGCATCTACTACTATTACACCACACATCGACCGACTCCTGCCTGCATCTAGAGTATTAAGTTCATAAGAACAGAGAACCGCTTTAAGTAAGATGACATGATGTAGAGGGATAAACTCAAGCAATATGACATAAACCCCATCTTTTTATCCTTGATGGCAACAATACAGTACGTGCCTCGCTACCCCTTCTATCACTTGGTGAGTGATACGTCCATTTTGCATCAAGCTTTTATATTGATATTTATTACATTATGGGCTGTTATTACACATTATGGTACAATACTTATGCCTTTTCTCTCTTATTTTACAAGGTTTACATGAAAAGGCAGAATGCCGGCAGCTGGAATTCTGGACCGGAAAGGAGCAAATCTGAGAGACCTATTCTGCACCACTCCAAAAGTCCTGAAAATTTACGGAGAATTATTTTGGAATATATACAAAATATTGGGCGAAGAAAATACCAGAGGGGACCCACCAGGAGGCCACAAGCCTGGGGGCGCCCCCTAGGGCTTGTGGGCCCCCTGTCAGGTCTCTGGTGCCCATCTTCTGCTATATGGAGGGTTTTAACCTGGAAAAAATCAGAGGGAAGCTTTCGGGACGAAGCGCCTCCGTCTCGAGGCGAAACCTGAGCAGAAGCAATCTAGGGCTCCGGCGGAGCTGTTCTGCCGGGGAAACTTCCCTCCGGGAGGGGGAAATCGAAGCCATCGTCGTCACCAATGATCCTCTCATTGAGAGGGGGTCAATCTCCATCAACATCTTCACCAGCACTATCTCCTCTCAAACCCTAGTTCATCTCTTGTATCCAATCTTTGTCTCAAAACCTCAAATTGGTACCTGTGGGTTGCTAGTAGTGTTGATTACTCCTTGTAGTCGATGCTAGTTGGTTTATTCGGTGGAAGATCATATGTTCAGATCCTTAATAATATTTATTACCCCTCTGATTATGAACATGAATATGCTTTGTGAGTAGTTACGTTTGTTCCTGGGACATGGGAGAAGTCTTGTTGTAAGTAATCATGTGAGTTTGGTATTCGTTTGATATTTTGATGAGATGTATGTTGTCTTTCCTCTAGTGGTGTTATGTGAATGTCGACTACATGACACTTCACCATGATTTGGGCCTAGGGGAAGGCATTGGGAGTTAATAAGTAGATGATGGGTTGCTAGAGTGACAGAAGCTTAAACCCTAGTTTATGCGTTGCTTCGTAAGGGGCTGATTTGGATCCATATGTTTCATGCTATGGTTAGATTTATCTTAATTCTTCTTTCGTAGTTGCGGATGCTTGCGAGAGTGGTTAATCATAAGTGGGAGGCTTGTCCAAGTAAGGACAGCACCAAAGCACCGGTCCACCCACATATCAAATTATCAAAGTAACGAACGCGAAACATATGAGCATGATGAAAACTAGCTTGACAATAATTCCCATGTGTCCTCGGGAGCGCTTTGCTTTATATAAGAGTTTGTCCAGGCTTGTCCTTTGCTACAAAAAGGATTGGGCCACCTTAATGCACCTTAGTTACACTTGTTACTTGTTACCTGTTACAAATTATCTTATCACAAAACTATCTGCTACCTTTAATTTCAGTACTTGCAGAGAATACCTTGCTGAAAATCGCTTGTCATTTCCTTCTGCTCCTCGTTGGGTTCAACACTCTTACTTATCGAAAGGACTACGATAGATCCCCTATACTTGTCGGTCATCAAGACACTTTTCTGGCACCGTTGCCGGGGAGTGGAGCGCCTTTGGTAAGTGGAATTTGGTAAGAAAAATTTATATAGTGTGCTGAAATTTACTGTCACTTGTTGCTTGTTACATCTCCAATGTATCTGTAATTTTTTATTGTTCCATGCTATTATATTATCTGTTTTGGATGTTTTATATGCATTAATATGCTATTTTATACTCCCTCCGTTTCTAAATATAGGGTGTATAGTTTTTGGCACGGAAATTAAAGAACGCACATGGAGGGAAAATTTCACAAGTTTTGGGCGAGATTACACCTGACTAATTGACATGAGAAAATAGAGGAGCTTGCCTGATATAAGGAAATGTAATCAAATCCCTAAAAAAATTATCTAAATGCGTGGTGCAACGTAATACACCTTATATTTTGGATTGTTTCTCAAAAATTTATACACCTTATATCAAGGAACGGAGGGAGTATTATTTTTGGGACTAACCTATTAACCTAGAGCCCGGTGCCAGTTTCTGTTTTTTCCTTGTTTTTTAGCTTCGTGGGAAAGGAATACCAAACGGAGTCCAAACGGAATAAAACCTTCGCAATGATTTTTCTTGAACCAGAAGACACCTAGGAGACTTGGAGATGAAGTTGGAGGAGCCACGAGGCGGCCACAGGGTGGAGGGCGCGCCCAGGGGGATAGGGCGCGCCCCCTGCCTTGTGGGCCCCCGTGACTCCCCTGACCTAATTCTTTCGCCTATATATTCACATATGTTCCCAAACCACCAGAGGCATCCACGAAAAGACTTTTCCACCGCCACAACCTTCTGTACCCGTGAGATCCCATCTAGGGACCTTTTCCGGCACCCTGCCGGAGGGGGATTCGATCACGGAGGGCTTCTATATCAACTCTATTGCCCTTCCGATGAAGCGTGAGTAGTTTACCTCAGACCTACGGGTCCATAGCTAGTAGCTAGATGGCTTCTTCTCTCTCTTTGATTCTCAATACCATGTTCTCCTCGTTGTTCTTGGAGATCTATCCGATGTAATATTCTTTTGCGGTGTGTTTGTCGAGATCCGATGAATTGTGGATTTATGATCAGCTTATCTATGAATATTATTTGAATCTTCTCTGAATTCTTATATGCATGATTTGATATCTTTGTAATTTTCTTCGAATTATCGGTTTGGTTTGGCCAACTAGATTGGTTTTTCTTGCAATGGGAGAAGTGCTTAGCTTTGGGTTCAATCTTGCAGTGTCCTTTCCCAGTGACAGTAGGGGCAGCAAGGCACGTATTGTAATGTTGCCATCGAGCATAAAAAGATGGGGTTTACATCATATTGCTTGAGTTTATTCCTCTACATCATGTCATCTTACTTAATGCGTTACTCTGTTCTTCATGAACTTAATACTCTAGATGCAGGTAGGAGTCGGTCGATGTTTGGGGTAATAGTAGTAGATGAAGAATTGTTTCGGTCTACTTGACACGGACATGATGCCTATATTTCATAATCATTGCCTTGGATATCGTCATAACTTTGCGTTTTTCTATCAATTGCTCGACTGTAATTTGTTCACCCACCGTATTATTTGCTATCTTGAGAGAAGCCTCTAGTGAAACCTATGACCCCCGGGTCTATTTTCCATCATATTACTTTCCGATCTACTATTTTGCAATCTTTTATTTTCAGATCTATAAACCAAAAAACCCAAAAATATTTACTTTATCTTTTGTTTAGTTTTATCTATATCTATCAGATCTCACTTTTGCAAGTAACCGTGAAGGGATTGACAACCCCTTTATCGCATTGGGTGCAAGTTGTTTGATTGTTTGTGCAGGTGCTAGGTGATTTGTGCGTTGTCTCCTACTGGATTGATACCTTGGTCCTCTAACTGAGGGAAATACTTTTCTCTACTTTGTTGCATCACCCTTTCCTCTTCAAGGGAAAAACCAACGCAAGCTCAAGAAGTAGCAGGAAGAATTTCTGGCGCCGTTACCGGGGAGATCTACGCCAAGTCAAGACATACCAAGTACCCATCATAAACTATCATCTCTTGTATTACATTATTTGCCATTTGCCTCTCATTTTCCTCTCCCCCACTTCTAAAATGATTTTTGAAAAGATTTGCCTTTTTATTCGCCCTCTTTTTCGTTTGCCTTTTTCTCGTTAGATCTCTTCTTTGCTTGTGTTACCATGTGCCTTCTATTTGTTTGCATCTTTGCTTGCTAAAAATCTATTGATATGGATCCACTTAAAGTTTTCTACTTGGATCATCTTTGATCCATATGTGCTCGTGCTGAAACCCCAACTAGTTTAGTTGAGGGAAAATCTTTAGATGAGCATGCTCATTTTGTGCATCACCGTTTGTCTGAAAAAGGGAGACTCTTATGGAATCAAATAAATTGTTTGCTATGTTATGCTTGGAATCTTTGTGAACTTTGTGATTTTACTTGTTGCTCTAAGAACCCTAAAAAACACCTTCCCTACCTATGTGAGTTTAATGATAATGAAATTTTATCTTCGTATGAAAAGGGTGTTAACAGTTACTATGATATCGAACAAATTAAAGAATTTGTTGCTTTTAAGGGTGCTTATGAAGTTGCTTCTTTGATTGAAAAGTATGATATTACTCTCTACAAATCTGAAAATTTTGACATACTTAAATATTGCTATGAAAACTATGCTCATAATGTCTATGTCAAAGAATTTATTGAGAGAATGACTGTTGCTTTGGAAGAAAATAATGATATGCATGAATCTATAGATAATTATGATTCTGTTGATTTGATTGAGATATCTTCCCTTGATGAACATGATGCTTGCTATTCTTATGGCCATGATGCCAATATTTATGGAGATGAATTTGCTACAGTTCCTTATGTTAAACATGAGATTGTTGCTATTGCACCCATACTTGATAGTTCCTTGAATCAAAAGCATGATTGCAATGATGTTATTAAAAATTCTATTAATGTCAACTGTGCTAATGATATGCAAAACCCCAAGCTTGGGGATGCTAGTTTTGCTATGTCCGCTACTTATTGCAATGATCATGATTGGGGTGATAATGCTTCTTATGGTCTTGAAAATTTATTTAAGCCTCATGATGAATATGTTTGCTATAATATTGAAAGTGGGTTTGGAAGAGTGTCAACTTTGGATCCCACATATTTGGAGAATGTTCAATCTTATGAATTTTTTGATAAAAGTGAGTTTGGAGAGGTCATGACTTTAGTTAATGTTAATCCCACTATTTTGGAAGAGTGTCAACTTCGCATGCATGTGGATCGTGTTGAGAATATGTTATGTGATAGCTATATTGTTGACCTGACCTAATTCTTTCGCCCATATATTCACATATGTTCCCAAACCACCAGAGGCATCCACGAAAAGACTTTTCCACCGCCACAACCTTCTGTACCCGTGAGATCCCATCTAGGGACCTTTTCCGGCACCCTGCCGGAGGGGGATTCGATCACGGAGGGCTTCTATATCAACTCTATTGCCCTTCCGATGAAGCGTGAGTAGTTTACCTCAGACCTACGGGTCCATAGCTAGTAGCTAGATGGCTTCTTGTCTCTCTTTGATTCTCAATACCATGTTCTCCTCGTTGTTCTTGGAGATCTATCCAATGTAATATTCTTTTGCGGTGTGTTTGTCGAGATTCGATGAATTGTGGATTTATGATAAGCTTATCTATGAATATTATTTGAATCTTCTTTGAATTCTTATATGCATGATTTGATATCTTTGTAATTCACTTCGAATTATCGATTTGGTTTGGCCAACTAGATTGGTCTTTCTTGCAATGGGAGAAGTGCTTAGCTTTGGGTTCAATCTTGCGGTGTCCTTTCCCAGTGACAGTAGGGGCAGCAAGGCACGTATTGTATTGTTGCCATCGAGCATAAAAAGATGGGGTTCACATCATATTGTTGTAGGAGATATGCCTTAGAGGCAATAATAAATGTTATCGATTATCTCCCTGTTCATAATTATGTTTATGTTCCATGCTATAACTGCTCTGGTTCTCGAGTCTGCAATAACACGAGGCTCGGAGAAAGACTCATATGCACGTGTGGAATAATAAATGGTAAAATGTATTCCTAGTCTGGCCTCTAAGACTAGCTCAAGTGTTGCATGATGGTTCTGTTTTCCTGATCATGGGCATGTCTATGCCAGCAACTTTGAGGGCACAATGTTAGAAGAACATTTGTGTTGAATCGACCCAAATTGATGTTATGCTATGAGATACATTCATCACAAGTTAATGGCTAATAACACAGAGATGGTTAATGTTTGCATAATTCCTTAGACCATGAGAGTATCGAGTTTCTTCATACTTGCTTCATGAACTTTGGGGTTTGTTAAACGTCATCCGTAAATGGGTAGCTATTACGGCGGCTTACGGGTTCATGAAAAAGTGTGTCAAGTAACTTGATAGCTAAAGATTGGGATTTGCTCCTCCGACGATGGAGAGATATCTCTGGGCCCTCTCGGTGTAATGGTATCCATCATTGTCTGGCCAGACACAGGGTGATTTGATCACAGGGATGCCGGAACACGGTAACGAGAAAAGAGAACAATACCGGTAACGAGGTAACTGGCATAGTGGACAAGTTGTTGATCCACGGAGATGCCAACATGTCTCACCTCGGGTATTTGTAACATATCGCGAAGCAACAGGAATAGCACACGGAAACTGGAGGTTCACTCGAATATTCATTCGTGTGGGTATAGGGGTCAATATGGGTGTCCATGGCTCCGATGTTGATCATTGATCGGAAGGGGTTCCGGGTCATGTCTATACTTCACCGAACCTATAGGATCGCATGCTTAAGGGTCATCTATCTGTTGAATACTAGACAGGGAGTCTGAGAGAAAGTCTCCGAAAAAAGTTTCGGAGACAGCGGAAAAGTTCCGAAGAGAGAGGTCACCAGATGAGTTCCGGTAAAATTGAAAACTTGTTTCAAGGGATACCATTAAGTCAAATTGGTTTCGAGACATGCCTGATAATTCTTGGAGGGTGCCAATTTTATTCTGGAAACTTCTGGGAATTTTCAGGGGTAAAAACCGGAAATGTTCCGGAGCTGCCGGAACCGGTTTGGTTGCTTTTCGCAGAAGAAAAACATTGTTTCGGAATTGTTTTGGAATGCGTTCAAAATTGTTTTAGTGGGTACTGGAATTGTTCTAGGCACACAGAAATAATTTGGGATTTATCGGACGCAGAAAAATGTCTTCGTGAATAGTGAAAGTGCTTTTTGGGTTACTTTATGGAAAGCCACCTTTTAGGGCTTTCCCCAAAAGGCTTCTAGAAGGACTTGGGGATCAAGGAACCCCCTTTGGGGGGCCCCCATGAAGGTGGGACGTTAAAGGGTGCAGCTCCTCCATGGAGCTCCACTTGTCATCCCTTTATGCCCTTTATGTGTGACATAAAGTGTGGGCATTTTGGGTTTTCTTCATGTGCCCCCCTACCCCTTGGTTTTCCTATAAATAGGAGGTGAGGGGGCTGCCCAAACCTCATCCTTGCTCTCATACACATGCCATAGACTTGTCTGGCTTCTCTCTCCCTCCCAGCGAAATAGTTTCGTAGAGCCGAAAGGCTGTCTGGGTTCCGGCAGGAACTAGTTCTGGACGGCGAAGCCCTGCCGGATAGATGACACCGTATGTGTGCAACTCTGTAGAAATATCGTAGTTTCGGTCTTAGTTCGAGAGTGCCTCCTGAAGGGCTATCCATGTGACCGTCCGAGTTTCGAAGGTCCTCCCGAAGGGCTATCCGAGTGACCGTCTGAGTTTCGAAGGTCCTCCCGAAGGGCTGTCCGCGACACCATCCGGGGGACTGTCCGACCGCCTCCCGGAGGGCTGTTCGAGGGGCAGACGAGGGAGTACATCCTCATGGTTGGGAGGCTGTAAATCCTAGCTGCGGGGATCTGCACTGCCGATCATCATCGACTCTACTTCCGCTGCGCTATGAGTCGGTAACGAAAAGATCCAAACCTTGTATGCAGTCTCCATAGTGGTCCTGGGCTGGTGCGTAGGTCGGAATTTTTTTGTTTTTTTCCGCGTTCCCCTACAGTGGCATCATGAGCCGTGCTATGCGTAGATGCAGGTTGCGATCTAGAATACATAGAGATGTATGGGTGTTGCACAATATAATTAGGTAGTAGATGAGTTCTATTACTGAAAATTATTTGTGCGGGTAGCAGATAAAATCCGTTACCCAATGTTCTTGTTGCTTCCCTGGAATTTGCATATTTCTGATCTTGATAACAGCATGGTGGAGTTTCAATGTTCTGGCAATCCACGATCCTGATTGATCGACGAAGTGCTAACAGTTCATTGAATTCCACTGTAGTTAAAAAGAAAGATGA
Source organism: Thinopyrum elongatum (assembly GCA_011799875.1). NCBI lineage: Eukaryota > Viridiplantae > Streptophyta > Magnoliopsida > Poales > Poaceae > Thinopyrum > Thinopyrum elongatum. Next base: position 440,798,574 of record CM022300.1, on the reverse strand, counting down.
AATTTCCCAGACGAAAGGGCAATGCAGATATGATCTGCACGGGGGTCATGCATATAACAAAGTTCAGTATGGGGCTCGAGATTTTATTATCTCATGTTTCATACACCCCGCAATGTTAATCTAGCGACTTGGATAATCATGCTTGATGATGGACGTTGGTAGCTTCGGTTTGGTTCGAAACCTTAGAAGCCACATAAAATAAGTTTTTGTATGAACCGATTAGAGGCGTCTACCTTGGTTTTGTAGGAGGGTTTGCATGTGTATGAGATGTGGTATAGCAGTGCTCATAAAATTTTGATTATGTATGAGATGACTATATGATGTAAATTAATTAACATGACCTGCGTGTCATGATTCGGCATGATGGCTGGAGCCATATGATTGCACTTTAATGACTTGCGTGTCAACCTTAAGTAATGCACTTATTTTATTAGCTATAGAGATAGCAATATTATCTGGTGCGTCGACAAGGTGGTGGCAATCTTCGCGAAGGTGAACACTGACGCGAATGCCGAAGACGAAGAAATGAAAGACTTCTCCGTCAGAAAGGGCTATACCATATCATGCTATTATAAATTTCCTGAGATGTTTATCCCTTATGATGCACCCTTCTTGATTGTGCGGTAGTTGCTTTTTATTAGGGTGATCTCTCACAAAAATATCAAGTAGTTAGTGTTCTCCCAAGTGTAGCACCGTCATAGCACCTAACTTTTTGGGGTGCGCCATGTCCACATGGGTACGAACGATTAGAGAAGTGTGAGGCGGGTGAGGTCAGACCTCGCAGCAAGATCACTTGGTTGTCTTGACGTTCTGGCTTGATCGTCCTGAGCTCGGAACACGCCCATCAAAAGATGAACAGGAGTCACATAGAGATGTGATCGGCATGTTTGCCCACCAATTGAAATTCTCGTCATCAGTGATGTCCACATCAATGGCGTTGAATTGAAATGTGGATCTTGTATCACTCACAATCAATTATGAGAGATATTGATTTGAGTGGGGGCGCACTGTAGAATTGACTTGTTTAATTCTTAGTGCAATTAATTATGAACACTATCTAAGTGTTATTTGCATAATAGTTGTAGAATAATGGCTCGCATTTCCACCTTCCCTATTGAAATTGAATAGCTGTTATATATCTGGTTAATTTTTTACGGTTGGTAATGTAAGGTGAGGATTGTCCTCAAGAGTGCCGAGAAGGACTTTGTCCTATCGCATACTTTCGGTATTCTCCCGCTAATGCTATGGATCATGTGACTCTCGTCCTTCGATCCAAGAAGCTAGAATTCCGTTTCAGCCAAGTGCAATATGTTTGCTTCCATGAGACCCGAACTTTGAAAGTTTTGGGATAGTTATGTGATATTCATGGAACTGAAAATTAATTTTCAGATACAAACAAAGGCTGAAAGATATGAAATATCCAAAGCAATGTTTGTTTGCAAACTATAAGTAAAGGTGTTTACTATGCATTAGACTGATAAGAGAGGGATCCAAAAGAACGCCTGTCATATGATGAAAGGTGAATAAAACAACAACTTAAAGAGAAAGGAAGTATCCGAAGGGTGTTAGTGAAACTTTCACGCCTAGGAAGTCCAGGGATAACGCCACTCTTAAGTTGGGTGCTTCTTCTGAGAGTAGAAAAACTACTAAAAGTTAAACTATTAGAAGTATAAAGGTAGAAAGAAAGAAGACTGGAATATCCAGCTCATGTATGAATGTCATACAAGTTTTTGATGTATAGAAGGCTGGTCAAAGATATAGTTCTTGGGAATTATGGTTAAACATGTTAATCACTAATTCTTGGGTATTGTGAGTTGATCACAAAGATACCCGTTCGATTGCATTCTCTTGCAACTCATTACAAGAACTACTACGGCCTAAAAGACTTGCCGGGAATGAGGTTTAGATATGCGCTGGGAATATAGTAAAAGTTGCTATACTCGGTACATTACCTATGTATTTACTTTCATAATTCATTTTAGAGTTTTACACACTCTATCCCATTGCATAAGGTATCTTGCAAGAAGGTTGTTCATAAGAGAACTTTTGATGTTCGGTGTTATGAATAACATAAGGGCCATACTTTCATTATGAATGAGATGTATGTTATGAATAATGATAATAATATATTACCTCTGTGTTAGAGTTTCATACACACTAGCCCATTGCACAATGTTGTTGCAAAAGGGTTGTTCATAGAAGAACAATTGTTGTTCAGTATTATGAATAAAATAATGGCCATACTTCCATCAGGATGAGATGTTTGTTATGAATATTGATGGTAATATGATACATCCATAACACTGATGCTAAATGTCGCAAGACTAAAAGAATACCACACAAGTGTGGCACTGCATTTGGTCACATTGGAGAAACCCGCATGGAAAATTCCATTATGATGGATTTTTAAGTCATTTGATTTTGAATCATCTGACACTTGCAACTTTCCTCCGAAGAGTGAAGTGACTGAAATACCGTTCACAGGCCATAAGGAACGAGCAACAAACTTATTGGTGATCATACATTTTGATGTGTGTAGTTCAATAAATGTTGTTGCAAGTAGTGGATTTATCTATCTTCATAAATGACCCAAGTAGATATATGGATATTTACTTGATGAGACGTAAGTCTGGATCTTTTGAAATCATTCGAAAGGTTTTCAAAATGAAGAAGAAATTATTGTAACAAGAAAATTATGTTTCTGCAATTAGATTGCAGAAAGGAATATTTGAGTTACAAGTTTAGCGAATGTCTGATGAGTTGTGAAAGGGGTTTCATAATTTGCACCTCCCGGAACACCACTGCAAATGGAAAGTCCGTGAAGATGTAATCGAACCATTTATGACATGGTAAGATCAAAGATGACATAAATAAATTTGCCATTATCCCTTTTAAAGTGATGCTTTAGAGACTGCGGCTTTTACACTGAAAAGAGCTCCATCGGGTCTGTTGAAATGACGCCATGGTATGGTACGCCCAACCATGTTATATCTTTTCTTAACATTTGGAATATGGGGCTTGTGTAAAAGGTTACAAACCTATTCCAAATCACACAAGTGCTACTTTGTAGGTTATCCCAAGTCATTGGGTATTCCTCCACCACTATACCGAGGCAAAGGATTTTGCCACAAAACGGTATGCTTTTAAAGAGAATGGTTCTTGCAAAAAGGTGAGTGGGAGGACAGTGCAAATCAACGAGATAACCAGTATCTTCGTCATTAGATCAAAGGAAAGGAACCTTGGAAGTGATTCCAGAGTTTCCTACTGCGACTGATGCGGAAGCCTCTACATGAGATGTATGGACTTCGTTCGAACTTGTAGCTGAACAACGTAGGCAAAGCTCGTGCAAACCTCTCAGGTGCGCAAACGAGATATTGTTGTTAGACAACAGTATACCTACGATACACAAGGAAGCATTGATGGGCCCTGACTAGGGAATTGGCTAAATTGCAATACAATCCGAGATAGTTTCCATATAAGTGATTCAAGATTAAAATCTTGATACACCTTTCGGAAGACTTAGAGTCTAACGAATATTTATGGAACTAAAAACTGATACAGATAAAAATGTTTTATCCATAAAGCTCGACTTGTTGCAATAAAAAGTTCAAGGAGTTGACTACGATGAGGTTGTTTCACTGTAGCGATGCTTAAAGTCGGTTCGGGTTGAACTAGCAATTAATACATATTTCAATCATGAGATATGAAACATGGATGACGAAAGAATTTCCATCTGACGGAAATGAAACCAAGGACTTGCATGTGTTACAGTCCAAGGTATTTTATCAATCCAGAGGATGCTAGTGAGTGTGCAAACTTCAGAGTTCCAGCGATGGACAGAAGAGAGCAAAATGGAGTTGGAATCTTCGTGTTTTGATGAAATGGTCAAAAGGGTTTTGACTTCATCAATGGGTAACGAAGATGCTTGTTATTCAAGAAAGTAAGTGGGAGCATAATAATATTTCTAAAAACATTGTGTGCTTGACACATTGTTAATTGGAAATAAATTTCTTGACACGAATTAGGACTTCATTTGAAAATAGTTTTCCGATGAAGTGCTTGGGCTAAATAGCCTCAATATTAGGCATTATGATCTATGCAGATAGATTTGCCTAATAGGGCTGAGCAAAGATACATATTGACAAAATGCTAAAACCTTTTAGCATTAAAAACGTCAACGATTGATTCTTGCCGAAGTCACATGGAAAGAGTTTTTGCAAGACTCGGTGTCCCAAAACACTGATGAGAAAAATACATGATGGAGATTCCACACACTCTTGTGTTTGGATTAATCATGTATTTCATGGTATGTAAAACAACCAAATATGTCCGATACTCCCAAGGTGTTGCGAGTATAGATACCAAAGTGATCAAAAGTACTGATCGTGGGAAATAGTGAAAAGGGTCATTGAGTACTAAAGAAGCACTGATGACATGTTTTCTCACAAGCGGAAATCATGAAGAGTTCGTTGTAAAAGGTTACATCGATACAGTCTTCACCATTTCTCCATGCGATTTTCGATTTAAATTGAGGGTTTTCTGTTACACACAATATGGTGGCATAGTTAGTTGGAAATTGTTCCAAACAAGATACTGTGGCGAATTCTATAACAAAGGCCAAGTATGTTGACGCTTTAGAAGCGACAAAGAAGTTGTTGAATCATATAGTTCATTCATGAACTTAGTATGGTTCCAAGAAGGCTTTGGTCAATGGGACACTATTGCAGATAGTTGCTCCATAGCTCAGTCTGAAGAATCAGGTTTCGACCAATGATTCACATATATACAAAGCCAAGCCCACGCAAAATATGAATTTTGTGGAAGCGTGAAAACGCGAGGATATGCAAAGATACACACGGAGCTAAAGTCGTCAGATCCGTTGGACATCAGGTTATACCACAAGAGAAGCATATTTACACCGGTGTGCCACAGGTGTAAAGTGCATTAGCATTAACTAGATTATTGACTCTAGTGCAAGTGGGAGTCTGTAGGAGATATGCCCTAGAGGCAATAATAAATGTTATCGATTATCTCCCTATTCATAATTATGTTTATGTTCCATGCTATAACTGCTATGGTTCTCGAGTCTGTAATAACACGAGGCTCGGAGGAAGACTCATATGCACGTGTGGAATAATAAATGGTAAAATGTATTCCTAGTCTGGCCTCTAAGACTAGCTCAAGTGTTGCATGATGGTTCTGTTTTCCTGATCATGGACATGTCTATGCCAGCAACTTTGAGGGCACAATGTTAGAAGAATATTTGTGTTGAATCGACCCGAATTGATGTTATGCTATGAGATACATTCGTCACAAGTTAATGGTTAATAACATATAGATGGTTAATGTTTGCATAATTCCTTAGACCATGAGAGTATCGAGTTTCTTCATACTTGCTTCATGAACTTTGGGGTTTGTTAAACGTCATCCGTAAATGGGTGGCTAATACGGCGGCTTACGGGTTCATGGAAAAGTGTGTCAAGTAACTTGATAGCTCAAGATTGGGATTTGCTCCTCTGACGATGGAGAGATATCTCTGGGCCCTCTCGGTGTAATGGTATCCATCATTGTCTGGCCAGACACAGGGTGATTTGATCACAGGGATGCCGGAACACGGTAACGAGAAAAGAGAACAATACCAGTAATGAGGTAACTGGCATAGTGGACAAGTTGTTGATCCACGGAGATGCCAACATGTCTCACCTCGGGTATTTGTAACATATCGCGAAGCAACAGGAATAGCACACGGCAACTGGAGGTTCACTTGAATATTCATTCGTGTGGGTATAGGGGTCAATATGGGTGTCCACGGCTCCGATGTTGATCATTGATCGAAAGGGGTTCCGGGTCATGTCTATACTTCACCGAACCTATAGGTTCACACGCTTAAGGGTCATCTATCTGCTGAATACTAGACAGGGAGTCTGAGAGAAAGTCTCCAAAAAAAGTTTCGGAGACAGCGGAAAAGTTCCGAAGAGAGAGGTCACCGGATGAGTTCCGGGAAAATTGAAAAGTTGTTTCAGGGGATACCATTAAGTCAAATTGGTTTCGAGACACGCCTGATAATTTTTGGAGGGTGCCAGTTTTATTCTGGAAACTTCTGGGAATTTTCCGGGGTAAAAACTGGAAATGTTCCGGAGCTGCCGGAACCGGTTTGGTTGCTTTTCGCAGAAGAAAAACATTGTTCCAAAATTGTTTCGGAATGCGTTCAAAATTGTTTTAGTGGGTACTGGAATTGTTCTAGGCACACGGAAATAATTTGGGATTTATCAGACGCAGAAAAATGTCTTCATGAATAGTGAAAGTGCTTTTTAGGGAAATTTATGGAAAGCCACCTTTTAGGGCTTTCCCCAAAAGGCTTCTAGAAGGACTTGGGGATCAAGGAACCCCCTTTGGGGGGGCCCCATGAAGGTGGGACGTTCAAGGGTGCAGCTCCTCCATGGAGCTCCACTTGTCATCCCTTTATGCCCTTTATGTGTGACATAAAGTGTGGGCATTTTGGGTTTTCTTCATGTGCCCCCCTACCCCTTGGTTTTCCTATAAATAGGAGGTGAGGGGGCTGCCCAAACCTCATCCTTGATCTCATACACATGTCATAGACTTGTCTGGCTTCTCTCTCCCTCCCGGTGAAATAGTTTCGTAGAGCCGAAAGGCTGTCTGGGTTTCGGCAGGAACTAGTTCTGGATGGCGAAGCCCTGCCGGATAGATGACATCGTATGTGTGCAACTCTGTAGAGAGATCGTAGTTTCGGTCTAAGTTCGAGAGTGCCTCCCGAAGGGCTATCCGTGTGACCGTCCGAGTTTCGAAGGTCCTCCCGAAGGGCTGTCCGAGTGACCGTCTGAGTTTCGAAGGTCCTCCAGAAGGGCTGTCCGCGACACCGTCCAGGGGACTGTCCGACCGCCTCCCGGAGGGCTGTCCGAGGGGCAGACGAGGGAGTACATATTCGCGGTTGGGAGGTTGTAAATCCTAGCTGCGGGGGTCTGCACCACCGATCATCGTCGACTCTACTTCCGCTGCGCTATGAGTCGGTAACGAGAAGATCCAAACCTTGTATGCAGTCTCCATAGTGGTCCTGGGCTGGTGCGTAGGTCGGATTTTTTTTGTTTTCTGACGTGTTCCCCTAGAATTCTTTGAGTTTATTCCTCTACATTGTGTCATCTTACTTAATGCGTTACTCTATTCTTCATGAACTTAATACTCTAGATGCAGGCAGGAGTCGGGCGATGTGTGGAGTAATAGTAGTAGATGCAGAATCATTTCGGTCTACTTGACATGGATGTGATGCCTATATTTCGTAATCATTGCCTTGGATATTGTCATAACTTTGCGCTTTTCTATCAATTGCTCGACAGTAATTTGTTCACCCACCGTATTATTTGCTATCTTGAGAGAAGCCTCTAGTGAAACCTATGGCCCCCGGGTCTATTTTCCATCATATTACTTTCCGATCTACTATTTTGCAATCTTTTATTTTCAGATCTATAAACCAAAAAACCCAAAAATATTTACTTTATCTTTTGTTTAGTTTTATCTATCTCTATCAGATCTCACTTTTGCAAGTAACCGTGAACGGATTGACACCCCCTTTATCGCGTTGGTTCCAAGTTGTTTGATTGTTTGTGCAGGTGCTAGGTGATTTGTGCGTTGTCTCCTACTAGATTGATACCTTGCTTCTCTAACTGAGGGAAATACTTATCTCTACTTTGCTACATCACCCTTTCCTCTTCAAGGGAAAAACCAACGCAAGCACAAGAAGTAGCATTACTATGGAAAATAATCCTTTAAGAGGTTTTTTCGGGGTATCTTCACCACGAACGAAAGAGCAAAGAGTTGCCCCTCAAGCTACTGAACCTACTGAAAATATTTATTATGACATTCCTTCGGGTATGATGGAGAAACTGCTAGCTAATCCTTATGCAGGAGATGGAACATTACATCCTGATATGCATCTAATCTATGTGGATGAAGTTTGTGGATTATTTAAGCTTGTAGGTTTGCCCAAGGATGAAGTCAAGAAGAAGGTCTTCCCTTTATCTTTGAAGGAGAAGGCATTGACATGGTATAGGCTATGCGATGATATTGGGACTTGGAACTACAACCGATTGAAATTGGAATTTCATCAGAAGTTTTATCCTATGCATCTGGTTCATCGTGATCGGAATTATATTTATAATTTTTGGCCTCGTGAAGGAGAAAGTATCGCTCAAGCTTGGGGAGGCTTAAGTCAATGTTATATTCATGCCCAATCATGAGCTCTCAAGAGAAATTATTATTCAGAATTTTTATGCTCGGCTTTCTCGTAATGATCAATCCATGCTCGATACTTCTTGTGCTGGTTCTTTTATAAAGAAGACTATTGAATTCAAATGGGATTTATTGGAAAGAATTAAAGGCAACTCTGAAGATTGGGAACTCGACGAAGGTAAGGAGTCAGGTATAAACCTCAAGTTTGATTGTGTTAAATCTTTTATGGATACCGATGCTTTTCATGAGTTTAGCACTAAATATGGACTTGACTCTGAGATAGTAGCTTCTTTCTTTGAATCATTTGCTACTCATGTTGATCTCCCTAAGGAGAAGTGGTTTAAATATCATCCTCCCATTGAAGTGAAAATAGCAGAACCTATTAAAGTTGAAGAAGAAACTATTACTTATAATGTTGATCCTATTGTTCCTACTGCTTATATTGAGAAACCACCTATCCCTATTAGAATAAAGGAACATGCTAAAGCTTCAGTTGTGGTTCGTAAGAGTTATACTAGAACACCTACACCCCCTGAACAAATTAAAGTTGAATCTAGTATTGCTATGGTTAAAGATCTCTTGGTCGATAATATTGATGGGCATGTTATTTATTTCTGTGATGAAGCTGCTAGAATTGCTAGACCCAATGATAAAGATAAACATAGACATGTTGTTGGCATGCCTGTTGTTTCTGTTAAAATAGGAGATCATTGTTATCATGGCTTATGTGATTTGGGTGCTAGTGTGAGTGCTATTCCCTTTACTTTATATCAAGAAATTATGAATGATATTGCACCTGCTGAAATAGAAGATATTGATGTCACTATTAAGCTTGCCAATAGAGATACTATATCACCAATTGGGATTGTTAGAGATGTTGAAGTCTTGTGTGGGAAAATAAAATACCCCACTAATTTTCTAGTTCTTTGTTCCCCACAAGATGATTTTTGTCCCATTATATTTGGTAGACCTTTCTTGAACACTGTTAATGCCAAAATAGATTGTGAGAAAGAAATTGTTACTGTAAGTTTTGGGGATGTGTCTCATGACTTTAATTTCTCCAAATTTCATAGACAACCCCATGATAAAGAATTGCCTAGCACTGGTACAGCAAGGTGCTATACAAACGGTTTTTAACCCCTTTCCGCGACGGCATTTGGAACCGTCGCCAAGTGAGTGTGGGCGATAGGGGGGTCCTTCCCACACGACCCAGAAACCGTCGGGGATATGCCCTCCTGGCACACACGCTCGGCAAAATGAGGTCGTGTGCGACCGGCGAGTGTAACATCCCAAATTTTCAATTTGGAATGTTATGCATTAGATCATCATTGCATATCATATTTTATTGCATTTTGGCTTGATCCTAGAAACTCCACGCAACTCAAGGACCCACGGAGAGAGTTGGGAATTTCGTTATTTTCATATTTGAGTTTACTCGAATTTTGAAAAAGAGGATCGTTTGATTTTAATTATTTTCTCTTCGAATATTTCTTTTATAAAAAAATAAAAGAGAGAGGATAAAATGACTTCCTCAAAATAAAGAAATACTGGAGATTTAATATTAAAATCAAATAAGAATTTTATTCGGAATTTTATCGCTATTTTATTTGAATTAGGAAAAATATGCGTTTTTCAAAATTGCATTAGAGTCCCAAATAAATGTTCACCTTGTCCGGTAGATTTTTAGAGGACGGGGAAAATTTATTTCAGGATTTTTGGAGTCCGTTTAGTATTTCTTTTCTTTGTTTTTCTGCGCGGAATTATTTAAAAAAAAAACTTCGGACCGACTGGGCCGAAGCCCAGCTGGCCCAGCACCGCGCCGTCCCCGACCCCGGGAGGACTCCGCCTCCCGCACGCGCCGCCGGCGGCCGTGGCCGACTCGGCCTCCCTCGCCCCCTCCCGCAAGCACCCCCCCCCCCTTTAAAAGCCGATCCCGGGGCCCCCTGGAGCCCCAAGCCGCCACCGCCTGCCCTCGCCGAGCCGCCCCGCCTCCCGAGCGCCGCCGCCGCTGCAGCCCCGCCGCCGCACCCCGCCGCCGCTTGCCGCGCCGCCTCGCGCGCTCGTCGTCGCCCGCAGCGCACCGCCCCGCCCCGCCTCGCGCCGCGCGCCACCGCCGGAAGCCCCACCGGAGCCGCCGCTCACCGGATCCGCCGCCGCCGGTCTTTTCCGGCTAAACGGTATAAACCGTTCGGGTTTTTTTTTAAACCCTAGATGCGTTTTTTTTATCGGTTCGTTCGGTTTTCCGTCGGTTTAATTATCCAGCGGACGTTCGTCCGTACGTTCGTTTTAACGAACGCTATTCACCCGTTAGTAACAGACAGCGAACGTTCGTTCATTAGCCTGTTCGTCAGTTTTTCTTTTTCCAGGGTTTTTCGTGATTATTTTCGACCGCGATTTCTGATCCGATTTTCGTTTTAGTTTATCTTTTCGCTCGTTTATCGGAATCAGGCGATTCAAGCGCCTAGAGTTTCGTCTCGAAGCCCTCTTTCTGTTTAATCAACTTAAAAAAGTTTTTGCTACTGTAAAATTTGACTTTAGTCCAGATTAGTAATCGAAGCTTGTTTCTTTCGCAGTTTGAGTTTCGTTGCTTCGTTTGATTTGATTTCTTTTTGCAAACCGGAGTTCTTAAGTTGAACTTTCTGGTTAGATCTCTTATTTGAGTTTTACCCGTGCTTCTAGTTGAGTGCTTATTGTATGCTTGTTTGTTTGCGATAGAGTACCCGGAGTGCGAAGCGTGCTACTACGAGTCTCTAGGATTTGCAGATCGTCAGCAAGGCAAGTAACACTTTGATCATACTTTTCTATACCCAGTTTTTATGCATTAGTTCAGCCCCTCAAACATTGCATGAGTAAGATCTGATTAACTTGTGGGTATTGGGAAGTAGATGATGAGGTAGAACCTATTGCCCTTTTTAATATCAAACCCTTGGGAGTTACCTCTACGCTATGCTTATATTGCCATGCTATGCTCGTAGACGTGGATTGGGTTTGAGAGTATCCATGACAGATGTGAGATTGTTAATTAATGGTTAACTTAAGGTGGCTACTTAAATACACATCTGGGTGGATTGGTTGCAGGCACCTGGGGATATACCAGTGTTGTCTTTTTGGTTCGCCACCCAGGCTCAAAGGGATCATAAGATTATTCATGCTAGAAACTTCCGTGTGCAGCCACAAGCTATTATGGGCTCTAGCATAGTTGAGTATGTTGCATGACCTCTTTCAGTGGTAGGCTAGCAGATGTAGGGGAAAGTAGGTGTAACTGTCTACCCAGAGTAAAGAGTAAATGCTTATGAAAGACTGTGTCTCGGTCATCCATTTCTCAAACACCATGTAGTGCGAGAAATCCAACGGAGGAGATCGAGTCTTGTGGGGAAAAGTGCACAAACCTCTGCAGAGTGTATAAACTAATCATGGTTAGCCGTGTCCCCGGTTATGGACATCTTGAGTATCTGGTACTTGAATTATTGATTTGATCTCATCACTCCAAATTAATTTGTTGGGTTTAATGATTACTTTTAATTGGGATTGAGAGGGGGATTTACCTTCTCAATGTTTCAACTACCATGATAGTTAAATAAAATATATTCCTTTGATGTAGGGGAAAATTGGCTTTTCACAAAACAATATAACCCTAGAGCTTTTCCACCAGCCATATATGCATGTAGTGATAGCATTTATCTGTTCATTGCTCTATTGTGTTATATTGCCAGCATATTCCATGTGCTGACCCGTTTCGGGCTGCAACATATCATGTTGCAGACTTTTCAGACGAAGAGTAAGGTGCGCTAGGTCGTTGTCGTGCACTCAGCTATGCCGTTGGTGTTGATGGACTCACTTTATCTTCCAAGCCTTCCGCTGTTATCTTATTTAGATGGCCTTACACCATATTTATTGTAATAAGTTCTCTTTTGAGACATTCGATGTAATAAGTGTGTGATTGCACTCTGTTATAAATCCTTCGAGTACTGTGTGTGTCAGCATTACCGATCCAGGGATGACACTTATGCACAGAGACTTCGATCCATTCGGGTCGGGTCGCTACAGCGAGCGATCAAATAAGGTTATACGTACAGTAGTGCTAAAAAAAATACAATTATACAGGCGAAATCGTTTCCGGTCGTAAGTACATCCCACACAGTCAGTCCCCGCTAAACATTTCCGTTCGTATATACATCCCACACAGTCGCTCCAAGGAAAACATTTCCGTTCGCAGGTACATCACACACGATATTAACAATTTTATCGTTTGCGTTATTAAATGCATCACACACGGTGCATAGAAGAAACTGTGTGGCAAAGGTTGTCCATCACACACAGTTTTTATGTGGTAAACGTTTACGCAAGGTGGCCTAATGCAAACAGTTTTCAAGAGAAGGTCGTGTGTGATTGTTCATTGATCCAACACGGTTTATTCCTAGAAACTATGTGCGTTGCCTGAGATCATCGCCCACGGTATTTTCTCAATAACCGTTTGCAATAGCAAAACCCAATTAGCAGGCTAATTCACCATTAGCAGGCTAATTCACCATTAGCAGGCTAATTGCCCTATTATTAATAATCCATTTATTAATCTAATTGACATTCATATTAAGCACATAATATATTTCATTTCCATATTAAGGAAGCAGGATTTCATAATTGAAATACATCAGAGTACAACATGATATAGCTTCAGCACTCAGCTACCCCATTACACAACTGCACCAACACCAAGTTTCACATGCAACATGTAGAACCTTTCCAAATTAGCATCATAGACGGTACATAGACAGATGCATCTCATCTGGAAAACTGCTGAAGCGGAAGGCGAATATTGAGCCTTCATTCATGTTGAAGGTCTTTGCAACTTTAGGCCAGTGCCTGTGGATGATTGACCGTCCGTCCTTCGTCCTCTTCAGGAACACTTCAATATTGAACCGTGGGTGTTGTATGAAAACCTTCCTCGCCTCCTGACCATAGAGGTGGTTTGAGAGGTAATCATCAGTGAACTACTTTGGAAAGGCCTGAAAACAAGGATGTGCATAAATATCTTCTCTATATTGTAAATGGGGCAAAGGAATAAAAAAGGCAAGGTATAATAGTTAGTACCATCTTGTAGTGAACTGATGTCTTCTTCATTGTGCAGACAAAGATCTTGTTGTTTTTTGTCGCTAATTTCTTTATCCTAACAATCTTTCTGAGTTTCTTGACTTGATTGATATTCATGGACAACTCATTTCCCCATATGCAAAAAGGGTCGAACAGTGGGTCAAAACCTCTGACAGCAGGACCTACATGTGCAAGACCAAATTGTTAAAAACCTAAATATTAGAATGGTTCCTGCAATTGCACAATAATGTGCTATTATACAATGGACCATGCGCGTGCTAACCTTGATTGTAAACCTCACTGCTTCCCATTGTTTCCCTGCAACACATATAAGGTAGTTAGTCATCAGGTTAAGTAAGGGTTCGCATGCTATCAGTAAAATATGTTGATGAAAAATAAGCACATTGCAGATTCATCAGATTAATTCAAGCCACATGGAAAACCCATTTATCCAAACCAAGCATGATTAAGAACTAGGAAATATAGCACTTATATATGTTTCTCATGTATTAAGTGCAGCCAAATTCGATTTATTCCTCACATGCACAACAATACAAAATTCTACCCATGACAATTGGACATCGCATTGCAGAATTGAACCAAGCAGTTAACTAAACACCACAACAAATGAACCAAACATTAACTGAGCACCACATTGCACAATATAACATACTCCTAATAGAAGATCAGACAGTTAACCAAACCAAGCATGCTTAACAACTTGGAAATATAGCAATTGTATTTGTTTCTCATGTATTTACTACAGCCAAATTCAATTTATTCCTCACATGGTATACAATAACAGAATGCACCCACAACAATTGAACATCGCATTGTAGAATTGAACCAAACAGTTAACTAAACACCACAACAAATGAACCAAACGTTAACTGAGCACCACATTGCACAATATAATATACTCCTAATAGAAGATCAGACAGTTAACCAAACCAAGCATGCTTAACAACTTGGAAATATAGCAATTGTATTTGTTTCTCATGTATTTAGTACAGCCAAATTTGATTTACTTCTCACATGGTATACAATAACAGAATGCACCCACAACTATTGAACATCGCATTGCAGAATTGAACCAAACAGTTAACTAAACACCACAACACAAATGAACCAAACGTTAACTGAGCACCACATTGCACAATGTATAACCAAACCAAGCATGCTTGACAACTTGGAAATATAGCAATTGTATTCGTTTCTCATGTATTTTGTAAAGATAAATTCAATTTATTTCTCACATGGAAGACAATACAAAATTGCAGCCTGAAGAATTGAACATCACATTTGCAGAATTGAACCAAACAGTTAACTGAAAATGACAACTAATTAACCAAATAGTTAATAAGTGAGCACCACACTGCACGACATATAGAACATATACACTAGAGCAACAGATTGCATGGTAAAATTAGATAGCACAATTCACTAGAATTTGTTAAGGAAAGGCAGGAGCAGCACACGCAACGGGTAAACCGAGCATGCTTAACCGGCGTAGCTAGCAAATGGCAAGGTGCTCCTCCAAGATCTGGGGGTCGGCACGAATGGCAGCCATCGCGACCTCATCCGCGTGTGCGGCCGCGATTTGCTTCTCCGCTGCCAAATGCTCCTTGAGCTCCTGGCTATACTGCGTGCACCATGGCTTAGGGCGGCGGTTATTTGGTGGAGGGGTCGGTGATTTGGGTGGAAGGTGTCGCACCGGTGGTCAGGGCATGTGGGATGTGGAACGAGGAGGAGGATGGGGGTCGGGTGTGGATTACCTGCCTGGATAGACGAGGCCGAGCAGCGTGAAGGAGGGTCGCCGGCGAGGAGGCGGCGCTGCAAGCAAGGAGTGAAGGTTTCAACTTGGAAAGGAAGCCGGAAACAGGGGAAATGTGGCTTTTGGTAAGGGGGAAGGGGCGGGGAGGTAGATATTTCCGCGGAAGCCAAATTTTTTGAATCGGTTCAGCTAAAAAACTGGCGCGCAAAGTGACATCAAACACGGTCCCTTATTCAGAACTATGTATGATATGTGAACATCACAAACGATTCAGATAGCTTAACCCGTGTGTGATGAGTTTGAACGTCAAAAATTTTGGTTCCAATTTCCCTGGTTACAGTGGTCATCCACGTCATTGCATAATTTGGGTACACAGCACACCCACACTTCTTAATCGAGCAAGTTTAGCAATTAAACAGAAATAGCTGGCCTAAACATTACTCTAACAAATTAAAGACCGCCGCTCTTAATTAAACAAAACAAAGAGTACTACTATGGCTGGTTACAGTTTTCAATGCATTTATGTGCATAATTCAAATTTGAACTACATGGACATGCTCTAATGCATATAAATTGGTTGAAAATTCAAATCTCTGTCCTTGGTTGCATGTTTAGGTCCCATGCAAGAAATGGGAATGAATGTCAAACACCCTGCCACCATCACTCGACCGCAAACATTGAGATACCTAGTTTTTAAATTCTAGTAAATCCAAAACTCGTCTGAAATTCATGAAACTTGGCATGCTATCATGGAACAGCATCAACATGCCGTGGTAAATTTTTTGTCCCATTTGGGGCAGGTTTGGGTATATGCTTCTCACAAACCAGAGCTTCTCACAACAAGCATGATGGTTTCGGTAGGGAACGTCCCACCTTTGGGGACGAAACGATATCCATTGCCTCTTATTGCTTTCAAAAAATTTCTCGTGTCAACATAGAACAACAGGAGTGTTGTGTCAATTTTTGGGATTTTTCGGGGTTTGTTTGGACTTTTTTATGCATTAATTGAGTTTTCAATGCATTTATGTGCATAATTCAAATCTGAACTACATGCACATGCTCTAATGCATATAAATTGGTTGAAAATTCAAATATGTGTCCTTGGTTGCATGCTTAGGTCCCATGCAAGAAATGGGAATGAATGTCAAACACCCTGCCACCGTCACTCGGCCGCAAACATTGAGATACCTGGTTTTTAAATTCTAGTAAATCCAAAACTCGTCTGAAATTCATGAAACTTGGTATGCTATCATGGAGCGGCATCAACATGCCGTGGTAAATTTTTTGTCCCATTTGGGGTAGGTTTGGGTATAAGTTTCTCACAAACCAGAGCTTCTCACAACAAGCCTGATGGTTTCGGTAGGGAACGTGCCACCTTTGGGGACGAAATGATATCCGCTGCCTCTTATTGCTTTCAAAAAATTTCTAGTGTCAACATAGAACAACAGGAGTGTTGTGTTAAATTTTGGAATTTTTTGGGGTTCGTTTGGACATTTTTATACATTAACTGGGTTTTCTAGGCATTTTATGTGCATAATTCAAATTTGAACTACGTGCACATGCTCCAGTGCATATAAATTGGTTGAAAAATCAAATCTTTGTCCTTGGGTGCATGCTTAGGTCCCATGCAAGAAATGGGAATGAATTTCAAACACCAGGGCACCGTTGATTGCCGGCAAAACGTTGAGATACTTTGTTTTTAAATTCTAGCAAATCCAAAACTCGTCTGAAATTCATGAAACTTGGCATGCTATCATGGAATGGCACACGACATGCTGTGGTATTTTTCGTGTCCATTTTGAGAGAAGGCGCACTCGAATAACAGCCAACAAAGGCATTTTGAAACAAATAGCTACCACTCTAACATCGCAAACATTTGTATAATTCAAATCGTGTGCGTTATGTTAACCATTCACGTGACGCCACATGTCTTCGTTTTAATGGCTATAGGAGGTGCCGTGCGGACAGCTGCTTGACTGAACGGGAGGCGTGCGAGCGCAGTCCGGTGCGCAGGCTGACCGAGAGGCGTGCAAGCTGTCCTCCAATGTGCAGGCTCACCGGGAAGCGTGCGAGCTGTACGCTGTGCAGGCTCGCTTAAATATAAAACACTCATCGCAAACGTTTTAGTTAGAACACCCGTATGCAAACCGACAGCTTCCCCAGGAAGCCAAGGGAAAATGTGCCGAGCAGGATTTGTGCAGCTCTTGATCGCAAACATTTTAGATAGAACACCCGTATGCAAAGTGAGAGCAGGATTTGTGCATCTCTTCAACGCAAACGGTTCTTTTGGATGACCCGTGTGCAACCACTTACAAACAATTTGGTAAGATTTGCATCTGTCATATTGGGTATGTTGCCATTTGTCAAACTGGAAAGATTGACATTTGTTGATCTAGTCACATTGCCATTTGTCAACCTTGTAACACTGCGATTTGTCAAAATATGAAGCTAAAAATCACTAGTAGTATCTAATTTTTGCAACTAAAATTCAGTAATTAAGCATATATTTCATTCATAGATTAAGCAGTCGTTCTTTATACAAATAGTTCAACTCGACAGCTGAACCGACCAAACTTTTCACCAATTGTTGCCAACCACGTACTGAAATAGCTAGTTCTACTTTATATACTAGCTAATTTTAAGTACGTTGTATAGTTCCACCACATCTATAGTCAGATGAACTGAACAAAATAGCCCCTAAATACTACTACTACGGAGGGGCTTTGTACTACTTCCGGCAACCTCTCCTCTGCCAAGCGCGCTCAGTAAGAGGCAGAGGAGGAGGAGCCTGCCGATGAGCTGGAAAATTGCAATACGGTGCTTGCCGCTGCTGCACCTTCAGCGACGCTCACCTCGAACGCCCTCTGCTGCTCCAGACGACCCCTCTCGAAGCGGTGGTTCTCCCTGTAGATCTCCTGATTCCTCGCCTCTGAGGCGGTGTGTGCTGCGGCCACGGCGGCGGTAAGGCTCTTTGCGTGCTTGACGAGGCGCTCCTCCTCCTCCCGCAGGAACTCGGTGTAGCGCGCAAGGTCGCTGACGCACGTGCGGGCATCCACCTTCGCCTCCCGCCTTCGGGCGGCGGTGGCGGAGCGGGTGATGACCCCGGTGGTCAACGGTGGGCTGGCAGCCACGGCGGCCGACGATGGGGTGGCGGCCACGACCACCACCTCCCGCCTTCGGGCCGCGGTGGCAGAGCGGGTGATGGCCACGGTGGCCGGCAGTGGGGTGGCGGCCACGACGGCCACCTCCCGCCTTCGGGCCGTGGCGGCGGAGCGGGCGATGGCCCTGGCTTTTGACGGTGGTGTGGCGGCAACAGCGGTCGGCAATAGCTGCCGACGGGCAGCGGCGACGGAGCGTGTGGTGGGTGTTCCGCGCACACCCAACAGGGACGCTACGCGCACTACACTACACCGGGGACTGCGCCACCGCCGCGGTGTAGCCTCCCAGCTGGAGCTGTCCTCTGATGATGGCAGAGTGGCTGAGCGACGATGACGGACCGGTGCCATTGGCGATTGTGGGAGAAGCAGACGAGATAAGCTACAGGGAGAGAGGGGAAAATGCGACGCAGGACTCGCCGGCCGTGAGGGTTTATATAGCAGGCCGGTAAGCATTGGGATTTTGGGGGATTTCACCGAGTTCGGCGGGAAGCTTGAGCGGGAACCTGCGAGGTTGCGCGGGAATGGGCTCACCGATGATTCATTGGCGCCACCGTTTGGCCAAAAGAACGCCCCCGCGCGCTGCGCAAGCTTGCGCTATAAGCCATCTGCGACAGCGGGGTGACAAGACATGCAAGAGGAGGACGAAAGGCCACATACACATACGGTTAATAAAAAAACGTTTGTGATTTAATTACCTACTATACCCCCATCCTGGTTTATAAGTAGGATTTAACTAATAGAATACGAATGCATGTCGCCAAAGATTATATAGTTGGATTCGTTGACATGAGGGAGTGTCTTCTTCCTGCCCCAGACGAGGGATCGAGCCACAGAGCAGTGGCGGGAGCATCACAAGAAGTAGATGACTAGACGATCGTTTCTCCTAGTTTAGAATGCATACAATTGTTTATTGAGGTGTGTGTGAATTATCTGTATAGTCACTTGTGTAATTCTTCTGTAGACAGAGCAAATCACACGGCTTATTAGCAGCAATCATCTGTGTTATTATTTGTCTTCGCACACATTTCTTATTACGGACCTGTCTGCCGCGTATCACACACATCTTGTTCAGTTGAACCGTTTCTATTGTGTTGCCTAATCACACACAGTTCATCCTAGTGAACTGTATGCCATATATCGCACACGCCCTCATCTGGCTGCCCGTTTCAGTTGTTCTGCATCATCGCAAATAGTTCTTCTGAATTAACCGTTTGCCACTCATTGCACACGTAACTCCAATATGAACCGTGTTTGATGTCACCGCCATCGCAAATGTTTTGCATCTTTTTTGACGGTTTTATTACATCACCGTTTGTGATTGATGCATCGCACACAGTTTCGTCGAAGGGTCTCTGGTTCGACTGTCGCATTTGGACCATCCTGAGTAGTGTAGTAAAGATGAAATTATTGGTCTTGCTTCTATTGTTGTACCCCCTACTGATCCTTTAGAACAATATTTGCTAGACCATGAAAATGATATGTTTATGAATGAAAGAAGGGAACTAGATGAGATTTTCTTTAAACAGATGCCTGTTTTGAAACACAATTTGCCTGTTGAAACTCCTGGAGATCCTCGACCACCCAAGAGTTATCCTGTGTTCGATCTTAAACAATTACCTGATACTTTGAAATATGCTTATCTTGATGAGAAAAAGATATATCCTATTATTATTAGTGCTAACCTTTCAGAGCACGATGAAAAGAAATTATTGAAAACTCCAAAGAAGCACCGTGCCGCTATTGGATATACTCTTGATGATCTTAAGGGCATTAGTCCCACTCTGTGTCAGCACAAAATTAATATGGAGCCTGATGCTAAACCAGTTGTTGATCATCAATGACGATTGAATCCTAAAATGAAACAAGTGGTAAGAAATGAAATACTAAAGCTTCTGGAAGCAGGTATAATTTATCCTATTGCTGATAGTAGATGGGTAAGCCCTGTTCATTGTGTCCCTAAGAAGGGAGGTATTACTGTTGTTCCTAATGATAAGAATGAATTGATTCCACAAAGAATTATCACAGGTTATAGAATGGTAACTGATTTTAGGAAATTAAACAAAGCTACTAGGGAAGATCATTACCCTCTACCTTTTTATTGATCAAATGCTAGAAAGACTATCAAAACATACACACTTTTGCTCTCTAGATGGTTATTCTGGTTTTTCTCAAATATCTGTGTCATAAGAGGATCAAGAAAAAACTACTTTTACTTGCCCTTTCGGTACCTTTGCTTATAGACGTATGCCTTTTGGTTTATGTAATGCACCCGCTACTTTTCAAAGATGTATGACTGCTATATTCTCTGACTTTTGTGAAAAGATTGTTGAGGTTTTCATGGATGATTTCTCCGTTTACGAAACTTCTGTTGATGATTGCTTAAGCAACCTTGACCGAGTTTTGCAGAGATGTGAAGAAACTAATCTTGTCTTGAATTGGGAGAAGTGCCACTTTATGGTTAATGAAGGCATTGTTTTGGGCATAAAATCTCTGAAAGAGGTATTGAAGTTGATAAAGCTAAAGTTGATGCTATTGAAAAAATGCCGTGTCCCAAAGATATCAAAGGTATAAGAAGTTTCCTTGGTCATGCTGGTTTCGATAGGAGGTTTATTAAAGACTTCTCTAAAATTTCTAGGTCTCTTACTAATCTTTTGCAAAAAGATGTTCCATTTGTTTTTTATGATGATTGTGTAGAAGCATTTGAAATTCTTAAGAAAGCCTTGATTTCTGCACCTATTGTTCAACCACCTGATCGGAACCTACCCTTTGAAATTACGTGTGATGCTAGTGATTATGCTATTGGTGTTGTTCTAGGACAAAGAGTTGATAAGAAATTGAATGTTATTCATTATGCTAGTAAAACTCTAGACAGTGCTCAAAGAAATTATGCTACTACTGAAAAAGAATTTTTAGCAGTTGTATTTGCTTGTGATAAGTTCAGATCTTATATTGTTGATTCTAAAGTAATTGTTCACACTGATCATGCTGCTATTAAATACCTTATGGAAAAGAAAGATGCTAAACCTATACTTATTAGATGGGTTCTATTGCTGCAAGAATTTGATTTGCATATTATTGATAGAAAGGGAGCTGAGAACCCCGTAGCAGACAACTTGTCTAGGTTAGAAAATATTCTTGATGACCCACTACCTATTGATGATAGCTCTCCTGATGAACAATTAGCTGTCATAAATGCTTCTCGCAGTGCTCCATGGTATGCTGATTATGCCAATTATAATGTTGCTAAATTTATACCACCTAGCTTCACATACCAACAAAAGAAAAAGTTTTTCTATGATTTAAGACATTACTTTTGGGATGACCCACACCTTTATAAAAAAGGAGTAGATGGTGTTATTAGACGTTGTGTACCTGAGCATGAACAGGAACAAATCCTACGCAAGTGTCACTCCAAAGCTTATGGAGGACACCATGCTGGAGATAGAACTGCACACAAGGTATTACAATCCGGTTTTTATTGGCCTACTCTCTTCAAAGATGCTCGTAAGTATGTCTTGTCTTGTGATGAATGTCAAAGAATTGGTAATATTAGTAGACATCAGGAAATGCCTATGAATTATTCACTTGTTATTGAACCATTCGATGTTTGGGGCTTTGATTATATGGGACCTTTTCCTTCCTCTAATGGGTATACACATATTTTGGTTGATGTTGATTATGTTACTAAGTGGGTAGAATCTATTCCAACTAGTAGTGTTGATCATAACACTTCCATTAAAATGCTTAAAGAAGTTATTTTCCCGAGGTTTGGAGTCCCTAGATATTTAATGACTGATGGTGGTTCACACTTTATTCATGGTGCTTTTCGTAAATTGCTTTCTAAATATGATGTCAACCATAGAATTGCATCTCCTTATCATCCTCAGTCTAGTGGTCAAGTAGAATTGAGTAACCGAGAAATAAAGTTGATTTTGCAAAAGACTGTTAATAGATCCAGAAAGAATTGGTCTAAGAAACTTGATGATGCATTATGGGCTTATAGGACTGCTTATAAAAATCCTATGGGTATGTCTCCATATAAAATGGTTTATGGAAAAGCATGTCACTTACCTCTTGAACTAGAACATAAAGCTTATTGGGCAATTAAGGATCTCAACTATGATTTCAAACTTGCCGACGAGAAGAGGTTATTTGATATTAGCTCTCTTGATGAATGGAGAACCCAAGCTTATGAGAATGCCAAGTTGTTTAAGAAAAACTTAAAAGATGGCATGATAAAAGGATACAAAAGAGTGAATTTAATGTAGGTGACCTTGTCTTGCTATACAATTCTCGTTTAAGATTTTTTGCAGGAAAACTTCTCTCTAAATGGGAGGGCCCTTACATTATCGAGGAAGTTTATCATTCCGGTGCCATCAAAATCAACAACGCCGAAGGCACCAACCCGAAGGTGGTAAACGGGCAAAGAATCAAACACTATATCTCAGATACTCCCATAAATGTTGAGACCAATATTATTAATACCATAACACCGGAGGAGTACATAAGAGAGACCTACCAGAACATTTCAGACTCCAAAAAGGAATAGGTATGTGGTACGGTAAGTAAACCGACTCCAAAACTTTTCCAATGTCAATTTTACTCCGTTTTGGAATATTTAAAAAATTAGGAAAATAAAAATTAGTCTGAAAGGTAAACGAAGAGGCGACAAGCCCTGGAGGCGTGCCCTACCCCCCTGGGCGCGCCTCCCTGGCTTGTGGACACCTCATGTGCCCTCCGGACTCTGTTTTCCTGTAGTAAAGTTCTTTTGGTCGGTAAAAATTCATTATATAATCTCCCAAAGGTTTTGACCACCGTACCACAACCAAATCCTCTGTTCTTGTTTCGATCTATTTTTCTGACAGATCTAGATCGCTATGACGTCCCCAAGCGCTCTGAAGGACAAGTTCTTCAAGAAGGTCATCAACCCCTACCTCGCGGAGGTGCTGTAACACCCTCAACCCATTGAGATGCGTGAGGGGGTGCTGCACATCCGCGATGTTCAAGGACCAAAGGGGACCGGAAGTGTGGAGACAAGGCTCGAAGCAATGGAGCAGCAAGTCTTCAAGTGCCAAGGGATGGTGGAACGCGGACTCAACTCCAATCACTTCATGATCACGTAATTTACCCGTGACCACAAGCTAGACGCCAAGAACATCGGAGAGGCCATCTTCAAGCTTCATGAGAAAATCGAACATCTCCAAGCCCAGATCTATGACCTACAAAACCAAAACTGTGAGTATGAATACAAATTTAAGAGGATGAGTTTGGCTGCAGATTTGAGGATCCCGGAGACTCGTTCATCTTTTTACGATGGTGAACCTATGCCTTGGAAGACGGAGGATAAGATTCTTTCATCATCAACAACTCCATCATCACCACCTCCGAAGAAAGAGACCTAAATACGTGAGTATGGGCACTCCCCTTGGCAACTGCCAAGCTTGGGGGAGGTGCCCCGGTATCGTATCACCATCACATCTTTACCTTTATCATTTTTCTTAGTTCAATCCTTTTGGTTATATCTCGGTTTAGTAGAATAAAGTTTTAGTATGATCTAGCTTTGAGTTTTGCTTTATGTTCCCTCTACGTAATCGAGTCCGAGAGTTATATAATAAAGATTAGTTTTGAGTTGAGGGCTTTGCTTTCTGGATATGATCTTGAGTAAAAGAAAAATAAAGAATAATAGAAATAAAAAGATTATATAATGATCTTATGGGAAGTGACGACTTCACATATAAGAAGTATGTCACATGGAATTTATTGTGAGTTGACAAACATAGTTTTGGTCATTGTTGCAATTAATAGGAAGTAATAAAGAAAGAGAGGTCTCACATATAAATATACTATCTTGGACATCTTTTGCGATTGTGAGCACTCATTCAAATATTATATGCTAAAAGGTTGATGTTGGACAAGGAAGACAACATAATGGGCTATGTTTCTTTATATCCGAATAGAAGTTATATTGTCATGGATCCTCCAACATGTTGAGCTTGCTTCTCACCCCATGCTAGCCAAATCTTTTTGCACCAAGTAGATATACTACTTGTGCATCCAAAATCCCTTAACACAGTTTTGCCATGAGAGTACACCATACCTACCTATGGATTGAGTAAGATCCTTCAAGTAAGTTGTCCTCGGTGCAAGCAATAAAAATTGCTCTATAAATATGTGTGATCTATTAGTGTGAGGAAAATAAGCTTTATACGAACTTGTGATATGGAAGAAATAAAAGCGACAGCCTGCATAATAAAGTTCTTTATCACAAGCTGCAATATAAAGTGACGTTCTTTTGCATTAAGATTTTGTGCATCCAACCATAAAAGCGCATGACAACCTCTGCTTCCCTCTGCGAAGGACCTATCTTTTACTTTTATCCTCTACACTTATACAAGATTCATGGTGATCATCACCTATTCTTTTTACACTTTTTTCTTTTTGGCAAGCACTATATGTTGGGGGGAGATCCAGATCTATATATCCACTCGGATGTAGATATTCATAAGCTATTATTGTTGACATTACCATTGAGGTAAAAGGTTGGGAGGCGAAACCATAAGCCCCTATCTTTCTCTCTGTCCGATTGAAACTTTGATCTCATAAGTATCGCGTGAGTGTTAGCAATTATGAAAGACTAAATGATAGTTGAGTATGTGAAGGTTGAGTATGATAGTTGATACGTCCATTTTGCATCATGCTTTTATATTGATATTTATTGCATTATGGGCTGTTATTACACATTATGGTACAATACTTATGCCTTTTCTCTCTTATTTTACAAGGTTTACATGAAAAGGGAGAATGCCGGCAGCTGGAATTCTGGACCGGAAAGGAGCAAATCTGAGAGACCTATTCTGCACAACTCCAAAAGTCCTAAAAATTTACGAAGAATTATTTTGGAATATATAAAAAATATTGGGCGAGAAAATACCAGAGGGGACCCACCAGGAGGCCACAAGCCTGGGGGCGCCCTACCCCCCTGGGCGCGCCCCTAGGGTTTGTGGGCCCCTTGTCAGGTCTCCGGTGCCAATCTTCTGCTATATGGAGGGTTTTGACCTGGAAAAAAATCAGAGGGAAGCTTTCGGGACGAAGCGCCGCCGTCTCGAGGCGGAACCCGGGCAGAAGCAATCTAGGGCTCCGGCGGAGCTATTCTGCCGGGGAAACTTCCCTCCAGGAGGGGGAAATCGAAGCCATCGTCGTCACAAACGATCCTCTCATCGAGAGGGGGTCAATCTCCATCAACATCTTCACCAGCACCATCTCCTCTCAAACCCTAGTTCATCTCTTGTATCCGATCTTTGTCTCAAAACCTTAGATTGGTACCTGTGGGTTGCTAGTAGTGTTGATTACTCCTTGTAGTCGATGCTAGTTGGTTTATTCGGTGGAAGATCATATGTTCAGATCCTTAATGATATTTATTACCCCTCTGATTATGAACATGAATATGCTTTGTGAGTAGTTATGTTTGTTCCTGAGGACATGGGAGAAGTCTTGTTATAAGTAATCATGTGAGTTTGGTATTTGTTTGATATTTTGATGAGATGTATGTTGTCTTTCCTCTAGTGGTGTTATGTGAACGTCGACTACATGACACTTCACCATGATTTGGGCCTAGGGGAAGGCATTGGGAAGTAATAAGTAGATGATCGGTTGCTAGAGTGACAGAAGCTTAAACCCTAGTTTATGCGTTGCTTCGTAAGGGGCTGATTTGGATCCATATGTTTCATGCTATGGTTAGATTTATCTTAATTCTTCTTTCGTAGTTGCAGATGCTTGCGAGAGTGGTTAATCATAAGTGGGAGGCTTGTCCAAGTAAGGACAGCACCAAAGCACCGGTCCACCCACATATCAAATTATCAAAGTAACGAACGCGAAACATATGAGCATGATGAAAACTAGCTTGACAATAATTCCCATGTGTCCTCGGGAGCGCTTTGCTTTATATAAGAGTTTGTCCAGGCTTGTCCTTTGCTATAAAAAGGATTGGGCCACCTTGCTGCACCTTTGTTACACTTGTTACTTGTTACCCGTTGTCGTGGGAAACCACGGCCAACTATGGGGCCATCAGCCCCTTTTGGTTCAGCGGGGGGATGGGCACGTTGCACGGAGAGAAGAGAAGCGTCGCGCAGCACGGCAGAGATCACACGGGCAGTTTTTACCCAGGTTCGGGCCGCCGTGAGGCGTAAAACCCTACTCCTGCTTTGGTGGATTGATGGTGGATAATGGTGGTGAACGTAGCACACTCGCCCGGCAAGGTTTCTCTGGGGGGCGAGAGTGGCTACGCACGTATGGATATGCGAGGATCTAACCCTTTCTACGGTTGCGATGGGCCTCCTTTTATAGATTAAGGGGTCACCACAGTGGCAAATCAGTCTTTGCGTACTGATTAGATAGCTAACAGTGCTATCATATCTAACTCTGCAGGCTGACAGAGCGCATTAAATGCGCCGCTCAGTGTCACATCACAGCTCGCCCGGCAGGCCCTGCTGGGTTGTTTTGCCAGCTTTGCGCTTGCTTCCTTGACACGTCTCAGGACGGGTGTCATATGGAGGTGTTTGTTGTAGGAAGTGGCCGCCATGTGGCAGAAAGCAGCCACTTAGTCACCTTGGAGCTCGATACCGCTTTGATTACTGACTTGCGTCGCTTGTGAGGTGGAGCGGTGGAGTGGCTTGCCTTCGCCAGCCCCGGTAGGCCTGCCGGGATGAGCTGGGAGCTTGCTTCCGGGGCAAAACCCAACCTTGCTAGGCTCGCCTACCCAGCAAGGTAGGCCCTTCCCTTGGCGATGCGTCGTTCCTCTGGCTTACCTTGGCCTTCTCGACTTGCACTTGGATCCTTCAAAGGAATTGATCCTCCTTGTTTGGTCTGATCTTGGTCTTGCAATCTTCTCTCTGGCCTGTGCACAGTCCGTGCAATGGACCCAGGGTCTGTTGCATCGACAGGAGCCCCCGGGCCTGGCACGGATGCGCCGCTGGGCGTCGTCGGGGTAGGCCCTAACTAGTGCATAGGCAAAAATGTAAGGGCGGCTCCGCCCCTTGAGATCTTCTTTGCTTCTTCATTACCCTGAGCTCGGGTCAGTTTCCGGTTTTCCCGCGCACCTCGCAACGCCAATTGTGGTGGGACCATTCTCGCAATGGCCAGTGAATGACTTTAACACATGGGCGGGTAACTGCCAATTCACCCTTCCCACCGTGCCCTTTCCCTCGGCCACGTATGCCGCATGCATTGAGTGGGGTAGGTAAATGTAGGCGCGTGATGCGGGAGAGCATCAAAGCAGGGGCCCGATCTTCTTGGATTGGTGGAGGAGGACGGCGGGTACTCACCGGGGAATCAGCCCCCACCCCTAGCTCGCCTATAAAAGGAGGAGCGGGGGAGAAGCGGAGGCATTCATCCACGTTCCACTCCTCCTCCGCCTTCTGTTTCTTTTGGGTATGCTGAAAGGAAGAGCCTGGGGCCAACCCCCGGGCCCTAGCTTGGAGTTTCATGTGAGCCCCATGGGGGCGCTCGGGCGGCGCGGCGGTAGCACCGGAGGTGGCGACTCTGGTGTGCTCATCGCCGGGTCGCCCGTGGCTTCAAATTTAGTGAGAGGTGACGCAAACGACACCATGCCGAGGCCCATAATGGGCAGAAGGTGTGATAGTCGATTGCAGCCTATCCCCCCTTTTCCTGCGGTGTTGGAGGGAGTTTGCAAAAATGGTTCGCCATCGGTGAGGGCGGACCCTATCTCCCCGTACTCTACCCGTCCGGCACACGGGAGAGCCTCTAGTCCTTGTGCATCCTTCCTTAACGGGCGGGGCCTTCGTGCCACTGGGCCGTTGGGGACGCCCATGCTCTTTGTGTGGGTCTCCTAGGGTGCGCGGCGTTCGCATCGAAGGAGGCGGCAACCCATGACGTGTCAAGAACGGGGGCAACCATTCTGACGAGTCGTGTTTGCCGGTGACTCCGTCTGGGTTCCCGGCAGTGCCACCGTTTGCGCCTGCCCTCCTGATCCTGGGGAAGCACCGAATCCAGGCCCGCCCTCCGCCTTTTCTGTTCCTTCCTGCGATTTCCTGAAGGAGATGGACAAGGGCAAAGGCATCACGGGGCACTTATCTTTTTTCAGTCTTAAATCTGTAGGCACTTGCCAATTTTTAGTTCAAATAATGTAATCTCTTGTATCCATGTTTATGTTCCGTGGGATTTGTACTTGTTGATCAGCATATTAATGAAAAAGATAAACTTTGCCGGGCACTTGTGCATGTATGATATCCATGCAGAGGTGAAACGCCTCCATACTTTCATGTAAACAAGTAGGTCCCGATAAGCTACCTTGTCGGCACCCCATAGGACCGCTGCCGTGGCTGAGCCTGCCGGGCGTAGAACCCATTGGGAGAGACCAGCCCCCTGCCAACCCCTTTTAGCCAAAGGCCACTACAACCATCCTGACTGAAGCAGCGTTCGTGCCAGTAGATGGGAGCACCTTTGTTTCCGAGGCGGTGAGGTTTTTGTATGCACAAGTTCTACTCATGGAACATGCATGGATAAGAGATGGAACTTATCTATTTGGCTTGCCGGAGATCGCAGTGTTGGCTTGTCTTCGCATCCTCTTCCTAGGACTAAGTCCATGGGAGGAGCCTGCAGTTTATGCAAATGAAGATGATGCCAGATGTAATCTATCTACATGATCATGCAACCTATCTACATGAATCATGCAATGCTTATGAAATGCTCATGCATGCATGCAACTTGTCGGGGGCCCCCAGCGCTTCATTTATTTCTCTGTTGCTCAGGGTCTTCGCCTGGCTTTGTACAAGGGGTTACATGCAGCTGAGGCAAGGCCTGTACAAAAGGGTGGCTGCCGGGCAAGGCCCGATAGCTGCGCCTTACAGGTAGAACTTGCAGAGATGCTCAATATTCCATGAGTTTTGCAATTGAATGCCATCTCCGGTCTCCAGATGGACTGCGCCAGGTCTGGTGACTCGTACTACCCGGTAAGGGCCTTCCCACTTCGGCGACAGCTTGTTTGTACCCTTGGCGGGCTGAACGTGCCTAAGGACAAGGTCGCCTTCCTCAAAACACCGGGCATGAACCTTGTGGCTATGATAGCGACGCAGGGCTTGCTGATAGTGTGCAGCACGCGTAGCAGCCCGGAGATGGTTCTCCTCGAGAAGCACGGCATCGTCACGCATGTGCTGTTCCTACGCTACTTCATCGTAGGCAAGCACTCGAGGTGACCCGTAAATGAGTTCCGTGGGGATAACTGCTTCTGCCCCATAGGCTAGGGAGAAGGGAGTCTGCCCGGTAGCTCGGTTTTGTGTCGTTCTGAGGGACCAAAGAACCACCGGCAACTCATTGACCCATTGCCTGTCGTGCTTCCGCAGCTTATCAAATGTTCTTGTCTTGAGTCCTCGCAGCACTTCAGTGTTCACCCTCTCAGCTTGTCCATTGCTTCTGGGATGTGCGACAGATGCAAATGAGATCTTGCTTTCGAGGGCATGAACATATTGCATGAAGGCGCAGCTCGTGAACTGGGTGCCGTTGTCGGTGATGATCTGGGCAGGGACCCCGAAGCGGCACACCAATCCTTTCAAGAACTTGATAGCTGACTGAGCAGTCACCTTTCTCACGGCATCTACTTCCGGCCACTTTGTAAACTTGTTGATTGCAACGAACAAGAATTCAAAGCCCCCGGTAGCTCAGGGGAAAGGGCCGAGGATATCGAGCCCCCAGACCGAAAACGGCCATGACAAAGGGATTGTCTAGAGTGCTTGGGCAGGCAGATGGATATTTTTGGAATGGAACTGACAGGCTTCACACTTGGTGACAAGCTCAACCACATCTTGGAGGGCTGTGGGCCAATAGAATCCTTACCGGAAAGCTTTCCCAACCAAAGCCCTTGATCCAATGTGGGAGTCGCACATGCCTTTGTGTATCTCTGCCAGCAGTTCCTTTCCTCCTTCCCGGCAAATGCACTTCATTTCACACCATTGGGCCTTCTTCTGTATAGTGTGTCATTGACAAACTGATACATACTGGCCCTCCGGGCTACTCTTTCAGCTTCTTCTTGCTCTTCGGGAAGTTCTCCGGTTTGGAGGAAATGGACTATGTGCCTTGCCCAAGTTGGAGCCTGAGGCTCGGCAACAAGGACTAGCGGCACCTCCTCATTCATGGGGGCGCATCCCTTGACTGCAGGGACCAGTCGCCCGGCAGGAGGGTGCAGCTCGGCAGGCGAAAGGGAGTTGTTCCCGGTAGGGTCCCTACCAGGAGCCCCGAAAGGCTCTACCGGGAGAGGCTTACCGGAGTCCAATTTCCTCCTCTTTCGGGCCATTGTTGTCGGGGATACGAAGGGCTGAGTAAGATGGAGAACAAAAGTCTCTGGTTCCACAGGAAGCTTATGCGCAGCGCACTTTGACAGGTGATCAGCAATGCTGTTTTCCGCACGGGGTACATGTTCTATTTGCAACCCGTCAAAGCGCTCCTCCAATCTTCTCACTTCCTCGACGTATGCCTCCATCAATGGGCTTTGGTAATCCTTGTTGACTTGTCTCACCACCAATTGTGAATCTCCTCGAATGATTAGCTTCTTGATTCCCAATTCTGTGGCAATTCTGAGCCCGGCAAGAAGCCCTTCATATTCTGCTATATTGTTGGTTGCCTCCTCCCGGGGAAAGTGCATCTGGACGACGTACCTCAAGTGCTCTCCAGTGGGAGCCACGAGAAGCACGCCAGCCCCTGCACCTTGTAGGGGGAAGGCACCATCGAAATACATAATCCACTCTTGGGGCGCTTCCTTGCCGGGGATAACTGTTTCCTATACTTCTTCATCAGGGGTCGGCGTCCATTCTGCAATAAACTCTGCCAACGCCCTGCTCTGGATTGTTGATGTGCTTTCAAACTTCAGACCAAAGCTGGATAACTCCAATGCCCACTCCACTATCCTGCTGGTGGCCTCTGGGTTTCGAAGTATCTTTTGCAACGGGAAGCGGGTGACAACCGTGATCTCATGGGCTTGGAAGTAGTGGCGCAGTTTCCTTGAGGCCATGACAAGGCCAAAGATCAACTTTTGCATGCCAGAATACCTGGATCTAGCCCCCTGCAACAGGGAGCTGACGAAGTATACTGGGCGCTGCACCACCTTCCTCCTTGCCGTGTCCTTGGGGTTGCTTCCGCTACCGTGCTCTTCTTTGTCCTGATCCGTATCTGGCCTTGCCGGGCCGCTCTCTTCCTCTTCTCGCTGCGCTACTAGGGCCGCACTAACCACTTGATTAGTTGCTGCCAAATATAGCAGTAACGGCTCTTGTGGTTTGGGTGCGACCAAAGTAGGCACAGAAGATAAGT
This sequence comes from Thinopyrum elongatum, assembly GCA_011799875.1. Classification (NCBI taxonomy): domain Eukaryota; kingdom Viridiplantae; phylum Streptophyta; class Magnoliopsida; order Poales; family Poaceae; genus Thinopyrum; species Thinopyrum elongatum. Next base: position 440,766,993 of record CM022300.1, on the reverse strand, counting down.
ATGCCTTCAAATCCTGCAGCGCTGCATCTGCTTTCGGGGTCCATTTCATGGGTCCTGCCCTCTTCAAAATATTGAAGAACGGCAAGGCGCGCTCGGCAGACTTGGAGATGAATCTGCTAAGCGCGGCAACACATCTTGTCAAACACCTCACATCCTTAACTGTCTTGGGTGCCTGTATCTGCTCAATAGCCTTGATCTTATCGGGGTTGGCCTCTATCCCACGGTGGGACACAAAGAAACCAAGTAGCTTGCCGGAGGGAACGCCGAACACGCACTTCTCCGGATTCAGTTTCAAGTTGATCTTGCACAGATTAGCGAATGTCTCTTCTAAATCCTGGATGAGAGTTGATCTGTCCTTGGTCTTGACTATGATATCATCCATATAGGCTTCAATGTTCCTGTGCAACTGTGGCTCAAAGCCAATCTGGACTGCTCTTGCAAAAGTGGACCCGGCACTCTTCAACCCGAAAGGCATGCGCACAAAGCAGTACGTGCCGCATGGGGTGATGAATGAGGTCTTTCCTTCGTCTTCCTTGGACATGAAAATCTGATGGTATCTAGAGTATGCATCCAGAAAAGAGAGCAACTCACATCCCGAAGTGGAATCCACGATCTGGTCGATGCGCGGCAAGGGAAATGGGTCCTTTGGGTACGCCTTGTTCAGATCCGTAAAATCTATGCAAAGCCTCCATTTTCCATTAGCCTTGCGCACAACCACTAGGTTTGCTAACCATGTTGGGTGCAGTACTCCTCTGACCAAACCAGCTGCTTCAAGTTTCTTGATTTCCTCGGCAATGAACTGCTGCCGTTCCAAGGCCTGCTTCCGAACCTTCTGCTTGACGGGCCGGGCATGTGGGCAGATAGCAAGGTGGTGCTCGATTACCTCGCTGTGAACACCGAGGATATCAGATGGTTGCCAGGCAAACACATCGATATTCGCCCGCGGGAAGGCAACGAGCGCGCTTTCCTATTTGTCATCAAGGGTGGTGCTAATAGTGAAAGTACCATCAGCGCCAGCCAGCCCTGCCACGACCTTTTTCACTTGGGGTGGAGTAGCCTTGGATCTCTTGCTGTTGGAACTTTCTGGCGTGTCATCAACGGGCGCGGCACATTCCACAGAGGTACGCTTCCCGGATTCCTTGCCAGTGCCTCTGCTATGCTTTTCCTTGGTGGGAACTATGGCTTCCGCGACCTCTGCCGCGACCACATCCCGGTACATCTTATCTATGCAAATAATTGCGTCTTTCTTGTCCGACGGAACGGAAATGACGCCCATCGGCCCTGGCATCTTCAAGGTGTTGTAGGCATAGTGGGATACTGCCATGAATTTGGCCAGGGCCGGGTGCCCAAGGATCCCGTTGTACGGCAGAGGGAGGTCAACCACATCAAACACAACTTTCTCAGTCCTATAGTTCAACTCCCCTCCAAATGTCACTGGCAACGTAACCTTTCTCTTAGGACGGCTCCTGCCGGGATTGACTCCTTGAAACGTGCCTGTGGACTTAAGTTCTTCCTCTGCTATCTGGAGTTTGCTGATAACCTTTGGGGAAATCAGATTCAAACTGGCCCCGCCGTCAACCAGCATCTTTGTGACCTTGAGGTTGCGAATTGTTGGTGAGACCAACAACGGCAAGCACCCTACCGCAGTAATGCGGTCGGGGTGGTCATCTTCATCAAAGATGATGGGCATGCGTGACAACTTGAGTGGCTTCCGAGAATCTGCCGCTGGCTCCATGGCATTGACTGCACGCGCCCACTGTTTAAGTTGGCGGTGAGAGGAGTGTAAAGATGCACCCCCGTTAATGCACAGGGCGTCAGTGGCCTTCTGGAATTCCTGCTCGCTGGTTTCCTCTTCATTCCCTCCATCACTCTCATTATTGCAATCCTCCCTCTCTTGGCCCTTGGCGGGTTTCCCTTGGTTCCGAGGAGCCTTGCCGGGGCGATTTGCTGCACCACCCTGGCCTTTCCCGGTACCTCCCATTCCTGCTTTAGCCATGGGGGAGGTGGTGACGGCGCCGCCTGCGCCGACCACATCCCCCGTAGCATCCACACCCTCGCAAGCCCCCGCATTCCCCGTGACGTCAGCGGTCGCGGGCGGCGGAGCCTTCGAGGTGGACGGGTGATTTGCAGCTTCGGGCTCCCTCTTGGGCACCATAGCCGATGACGCCGTCGACGATGAAAATGTCGATGAAGATGACGTGCAGCGTACGCTCTCGGTTTCACGCAAGTGATCCCCCTACCTGGCGCGCCAAAGATGTCGTGGGAAACCACGGCCACCTATGGGGCCATCAGCCCCTTTTGGTTCAGCGGGGGGATGGGCACGTTGCACGAAGAGCGGAGAAGCGTCGCGCAGCACGGCAGAGATCACACGGGCAGTTTTTACCCAGGTTCGGGCCGCCGTGAGGCGTAAAACCCTACTCCTGCTTTGGTGGATTGATGGTGGATAATGGTGGTGAATGTAGCACACTCGCCCGGCAAGGTTGCTCTGGGGGCGAGAGTGGCTACGCATGTATGGATATGCGAGGATCTAACCCTTTCTACGGTCACCATGGGCCTCCTTTTATAGATTAAGGGATCACCACAGTGGCAAATCAGTCTTTGCGTACTGATTAGATAGCTAACAGTGCTATCATATCTAACTCTGCAGGCTGACAGAGCGCATTAAATGCGCCGCTCAGTGTCACATCACAGCTCGCCAGGCAGGCCCTGCCGGGCTGTTTTGCCAGCTTTGAGCCTGCTCGCTTGACACGTCTCAGGACGGGTGTCATATGGAGGTGTTTGCCGTAGGAAGTGGCCGCCATGTGGCAGAAAGCAGCCACTTAGTCACCTTGGAGCTCGACACCGCTTTGATTACTCACTTGCGTCGCTTGTGAGGTGGAGCGGTGGAGTGGCTTGCCTCCGCCAGCCCCGGCAGGCCTGCCGGGACGATCTGGGAGCTTGCTTCCGGGGCAAAACCCAACCTTGCTAGGCTCGCCTACCCGGCAAGGTAGGCCCTTCCCTTGGGGATGCGTCGTTCCTCTGGCTTACCTTGGCCTCCTTGACTTGCACTTGGATCCTTCAAAGGAATTGATCCTCCTTGTTTGGTCTGATCTTGGTCTTGCAATCTTCTCTCTGGCCTGTGCACAGTCCATGCAATGGACCCAGGGTTTGTTGCACTGACACCCGTTACAAATTATCTTATCACAAAACTATCTGTTGCCGATAATTTCAGTGCTTGCAGAGAATACCTTGCTGAAAACCACTTGTCATTTCCTTCTGCTCCTCGTTGGGTTCGACACTATTACTTATTGAAAGGACTACGATAGAACCCCTATACTTGTGGGTCATCAGTGAGGACACCACAAGATTGAACCGAAAACTAAGCACCTTTCCCATTGCAAGAAAAACCAATCTAGTTGGCCAAACCAAACCGATATTTCGAAGAGAAATACAAAGATATCTTAATCATGCATAAAAGAGTTCAGAGAAGACTCAAATAATATTTATAAATAATCTGATCATAAATCCACAATTCATCGGATCTCAACAAACGCACCGCAAAATAAGATTACATCGGATAGAACTCCAAGAACATCGAGGAGAAGATGGTATTGAAGATCAAAGAGAGAGAAGAAGCCATCTAGCTACTAGCTATGGACCCGTAGGTCTATGGTAAACTACTCACACTTCATCGGAAGGGCAGCAAGGTTGATGTAGAGGCCCTCCGTGATCGAATCGCCCTCCAGCAGGGTGCCAAAAAAGGCCCCAAGATGGGATCTCACGGGAACAGAGGCTTGCGGCAGTGGAAAAGTATTTTGGTGGACACTTCTGATGTTTGGGGAATATTTGAGAATTTATAGAGGTGGAACTAGGGTTAGGGGACTCCCGAGGGGCCCACAAGCTAGGGACGCCCCCCTGGGGCACACCCTGAGGGCTTGTGGCCTCCTCAGGACTGTTCTGGCCCTCTTTCCAAGTCACGTAGGTGTCTTCTGGTCCATGAAAAAATATCGTAAAGTTTTATTCTGTTTGGACTCCGTTTGATATTCTTTACTGTAAAAGTCAAAAACAAGGAAAAAACAGAAACTGGCACTGGGCTCTAGGTTAATAGGTTAGTCCCAAAAATAATATTAAATAGCATATTAATGCATATAAAACATCCAAAATAGATAATATAATAGCATGGAACAATAAAAAATTATAGATATGTTGGAGACGTATCAGCACGCATCACCTGCTGAGGCATGTTCTTGCATGTGACGTCTTCTTCCTCTTGTCGGCGGCGCATCAGAATAAGCTTGGAAGGCGGCGCCATTGATGCAGGCAAGGAGCTTGGGGAGACGGCGGCGCTCCTGCTCGTGGTGGAGATCCATCGACGAGGTACAGGGAAGCAGCGACTGGTGGCGGGGATCACGGATCCGGCGAGCAGCTACAGGGAGGGGAGGCTGGTGGCGGAGAGCACGAATCCGTCGAAGGAGCTCCGGCGTGGGGAGGCTGGTGGCAGGGATCACAGCCCCATCAACGGAGCTCCGACGAGGGGGAGGCTGGTGGCGGGGATCACGGCCCCGACGAAGGAGCTCCGGCGAGCGAAAGGCTGGTGGCGTGGATCACAGCACCGGCGAAGGAGCTCCTGCGAGCGGGAGGCTGGTGGCGAGGATCACAACCCGGGTGTTGCTTTGCCAGCGAGGAAGAAGATGGCGGCGGTGGATCCATCGGCAGCCAGTCACGGCGCCATGGGCTCCCTCGCTCCGGCTGACGCCGTCGCTCGCTCGCCCGCGACGACTACCTCTGGCGGTAGGAGGTGGTTTAGGTTGGGGGTGGGTCGGGGAGTTTCTTCTGTAGGCGCGTCGCGCCCTTATAGGGCTGAGGGGTAACAGAATAATATTCTGTTACTAGTAACAGAATAATCCAGCCCTATATATGTGTGTGTGTGTGTGTGTGTGTGCGTTAGAGGAGAGGGAGAAGGCAACCACCAAGGAGGGAAGGACCCTCCTTGGCGCGCCAGCCAAGGGGGAGGAGTCCAACTGCTCCCCACATAGGATTCGCCCCCCCCCCCCCCCACACACACACACACACAAGGAAAGGGGCGCCACTTCCTTTTGGGCTTTGGTGGCCCAATTCTCTTTCTCCGGTTTGGCCTTTTAAGGCCTGTTGGTAGTAAATTAAATACAAAAGACTTCTAATAAATACTAGACCCTTTTATATATAATTTAACACCCCTGGAAACATTTTCTACCTACATATTAATTATCAGTAATACTCGGTATTACCCGATACTCACCAAAACTCTTCCGGTGACCCCAAAAAGCTTTTGGATCCTCTCGAATCTATTTCGAATATTTATGAAACAACTCCAAAAATATATTTTCATGAATCCCGTCCTACTAACACTCAGCAGATCATGATTTCCTTAAGCTTGTGACCCCGTAGGTTCGGTAACTGATGGACATGAACGAAACTCCTTTGTTCAATGACTGATAGCAGGACCGTTGACGTCCATATCGATCCCTATGAGCACACGAATGATATTCGAGTGAACCTTTGGTTATCATGTGATGTTCCCTTTGCTTTGCAATACTTCACAAAACTCGGGATGCATCGGTATCCTCCTGAGTCATCACATGCTCACTATACAGTTATCCTCGTTACCGATTTTGTTCTTCTTTCTCGTTATCATGTTTCGGCATCCCCGTGATGAAGTCACCTGTGTGCAGCTAGACGATGATGGATGTCATCACATCGAGAGAGCCCTAAGAATAACTCTCCATTGTCAAAGGAGCAAATCCCACTCTCGAGCTATCTAGTCACTTGTCAAACTTTTCGATGAACTTGTAAGTTATCGTTATGATCACCGTGTTATAGATGACGTCTGAGCAACCCCAAAGTCCACCTATTGTAATAAATGACTATGATACTCTCACGGTCTAAGGAGCAAAAAAACATGTTAACACTTCGTGTTATTATAGTTGATTACATATGATATTGTCTCAATTCATAACAAACGAGTTTGGGTCGATTCAATATGATCATTCTTCCAACGTCATAATCTCAATGTTGTTTTAGGACTATTGTTACACTTAACGATGCCCTAAGATCCGGAAAACGTGATCACCAAAAACACTTGAGCTAGTCTTAGAGGCGAGACTAGGAACCTTTGTTTATCTGTTTATCATTTCACACGTGCATATGAGTTTTCCACTGAATCGCATATTCCAGGATCATAGCAGTTATAACATGAAATATAAACACTTAATTATGAATAGGGAAATATAATAATAAAATATTATTGCCTCTAGGGCATATTTCCAACATTGTTACCCGGAGTGCCATTACTAGTTTTGTTGTTGCTAGCGTCCCCCCTACCGGTGCGTTTACCGCATTTTCCTCGGCATCTAGGAACATCCCTTTTCTCCTCCTTCTTCTCATCATCCTGGGGTGTGACCACCATGTAGACGTCGTAGGTGGAGGTAGCAGTCCAGCTACCAGTGTTGATTGGCGTGATGCCGAGCATAACACCAATATCTTCATCCATGTCAGTTGCCTCCTCGGAGGCGTAGTCCAGTACGTCGGTTAAATCCTCAACCGTAGCAACTAGGTGGGTGGTGGGTGGGACGTAAATTTACCTATCATCGGCTTTACATCCGATCTAGTCTTAGACCAAAGTCTGACCGTCCAAAATTGCCATACTCTGAGTTCGGTCTAGCATATCATTCAAAAGTGAGAGGTCTATTGGTCCCATCTCTTGACAATAGATGGGATTGATCTGCAGTATGCTCGACGAAGCGTGTGGCACGATTTCGGAGCATCGGTCGGCTAGGATGAGCGCCTGGTCCGATTCATGAGAGATTGGATCCGAACTCGAGGTTGGTTCTGAGTTGAGGCTTAATCCGAAGTTAGGATCTGAGATTGGGTCCGAGGTTAAGGCCACGGTATCCGCTGAGTTCTCCAGTCAATCTAACACCCAAACAGAGAGGTCGGGATCACCACGGGTGTTGGCGGTATACTCCAAGCTCCCAAATCTGATGACTTGATCTAGGGCAAAGCCTTCAACATGACCGAGCCGTCCGGTCGAATCAGCATGAAGAATGATGCTTCCGAACACAAAGAGCTGGCCGGGGACAAAGATGTCATCACAGCCGATGTCAGAGTTGATCTGAAGACGAGCCATCGATCCTTTTTGACCACACAGCGGGACCTGTATGGGCCACTAATGTCGGTGCTAAAACCGGCGGATCTCGGGTAGGGAGTCCCGAGCTGTTGGTCGAGAACAACTGTAATAGGGGGAAACATGAGATGATGTTTACCCAGGTTCAGGCCCTCTCGAAGAGGCCCTACGTCCTGCTTTGATTATATTGATGTGATGGAGTATCAAGTACAGTATGATCTACCTCGAGATCGTATGTTTGTGTTCTAAACCCTAAGGTTGGTAATGATTCCTCTAAATACTAAACCCCTTCGCATATATATGTACCGGGGGTACCTAGGTTATACATATGGTCGGTTGCCAATTATGCCGGCTAGTGTGCTATCCTTGAAGTACATGCCAAGTCTTCGGAGGTTTCCATCTCGATCACATCAAAGTTCATAGCTTTCGGAGTCCTCCCTTGTGGAGATCGATGGGCTGTAAGTTCGATCCGTGGGATTGTGGTTCGTACAGGTTAGTACCCCTTAGTCCAGGATGCCGTCACTAAGGCTCATAAATATTCTTTGGCTCCCCTTGTGTCGAATCAATAAACTTGGTTGAAATACTACCCTCGAAGGCTATTGCGACCCCCTATACTTGTGGATCATCATTTAGGCTGTGGCTCTGTCTGGTGTATCTCGGTGGGTCCAGATGGGTATGTTTCGGTGGACTGAGAATGACTTTAGGATTTTGGACAGATTGGATTATGAGAATGTGGTTGAGAGTTTCTGGAGCAATATCTTCAAGCACTTGAGCAAATGACTCATGATCAAAACCTCATCCCCTTTTAATAGTATTGGTTTTCCTATGGACTCAATGTGATCTTTGATCGCTTAACCAAAAGTGTAGAGTCTTGAAGCTTTAGCCAATGTTTGTCCTGAGTAGCTTGGGGGGTCCACATCTCCATCCATCTGCAAGCCTATGTTGCACTATTCCTGAAATATGCTAGATGAAAATGTTAGTCCAACAACATATATGTTGACATGAATTACCAAAATCACCAAGGGAGCAAATGTGCTTTCACATTTTCTAACATCGGTGTAACAGAAGTCGAAGACGACACAAACGCGGGCAAACATTGGCGAGATGACACGTGGCCAATCAATTTTAACAAAGCAAGAATGTCGGCTTGGATGACTGTTATGCGAGACCCATGGCCTAACTTGACGCTTAGAGACGGGGTCCGCTTTGAGGAAAATCATCGAAGCTCTCCTAAACTTATACTACATCCATTCCAAAATATAAGACGTTTTGGTAGGCCTGGAATGGAGGTAGTATTTCTATATTTCTAGGGAGCTTAGTAACTGTGAACGACTTCACTACAAATCGAATGTCAATTTTTTTAGCATGGCAAACCGATTTTTTATGGAAAATTATTTTTTAGTGGGGATGCCAAGTTCATTTAGCATGCATGGCAAATCCTTGTCATGTTCATTTTTTGCCAAGATTTATCATGTTTTCTAAAGAAAATTTCCATTCTCGTGACAACATAATTTCACATATAAAACATTTGATTTGTCGTGTATCATTACCGATAGATAAAGATTTTTTTTCGCGAATACGCAAAGCTTGCGTATCTTTTCATTGATAGAAGGAATAAGAAAGAGTACATATAAGGGTACATCACATGACACGAATGCAAAGAGGCATGAACATGGCACTAGGAGCAAAGAAGAAGGGATGATTGGCCCAAACAGAGGAAGTTACACAGTTATACCCATTAAGTCCTGGACAAGGGAGGCGGACCGAACCAGCAAGACGACTAACATCACCAAAAACCAACACCGGGGACATCACAAGTGAGCAAGATGGAGCCTTCAAGAAGGAAAACAACATCGTAACGCTTCCGCCATCCGGTCTGGAGAAACGGACCTAAGGTCTCCCCTAAGCTCAAAGAGGGACGCAGACGAAGGCCGTGGCAGCGCCTCTAATAAGGAAAATGACGCCCACAAGAGTCACCGCTGCCAGCACTGGCAAGCCGAGCAAAGATTTCTCCCTGCCTGATTCGGAGTGATCCCATAGCCGTCGGATCCAAAAATTGATATGGGGAAGCCGTTGTTGGCCGGGGCCACCAAATCTGGAGGGGGTAGGCCGCCGGAAGGTGACACCTTGCGCCACCGGACACATGGAAAAGGATCTCGCACCAAGCGAGGCGAGGAGGTACAATGTTGCTGGTGCGATGAGGTGGAGAGAACCAACATAGGGGAAGCAACGACGACAAGCGACGCTGGCAAGCAAGGACTGGAAGAGCGCATATCCGAGCTATCGGGGCTGTAGCCATCGGGACGTCGACGACCGAATGAGCTGGAAGGGACGCAGCTACCGGATCACCGTGGCCGGTGCTGCAACAACAGAGAACATCGGCAAGCCACGGACACTGGAGAACGCAGGTCCAAAGGCCATCGGGGCCGAGGCAGCGCCAGCAAAGACCCACTGCAAGGCATCGCACGAACACCACAACACCAGGTTGGTGCGCTGCGAAAGGTAGCCTCGTTGGGGAATCAACCACCGTTGCCTCAAAAATCACCACGCGGGAGCCATCACTGAAGAACAAGGGAGGTGGGCACCACAGAAGACAATGGCCTCCTGGACGAGGCTGTTGGCGAACGTTGCATGGAAAACAAAAAAAATTCTACGCACACGCAAGATCTATCCATGGAGATGCATAGCTACGAGAGGGGAGATCATCTTCATACCCTTGAAGATCGCTAAGCGGAAGCGCTTATCAACACGGTTGATGTAGCCATACACCTTCACGATCCGTCTCGATCAAGTACCAAACGTACGGCACCTCCGCGTTCAGCACACGTTCAGCTCGATGACGTCCTCGCCTTCTTGATCCAGCAAGAGGGGCGAAGTAGTAGATGAGTTCTGGCAGCACGACGGCGTGGTGACGGTGTTGGTGAAGAACAATCTCCGCAGGGCTTCGCCAAGCACAATGGAAACTATGACGGAGGATAAACTAGAGGGACGGGGTTGCCGGCACATGGCTTGGTGTATCTTGATGTGTTCTGGGTGCTAGCCCTGCCCCTCTATTTATATGTTGAGCCCTGGGGTCGAAACTTGGAGAAAGAGCCTCCTCAAAGTCAGTTTTGCCCGCAAGGAAGAGTCCTTCTCGGACTTCCAGGACCTGATGCCACAGTCCTCGGCGTCTAGCCCAGACGCCATGGGCCTCGGCGTCTGGCCCAGGGCCATACGCCAGGGTCTCCGGCGTTTGGTCCCTGACCTCTGCAAAACATCCTTTTGCATCGACCTAAAGCCCCGTGGGCCTTACCCCTTGGCCTAACCATATCATCCTATATATCAATTTTACCTCCGGACCATTCTGGAGCTCCTCGTCATGTCTGTGATCTCATCCGGGACTCCGAACAACATTCAGTCACCAACATACATAACTCATATAATACTAAATCGTCAACGAACATTAAGCGTGCGGACCCTACGGGTTTGAGAACTATGTAGACATGACCGAGACACCTCTCCGGTCAATAACCAATAGTGGAACTTGGATGCCCATATTGGTTCCTACATATTCTACGAAGATCTTTATTGGTCGAACCTTTATGACAACATACGTAATTCCCTTTGTCTGTCGGTATGTTACTTGCCCGAGATTCAATCGTCGGTATCTTCATACCTAGTTCAATCTCGTTACCGGCAAGTCTCTTTTGAAGGAAATATGCCCTAGAGGCAATAATAAAGGTGTTATTTTATATTTCCTTATTCATGATCAATGTTTATTATTCATGCTAGAATTGTATTGATCGAAAACCTAAATACATGTGTGAATACATAGACAAACATTGTGTCCCTAGTGAGCCTCTACTTGACTAGCTTGTTGATCAAAGATGGTTAAGGTTTCCTGACCATGGATATGATTTGTCATTTGATAATGGGATCACATCATTAGGAGAATGATGTGATGGACAAGACCCATCCGTTAGCTTAGCATAACGATCATTTAGTTTTGTTGCTATTGCTTTCTTCAGGTCAAATACATATTCCTTCGACTATGAGATTATGCAACTCCCGGATACCGGAGGAATACCTTGTGTGCTATCAAACGTCACAACGTAACTGGGTGATTATAAAGATGCTCTAAAGGTATCTCCGAAGGTGTTTGTTGGGTTGGCATAGATCGAGGTTAGGATTTGTCACTCCGAGTATTGGAGAGGTATCTCTGGGCCCTTTCGGTAATACACATCATAAGCTTGCAAGCAAATGACTAAGGAGTTAGTCACCAGGTGATGTATTATGGAACGAGTAAAGAGACTTACTGGTAACGAGATTGAACTAGGTATGAAGATGCCGATGATCGAATCTCGGGCAAGTAACATACCGATAGACAAAGGGAATTACGTGTGTTGTCATAAGGTTTGACCGATAAAGATCTTCGTAGAATATGTAGGAGCCAATATGGGCATCCAGGTTCCGCTATTGGTTATTGACCAGAGAGGTGTCTCGGTCATGTCTACATAGTTCTCAAACCCGCAGGGTCCGCACGCTTAACGTTCGTTGATGATATAGTACTATATGAGTTATGTATGCTGGTGACCGAATGTCGTTCAGAGTCCCGGATGAGATCACGGAAATGACAAGGAGCTCCGGAATGGTCTGGAGGTAAAGATTGATATATAGGATGATATGGTTCGGCCAAGGGGTAAAGCCCACGGGGCTTTAGGTCGGTGCAAAAGGAGTTTTGCGGAGGCCAGGGGGCCAAACGCCGGAGACCCTGGCGTCTGGCCCTGGGCCAGACGCCGAGGCCCATGGTGTCTGGGCCAGACGCTGAGGATTATGGCGTCTAGTCCTGGAAGTCCGAGAAGGACTCTTCCTTGCGGGCAAAACCGACTTTGAGGAGGCTTTTACTCCAAGTTTCGACCCCAAGGCTCAACATATAAATAGAGGGGCAGGGCTAGCACCCAAGACACATCAAGTAACACCAAGCCGTGTGCCGGCAACCCCGTCCCTCTAGTTTATCCTTCGTCATAGTTTTCATTGTGCTTGGCGAAGCCCTGCGGAAATTGTTCTTCACCAACACCATCACCATGCCGTTGTGCTGCCAGAACTCTTCTACTACTTCACCCCTCTTGTTGGATCAAGAAGGCGAGGACGTCATCGAGCTGAACGTGTGCTGAACGCAAACGTGCCGTACGTTTGGTACTTGATCGGGACGGATCGTGAAGGTGTACGACTACATCAACCGTGTTGTCAAACGCTTCCGCTTTCGGTCTACGAGGGTACCTAGACATACTCTCCCCCTCTCATTGCTATGCATCTCCATGGATAGATCTTGCGTGAGCGTAGGATTTTTTTTTGAAATTGCATGCTATGTTTCCCAATAGTGGCATCCGAGCCAGGTCTATGCGTAGATGATATGCACGAGTAGAACACAAAGAGTTGTGGGCGGTGATCGTCATACTGCTTACCACCAATGTGTTATTTTGATTCAGCGGTATTGTTGGATGAAGCGGCCCGGACCAACCTTACATGACCACGTTCATGAGACCGGTTCCACCGATAGACATGCAACTAGTTTTGCATAAAGGTGGCTGGCGGGTGTCTGTTTCTCCTACTTTAGTTGAATCGAATTTGACTGCGGCCGGTCCTTGTTGAAGGTTAAAACAGCAAACTTGATAAATCACCGTTGTGGTTTTGATGCGTAGGTAAGAACGGTTCTTGCTAGAAGCCCGTAGCAGCCATGTAAAACTTGCAACAACAAAGTAGAGGACGTCTAACTTGTTTTTGCAGGGCATGTTGTGATGTGATATGGTCAAGACATGATGTGATATACATTGTTGTATGAGATGATCATGTTTTGTAAAATTTATCGGCAACTGGCAGGAGCCTTATGGTTGTCGTTTTATTGTATGAAATGCAAACACCATGTAATTGCTTTACTTTATCACTATGCATTAGCGATAGTTGTAGAAGCAATAGTTGGCGAGACGACCACGACGCAACAATGGAGATCAAGGTGTACGATGGAGATCATGACGATGCTTTGGAGATGGAGATCAAAAGCACAAGATGATGATGGCCATATCATGTCACATATTTTGATTGCATGTGATGTTTATCTTTTATGCATCTTATTTTGCTTAGTACGGTGGTAGCATTATAAGATGATCCCTTATCTAAATTTCAAGGTATAAGTGTTCTCCCTGAGTATGCACTGTTGCGACAGTTCGTCGTGTTGAGACGCCACGTGATGATCGGGTGTGATAGACTCTATGTTCAAATACAATGGGTGCAAGACAGTTTTGCACATGCGGAATACTCGGGTTAAACTTGACGAGCCTGGCATGTACAGACATGGCCTCGGAACACTAGAGACCGAAAGGTCAAACGTGAATCATATAGTAGATATGATCAACATAGAGATGTTCACCATTGATGACTACTCCATCTCACGTGATGATCAGACATGGTTTAGTTGATTTGGATCACATATCATTTAGATGACATGAGGGATGTCTATCTAAGTGGGAGTTCTTAAGTAATTTGATTAATTGAACTTAATTTATCATGAACTTAGTCCTGATAGTATTTGCATATCTATGTTGTAGATCAATGGCCCGTGCTACCGTTCCCTTGAATTTCAATGCGTTCCTAGAGAAAGCTAAGTTGAAATATGATGGTAGCAACTACACGGACTGGTTCCGTAACTTGAGGATTATCCTCATTGATGCACAGAAGAATTATGTCCTTGATGCACCGCTAGGTGAAAGGCCTGCTGCAGGAGCAGATGCTGATGTTTTGAACGTCTGGCAAGCTCGATCTGATGACTACTCGATAGTTCGGTGTGCCATGCTTTACGGCTTAGAATCGGGACTTCAAAGACGTTTTGAACGTCATGGAGCATATGAGATGTTCCAAGAGTTGAAGTTAATATTTCAAGCAAATGCCCGAGTTGAGAGATATGAAGTCTCCAACAAGTTCTATAGCTGCAAGATGGAGGAGAATAGTTCTGTCAGTGAACACATACTCAAAATGTCTGGGTATCATAATCACTTGACTCAGCTGGGAGTTAATCTTCCAGATGATAGTGTTATTGACAGAGTTCTTCAATCACTGCCACCAAGCTACAAAGGCTTCGTGATGAACTATAATATGCAAGGGATGGAGAAGACAATTCCCGAGCTCTTCGCAATGCTCAAAGTTGCGGAGGTAGAAATCAAAAAGGAGCATCAAGTGTTGATGGTTAACAAGACCACTAGTTTCAAGAAAAAGGGCAAGGGAAAGAAGGGGAACTTCAAGAAGAATGGCAAGCAAGTTGCCACTCCCGGGAAGAAGCCCAAAGCTGGACCCAAGCCTGAAACTGAGTGCTTCTACTGCAAAGGGACTGGTCACTGGAAGCGGAACTGCCCCAAGTATTTGGCGGATAAGAAGGATGGCAAAGTGAACAAAGGTATATTTGATATACATGTTATTGATGTGTACCTTACTAATGCTCGTAGTAGCACCTGGGTATTTGATACTGGTTCGGTTGCTCATATTTGTAACTCGAAACAGGAGCTACGGATTAAACGAAGATTGGCTAAGGACGAGGTGACGATGCTCGTCGGGAATGGTTCCAAGGTCGATGTGATAGCCGTCGGCACGCTACCTCTACATCTACCTTTGGGATTAGTTTTAGACCTAAATAATTGTTATTTGGTGCCAGCGTTGAGCATGAACATTATATCTGGATCTTGTTTAGTGCGAGATAGTTATTCATTTAAATCAGAGAATAATGGTTGTTCTATTTATATGAGTAATATCTTTTATGGTCATGCACCCTTGAAGAATGGTCTATTCTTGTTGAATCTCGATCATGGTGATACACATATTCGTAATATTGATGCCAAAAGATGCAAAGTTGATAATGATAGTGCAACATATTTGTGGCACTGTCGTTTAGGTCATATTGGTGTAAAGCGCATGAAGAAACTACATGCAGATGGGCTTTTGGAATCACTTGATTATGAATCATTTGATACTTGCGAACCATGCCTCTTGGGCAAGATGACTAAAAATCCGTTCTCCGGAACAATGGAGCGAGCAAATGACTTATTGGAAATAATACATACCGATGTATGCGGTCTGATGAGTGTTGAAGCACGCGGCAGGTATCGTTATTTTCTGACCTTCACAGATGATTTGAGCAGATATGGGTATATCTACTTAATGAAACACAAGTCTGAAACATTTGAAAAGTTTAAAGAATTTCAGAGTGAGGTGGAGAATCATCGTAACAAGAAAATAAAGTTTCTACGATCTGATCGTGGAGGTGAATATTTGAGTTACGAGTTTAGCCTTCATTTAAAACAATGTGGAATAGTTTCACAACTCACGCCACCTGGAACACCACAGCGTAATGGTGTGTCCGAACGTCTTAACCGTACTTTATTAGATATGGTGCGATCTATGATGTCTCTTACCGATTTACCACTATCGTTTTGGGGTTATGCATTAGAGACAGCTGCATACACGTTAAATAGGACACCATCTAAATCCGTTGAGACGACATTGTATGAACTGTGATTTGGCAAGAAACCTAAGCTGTCATTTCTTAAAGTTTGGGGTTGCGACACTTATGTCAAAAAGCTTCAGCCTGATAAGCTTGAACCCAAATCGGAGAAGTGCATCTTCATAGGATACCCTAAGGAAACAACTGGGTACACCTTCTACCACAGATCCGAAGGCAAGATCTTTGTTGCCAAGAATGGAACCTTTCTAGAGAAGGAGTTTCTCTCGAAAGAAGTGAGTGGGGGGAAAGTAGAACTTGATGAGGTAATTGTACCTTCTCTCAAATTGGAAAGTAGCTCATCACAGAAAACCGTTCCCGTGATACCTACACCGATTAGAGAGGAAGCTAATGATGATGATCATGAAACTTCAGATCAAGTTACTACAGAACTTCGTAGGTCAACCAGAACACGATCGGCACCAGAGTGGTACGGGAATCCTGTATTGGAAGTCATGTTACTAGACCAAGGCGAACCTACGAACTATGAAGAAGCTATGATGAGCCCAGATTCCGACAGATGGCTTGAGGCCATGAAATCTGAGATAGGATCCATGTATGAGAACAAAGTGTGGACTTTGGTGGACTTGCCCGATGATCGGCGAGCCATAGAGAATAAATGGATCTTCAAGAAGAAGACTGACGCCGATGGTAATGTTACTATCTACAAAGCTCGACTTGTCGCAAAAGGTTTTCGACAAGTTCAAGGAGTTGACTACGATGAGACTTTCTCACCCGTAGCGATGCTTAAGTCCGTCTGAATCATGTTAGCAATTGCCGCATTTTTTGATTATGAAATCTGGCAAATGGACGTCAAAACTGCATTCCTTAATGGATTTCTTAAAGAAGAGTTGTATATGATGCAACAAGATGGTTTTGTCGATCCTAAAGGTGCTAACAAAGTGTGCAAGCTCCAGCGATCCATCTATGGACTGGTGCAGGCATCTCGGAGTTGGAATATACGCTTTGACAAGGTGATCAAAGCATATGGTTTTATACAGACTTTCGGAGAAGCCTGTATTTACAAGAAAGTGAGTGGGAGCTCTGTAGCATTTCTAATATTATATGTGGATGACATATTGTTGATTGGAAAAGATGTAGAATTTCTGGATAGCATAAAAGGATACTTGAATAAGATTTTTTAATGAAAGACCTCGGTGAAGCTGCTTACATATTGGGCATCAAGATCTATAGGGATAGATCGAGACGCTTAATAAGACTTTCACAAAGCACATACCTTGACAAAGTTTTGAAGAAGTTCAAAATGGATCAGTCAAAGAAAGGGTTCTTGCCTATGTTGCAAGGTGTGAAGTTGAGTAAGACTCAATGCCCGACCACTGCAGAAGATAGAGAGAAAATGAAAGTCATTCCCTATGCTTCAGCCATAGGTTCTATCATGTATGCTATGCTGTGTACCAGACCTGATGTGTGCCTTGCCATAAGTCTGGCAGGGAGGTACCAAAGTAATCCAGGAGTGGATCACTGGGCAGCGGTCAAGAACATCCTGAAATTCCTGAAAAGGACTAAGGATATGTTTCTCGTTTATGGAGGTGACAAAGAACTCATCATAAATGGTTACGTCGATGCTAGTTTTGACATTGATCCGGATGACTCTAAGTCACAAACCGGATACGTATTTATATTGAATGGTGGAGCTGTCAGTTGGTGCAGTTCCAAGCAGAGCGTCGTGGCAGGATCTACGTGTGAAGCGGAGTACATAGCTGCTTCAGAAGCAGCAAATGAAGGAGTCTGGATGAAGGAGTTCATATTCGATCTAGGTGTAATACCTAGTGCATCGGATCCAATGAAAATCTTTTGTGACAATACTGGAGCAATTGCCTTAGCGAAGGAATCCAGATTTCACAAAAGAACCAAACACATCAAGAGACGCTTCAACTCCATCCGTGATCAAGGCAAGGAGGGAGACATAGAGATTTGCAAAATACATACAGATCTGAATATAGCAGACCCGTTGACTAAGCCTCTTCCACGAGCAAATCATGATCAGCACTAAGACTCCATGGGTGTTAGAATCATTACATTGTAATCTAGATTATTGACTCTAGTGCAAGTGGGAGACTGAAGGAAATATGCCCTAGAGGCAATAATAAAGGTGTTATTTTATATTTCCTTATTCATGATAAATGTTTATTATTCATGCTAGAATTGTATTGATCGGAAACCTAAATACATGTGTGAATACATAGACAAACATTGTGTCCCTGGTGAGCCTCTACTTGACTAGCTCGTTGATCAAAGATGGTTAAGGTTTCCTGACCATGGACATGAGTTGTCATTTGATAATGGGATCACATCATTAGGAGAATGATGTGATGGACAAGACCCATCCGTTAGCTTAGCATAATGATCGTTCAGTTTTGTTGCTATTGCTTTCTTCATGTCAAATACATATTCCTTCGACTATGAGATTATGCAACTCCCGGATACCGGAGGAATACCTTGTGTGCTATCAAACGTCACAACGTAACTGGGTGATTATAAATATGCTCTACAGGTAACTCCGAAGGTGTTTGTTGGGTTGGCATAGCCAGAGATTAGGATTTGTCACTCCGAGTATCGGAGAGGTATCTCTGGGCCCTCTCGGTAATACACATCATAAGCTTGCAAGCAAACAACTAAGGAGTTAGTCATGAGGTGATGTATTACGGAACGAGTAGAGAGACTTGCCGGTAACGAGATTGAACTAGGTATGAAGATACCGATGATCGAATCTCGGGCAAGTAACATACCGATAGACAAAGGGAATTACGTATGTTGTCATATGGTTCGACCGATAAAGATCTTCGTAGAATATGTAGGAGCCAATATGGGCATCCAGGTTCCGCTATTGGTTATTGACCAGAGAGGTGTCTCGGTCATGTCTACATAGTTCTCGAACCCGTAGGGTCCGCACGCTTAACGTTCGTTGACGATATAGTACTATATGAGTTATGTATGTTGGTGACCGAATGTTGTTCGGAGTCCCGGATGAGACCACGGACATGACGAGGAGCTCCGGAATGGTCCGGAGGTAAAGATTGATATATAGGATGATATGGTTCGGCCAAGGGGTAAAGCCCATGGGGCTTTAGGTCGGTGCAAAAGGAGTTTTGCGGAGGCCAGGGGGCCAAACGCCGGAGACCCTGGCGTCTGGCCCTGGGCCAGACGCCGAGGCCCATGGCGTCTGGGCCAGATGCCGAGGATTATGGCGTCTGGTCCTGGAAGTCCGAGAAGGACTCTTCCTTGCGGGCAAAACCGACTTTGAGGAAGCTTTTACTCCAAGTTTCGACCCCAAGGCTCAACATATAAATAGAGGGGCAGGGCTAGCACCCAAGACACATCAATTAACACCAAGCCGTGTGCCGGCAACGCCGTCCCTCTAGTTTATCCTCTGTCATAGTTTCCGTTGTGCTTGGCGAAGCCCTGCGGAAATTGTTCTTCACCAACACCGTCACCACGCCGTTATGCTGCCGGAACTCTTCTACTACTTCGCCCCTCTTGTTGGATCAAGAAGGCGAGGACGTCATCGAGCTGAACATGTGCTGAACGCGGAGGTGTCGTATGTTTGGTACTTGATCGGGACGTATCGTGAAGGTGTACGACTACATCAACCGCGTTGTCAAACGCTTCCGCTTTCGGTCTACGAGGGTACGTAGACATACTCTCCCCCTCTCATTGCTATGCATCTCCTTGGATAGATCTTGCGTGAGTGTAGGATTTTTTTTTAAATTGCATGCTATGTTTCTGCCAACATCTTTACTCGTTCTGTAATACATCATCTCGTAACTAACTCCTTAGTCATTTGCTTGCAAGCTTATTATGATGTGTATTACCGAGAGGGCCCAGAGATACCTCTCCGATACATGGAGTGACAAATCCTAATCTCGATCCATGCCAACTCAATAGATACCTTCAGAGATACCTGTAGAGCATCTTTATGATCACCCAGTTACGTTGTGACGTTTGATAGCACACAAGGTATTGCTCCGGTATCCGGGAGTTGCATGATCTCATAGTCGAAGGAATATGTATTTGACATTAAGAAAGCAATAGCAATAAACTGAACGATCATATGCTAAGCTAATGGATGGGTCTTGTCCATCACATCATTCTCCTAATGATGTGATCCTGTTATCAAATGACAACACATGTCTATGGTTAGGAAACCTTAACCATCTTTGATCAACGAGCTAGTCTAGTAGAGGCTTACTAGGGACATGGTATTTGTTTATGTATTCACACATGTATCTAAGTTTCCGATCAATACAATTCTAGCATGAATAATAAACCTTTATCATGAATAAGAAAATATAAAATAACAACTTTATTATTGCCTCTAGGGCATATTTCCTTCAGTCTCCCACTTGCACTAGAGTCAATAATCTAGTTCACATCGCCATGTGATTAACACCTATTGTTCACATTGCCATGTTACTAACACCCAAAGAGTTTACTTGAGTCAATAATCTGGTTCACATCGCCATGTGATTAACACCCAAAGAGTACTAAGGTGTGATCATGTTTTGCTTGTGAGAGAAGTTCAGTCAACGGGTCTGCAACATTCAGATCCGTGTGTACTTTGCAAATAACCATGTCTACAATGCTCTGCATAGAGCTACTCTAGCTAATTTGCTCCCACATTCAATACGTATCCAGATTGAGACTCAGAGTCATCCAGATTAGTGTCAAAGCTTGCGTCAACGTAACCCTTTACGACGAACTCTTTATCTCCTCCATAACCGAGAAACATTTCCTTAGTCCTCTTTAGGTACCTAAGGATAATTTTGACCGTCGTCTAGTGATCCACTCCTGGATCACTGTTGTACCTCCCTGCCAAACTTATGGCAAGGCATACATCAGGTCCGATACACAGCATGTCATACATTTATAGAACCTATGGCTGAGGCATAGGGAATAACTTTAATTATCTCTCTATCTTCTGCCGTGGTTGAGCTTTTGAGTCTTTACTCAATTTCACACCTTACAATACAGGCAAGAACTCCTTTTTTGACTGATCCATTTTGAACTCCTTCAAAATCTTGTCAAGGTATGTACTCATTGAAAGTATTATCAAGCGTCTTGATCTATCTCTATAGATCTTGATGCCCAATATGTAAGCAGCTTCACCGAGGTCTTTCATTGAAAACTTCTTATTCAAGTATCCTTTTATGCTATCCAGAAATTCTATATCATTTCCAATCAATAACATGTCATCCACATATAATATCAGAAATGCTACAGAGCTCCCACTCACTTTCTTGTAAATACAGGCTTCACCGTAAGTCTGTATAAAACCATATGCTTTGATTACCTCATCAAAGTGTATATTCCAACTCCGAGATGCTTGCACCAGTCCATAGATCGATCGCTGGAGCTTGCACACTTTGTTAGCACCTTTAGGATCGACAAAACCTTCTGGTTGCATCATATACAACTCTTCTTTAAGAAATCCATTAAGGAATGCAGTTTTGACGTCCATTTGCTAGATTTCATAATTATAAAATGCGGCAATTGCTAACATGATTCGGACAGACTTAAGCATCGCTACGGGTGAGAAAGTCTCATTGTAGTCAACTCCTTGAACTTGTTGAAAAACCTTTCGCGACAAGTCGAGCTTTATAGATAGTGACATTACCATCAGCGTCTGTCTTCTTCTTGAAGATCCATTTATTTTCTATGGCTTGCCGATCATCGGTCAAGTCCACCAAAGTCCATACTTTGTTCTCATACATGGATCCTATCTCAGATTTCATGGCCTCAAGCCATTTGTCGGAATCTGGGCTTGTCATAGCTTCTTCATAGTTCGTAGGTTCGCCGTTGTCCAGCACCATGACTTCCAGGATAGTATTACCATTCCACTCTGGTGCGGAACGTGTTCTGGTCGACCTACGAGGTTCTGTAGCAACTTGATCTGAAGTTTCATGATCATCATAATTTGCTTCCTCTCTGGTTGGTGTAGGCATCACGGGAATGACTTTCTCTGATGTACTACTTTCCAATTCGAGAGAAGGTACAACTACCTAATCAAGTTCTACTCCCACTCCCTTGTTTCGAGAGAAACTCCTTCTCTAGAAAGGACCCATTCTTAGCAACAAAGATCTTGCCTTCGGATATGTGGTAGAAGGTGTACCCAATAGTTTCTTTAGGGTATCCTATGACGACGCACTTCTCCGCTTTGGGTTTGAGCTTATCAGGATTAAGCCTTTTGACATAAGCGTCGCATCCCCAAACTTTTAAGAAATGACAGTTTAGTTTCTTGCCAAACCACAGTTCATACGGTGTCATCTCAACGGATTTAGACGGTGCCCTATTTAACATGAATGCGGCTGTCTCTAATGCATAACCCCAAAATGATAGTGGTAAATCGGTAAGAGACATCATAGAACGCACCATATCTAATAAAGTATGGTTACGACGTTAATACACACCATTATGCTGTGGTGTTCCAGGTGGCATGAGTTGTGAAACAATTCAACATTGTTTTAAATGAAGGCCAAACTCGTAACTCAAATATTTACTTCCACGATCAGATCGTAGAAACTTTATTTTCTTGTTACGATGATTCTCTACTTCACTCTGAAATTCTTTGAACTTTTCAAATGTTTCAGACTTGTGTTTCATCAAGTAGATATACCCATACCTACTCAAATCATCTGTAAAGGTTAGAAAATAACGATACCCGCCGCATGCTTCAACACTCATTGGACCGCATACATCGGTATGTATTATTTCCAATAAGTCATTAGCTTGCTCCATTGTTCCGGAGAACGGAGTTTTAGTCATCTTGCCCATGAGTCATGGTTCGCAAGTATCAAATGATTCATAATCAAGTGATTCCAAAAGTCCATTCGCATGGAGTTTCTTCATGCGCTTTACACCAATATGACCTAAACGGCAGTGCCACAAGTATGTTGCACTATCATTATCAACTTTGCATATTTTGGCATCAATATTCTGAATATGTGCATCACTACGATCGAGATTTAATAAACCATTCACATTGGGTGTATGACCATAGAAGGTTTTATTCATGTAAACAAAACAACAATTATTCTCTGACTTAAATGAATAACCGCATTGCAATAAACATGATCTAATCATATTCATGCTCAACGCAAACACCAAATAACATTTATTTAGGTTCAACACTAATCCCGAAGGTAGAGAGAGTGTGCGATGGTGATCGTATCAACCTTGGAATCACTTCCAACAAACATCGTCACCTCGCCCTTAACTAGTCTCTGCAACTCCTATTTCGAGTTACTAATCTTAGCAACTGAACCGGTATCAAATACCCAAGGGCTACTACAAACACTAGTAAGGTACACATCAATAACATGTATATCAAATATACCTTTGTTCACTTTGCCATCCTTCTTATCCGCCAAGTATTTGGGGCAGTTCCGCTTCCAGTGACCGGTTCCTTTGCAGAAGAAGCACTCAGTTTCAGGCTTGGGTCCAGCTTTGGGCTTCTTCATGGGAGCAACAACTTGCTTGCCATTATTCTTGAAGTTCCCTTTCTTTCCCTTGCCCTTTTCTTGAAACTAGTGATCTTATTAACCATCAACACATGATGCTATTTTTTTGATTTCTACCTTCGCCGATTTCAGCATCGCGAAGAGCTCAGGAATCGTTTTCGTCATCCCTTGCATATTATAGTTCATCACGAAGTTCTAGTAGCTTGGTGATAGTGACTAGAGAACTCTGTCAATCACTATATTATCCGAAAGATTAATTCCCACTTGATTCAAGCAATTGTAGTACCCAAACATTCTTAGCACATGCTCACTGGCTGAGCTATTCTCCTCCATCTTGTAGGCAAAGTACTTGTCAGAGGTCTCATACCTCTTGACATGGGCATGAGTCTAAAATACCAATTTCAGCTCTTGGAACATCTCATATGCTCCGTGGCGTTCAAAACGTTTTTGAAGTCTCGGTTCTAAGCCGTAAAGCATGGCGCACTAAACTATGAAGTAGTCATCATATCGAGCTTGCCAAACATTCATAATGTCTGCATCTGCTCCTGCAACAGGTCTTTCACCTAGCGGTGCATCAAGGACATAATTCTTATGTGCAGCAATGAGGATAATCCTCAGATCATGGACCCAGTCCGCATCATTTCTACTATCATCTTTCAACCAAGTTTTCTCTAGGAACATATCAAAAAATAGGGGAGCTATATCGCGAGCTATTGATCTACAACATAGATATGCAAAAACTATTAAGACTAAGTTCATGATAAATTAAGTTCAATTAATCAAATTACTGATGAACTCCCACTTAAATTAACATCCCTCAAGTTATCTAAGTGATACATGATCCAAATCAACTAACCCATGTCCGATCATCACGTGAGATGGGGTAGTCATCAATGGTGAACATCTCTATGTTGAGCATATCTACTATATGACTCATGTTCGACCTTTCGGTCTCCAGTGTTCCGAGACCATGTCTGTACATGGCAGGCTCGTCAAGTTTAACCCAAGTATTCTGCGTGTGCAAACTGGCTTACACCCATTGTATGTGAACGTAGAGTCTATCACACCCGATCATCACGTGGTGCTTCAAAACGATGAACTTTGGCAACGGTGCATACTCAGGGAGAACACTTTTATCTTGAAATTAAGTGAAGGGATCATCTTATAATGCTACCGCTGTTCTAGGCAAAATAAGATGCATAAAGGATAAACATCACATGCAATCAAAATATGTGACATGATATGGCCATCATCATCTTGTGCTTTTGATCTCCATCTCCAAAGCATCGTCATGATCTCCATCGTCACCGGCTTGACACCTTGATTTCCATCGTTGCGTCGGGGTCGTCTCGCCAACTATTGCTAACACATAGCGATAAAGTAAAGCAATTACATGGCGATTGCATTTCATACAATAATCAAGAGACAACCCAAAGGCTCCTGCCAGTTGTCGATATTACAAAACATGATCATCTCATACAACAACGTATATCACATCACGTCTTGACCATATCACATCACAACATGCCCTGCAAAAACAAGTTAGATGTCCTCTACTTTGTTGTTGCAAGTTTTACGTGGCTGCTATGGGCTTCTAGCAAGAACCGTTCTTAACTACGCAAAAACCACAACGGTGATTTATCAAGTTTGTTGTTTTAACCTTCTTCAAGGACCGGCCATAGTCAAATTCGATTCAACTCAAGTAGGAGAAACAGACACCCGCCAGCCACCTTTATGCAAAACTAGTTGCATGTCAGTCGGTGGAACCGGTCTCATGTACGTGGACATGTAAGGTTGGTCTGGGCCGCTTCATCCCACAATACCGCCGAATCAAAATAATATGTTGGTGGTAAGCAGTATGACTATCACCGCCCACAACTCTTTGTGTTCTACTCGTGCATATCATCTACGCATAGACCTGGCTCTGATACCACTGTTGGGGAACGTTGCATGGAAAACAAAAAAAAATCTACGCACTCACAAGATCTATCCATGGAGATGCATAGCTATGAGAGGGGAGAGCATCTTCATACCCTTGAAGATCGCTAAGTGGAAGCGTTTATCAACACGGTTGATGTAGTCGTACACCTTCACGATCCGTCCCGATCAAATACCGAACATACGGCACCTCCGCGTTCAGCACATGTTCAGCTCGATGTTGTCCTCGCCTTCTTGATCCAGCAAGAGGGGCGAAGTAGTAGATGAGTTTCGGTAGCACGACGGCGTGGTGACGGTGTTGGTGAAGAACAATCTCCGCAGGGCTTCGCCAAGCACAACAGAAACTATGACGGAGGATAAACTAGAGGGACGGGGTTGCCGGCACACGGCTTGGTGTATCTTGATTTGTTCTGGGTGCTAGCCCTGCCCCTATATTTATATGTTGAGCCCTGGGGTCGAAACATGGAGAAAGAGCCTCCTCAAAGTCGGTTTTGCCCGCAAGGAAGAGTCCTTCTCGGACTTCCAGGACCAGACGCCACAGTCCTCGGCCTCGGCGTTTGGTCCCTGACCTCTGCAAAACATCCTTTTGCACCGACCTAAAGCCCCGTGGGCCTTACCCCTTGGCCTAACCATATCATCCTATATATCAGTCTTTACTTCCGGACCATTCCGGAGCTCCTTGTCATGTCCGTGATCTCATCCGGGACTCCGAACAACATTCGGTCACCAACATACATAACTCATATAATACTAAATCATCAATGAACATTAAGCGAGCGGACCCTATGGGTTCGAGAACTATGTAGACATGACCGAGACACTTCTCCGGTCAATAACCAATAGCGGAACCTGGATGCCCATATTGGTTCCTACATATTCTACGAAGATCTTTATCGGTCGAACCTTTATGACAACATACGTAATTCCCTTTGTCTGTCGGTATGTTACTTACCCGAGATTCGATCGTCGGTATCTTCATACCTAGTTCAATCTTGTTACTGGCAAGTCTCTTTACTCATTCCGTAATACATCATCTCGTAACTAACTCCTTAGTCATTTGCTTGCAAGCTTATTATGATGTGTATTACCGAGAGGGCCCAGAGATACCTCTCCGATACACGGAGTGACAAATCCTAATCTCGATCCATGCCAACTCAACAGATACCTTCAGAGATACCTGTAGAGCATCTTTATGATCACCCAGTTACGTTGTGACGTTTGATAGCACGCAAGGTATTCCTCCGGTATCCGGGAGTTGCATGATCTCATAGTCGAAGGAATATGTATTTGACATTAAGAAAGCAATAGCAATAAACTGAACGATCATATGCTAAGCTAACGGATGGGTCTTGTCCATCACATCATTCTCCTAATGATGTGATCCCATTATCAAATGACAACACATGTCTATGGTTAGGAAACCTTAACCATCTTTGATCAACGAGCTAGTCTAGTAGAGGCTTACTAGGGACATGGTATTTGTTTATGTATTCGCACATGTATCTAAGTTTCCGATCAATATAATTCTAGCATGGATAATAAACCTTTATCATGAATAAGGAAATATAAAATAACAACTTTATTATTGCCTCTAAGGCATATTTCCTCAGAGGCAGACCTGCGACCGGCCATAGCACCCACTGTCGGTGTCAAAATCGGCAGATCTCGGGTAGGGGGGCCCAAGCTGTGCGTCTAAGGATCGATGGTAACAATGGACAATGGGGACACGATGTTTACCCAGGTTCGGGCCCTCTTAATGGTGGTAAAACCCTACGTCCTGCTTGATTGTATTCGATGAGTATAGGAGTTACAAGAGTTGATCTACCTCGAGATCGTAATGGCTAAACCCTAGCTGTCTAGCCTATGATTATTCTGATCATCTCTACGGACTAAACCCTCCGGTTTATATACACACTGGAGGGGCCTAGGGTTGTACAGAGTCGGTTTACAGAAGAAGGAAATAATACATCCAGACACCAAACTTGCCGTCCACGCATATAGGAGTCCTACCCGGACACGGGGGATGGTCTTCTGCTTTATCTTCACGGCCCATCAGTCTGGCCCATATCGAATAGACCGGACACCCGAGGACCCCCTAATCCAGGACTCCCTCAGTAGCCCCTGAACCAGTCTTCGATGATGATGAGTTCGGCACGTGGATTATCTTCGGCATTACAAGGCGGGTTCTTTCCCCCAAAAATTTTAAGTTAGCTCCATGCATAAAGAAACTGTATCCGGCTCTGCATAATCAATACAACCCTTAGCCACGAAGGCAAGATGTCAAAATAGGAACAGTGTCTTTTAGTGACAACTTTTTCGGCGAAGCGTCACACTTGACTCTTTAACATTTCGAACCATTTTCACACCTCCCATTTCGAGGTCTAGCCTTCATTGGCACGTCTTGTCAAAACAGAGATCATGCCCGTCCATTACGGGATTCTCATCAATATGGTTTGGGTAATCCAACTGCACCTTACGGACGATTTCATTCGGAACAGGCAAGGTTTATGGCTTGAGAAGGGGATGTTTGGTATTTTTACCGTCTATAAGAGGATAAAGATCCCTCCTTTTTCCCCATGCCTTCATCTAGCTTCTGTCTCCCAATCTCCAAGCTCCGGCGCCCATAGCTCCAATCTCCTCCACCGCTGCCACCCACCCCAGCAATGGCCGGGTCCGGCTCCAAGGGCAAGTGGGAGGCCTCCACCGTCACTGAAAAGGACGTCAAGGAGCTCCGGAGCGCGGGCTATTTGTCCGCAGATATAGCGCATAGGATCCCTGACAAAGATCAGATCATTCCTACTCCGGAACCCGGTGAGAGGGTCGTCTTCATCCCCCATTTCCTCCGGGGGCTAGGGTTTCCCCTTCACCCCTTCGTTCGGGGTCTTATGTTCTACTACGGGCTAGATTTCCACGATCTAGCCCCAAATTCCTTCCTTCACATATCGGCGTTTATCGTTGTGTGTGAGGCTCTTCTCCGCATCCCCCCACACTTCGGCCTATGGCTCAAGGTCTTTAATCTGAAGCCGAAGGTGGTCGACGGACAACATGCGGACTGCGGCGGGGCCATGGTGAGCAAGCTCCCCAATGCCGTTTGGCCCAAAGGGGCATTTGTAGAGACTGTCAAGGTGTGGCAGTAGGAGTGGTTCTACATCACCGAACCCCGCGACGCCAACTGGGCGGCCATGCCTGACTTCAGATCCGGACCCCCCACGAGACTCACCTCATGGACTGCTAAGGGTCTTGATTGGGGGTCCAAACCGGAGGTGAAGGTGCTCCAAAAACGCATCTCCGACATGCTGGGTGAAAACATAGGTCTCACAAACGTGATTCAAGTGATGCTTTTCCGCCGCATCCTTCCTTGCCAGCTCCGGGCCTCCCCCATGTGGGAGTTTGATCCGGAGAAGCCACGGACCCTGAAGCGCTTCTTCGGCACCACACACGAAGATATATGGAAGCAGCTTTTCAAGGCTCAGAAAAAGTGGCCGAAGAAGAATGAAGACATCGGGCTCGACATCGAGAACCCAGCCATGGCGGTAAGCATAATCTTTCAGGGGACCTATCCGATCAATATTTCAGATATGATAGAAATTATATCGCCTGCTTTCTTTACAGGTCTGGACGGCAAAAGCAGAGCGGATCAACTGTCTGGCACCGCTGCCTGAGGATCCAGCCATACCCCAGCTAACGAAGATGCTAGTCCCGGCGCCTTATCAGGCACCGGAGAGGAAGACCAAGAAGAAGAAAGGCAAGGAGGCCAAGGGCGGCCCCCGCCATAAAGGTCCTTCGGAAACAGCGTCCAGAGAGACCGAAGCCCTCTCCTCCCAGGAAGGAGATGAGGAAGAAGAGGAGGAGGAGGTGGAGAGAGACTCCCCCCGTAAGGGGAGGAAGAAGAATAGGGCGACCTCCAAAGACCCAGAGGAGGAGGCGCCCAAGAGAGGGAAGCTGTCCCTTCCGGATAGTTCGGACTCAGAGACCGAACTAGTCCCCAAGAAGCCACCCAGGGTGAAGCCCCTGGCCGAATCGTAAGTATTCGGAAACTTACTGTTTATCTTCGGTCTACCTGCTTCCATTATATAAGTTATTTTGTTATTTGCCTTTCAGCCCTCCCCGCGAGCTCCTGCAAACCCCATCATCGGAGGGGAACTCTCTGCCACCCGAAATGGCAGAGAGTGACACACCGACGCGTGCCACCTCGCCTGTCATCATGGAGGACACCAAGGTGTCGTCCCAAAGGACCTCTCTTGGCAGAGGGGGGGCGAACGAAGCCGCCGAGAAAGCGCCCGAGGTTAATACCTCGGTCGCCGAAAACCTAAGGGAGGCGACCCCTATGACAACCGACGGTGGGGACCCCCAACAATCCGGGCCCCAGCCGGACACCATTCTGGACACCAACACGGCTCCGGGATGGGATAAGCAGCCCTCTTCGAAGGAGGGGGGAGGAGCATCAGCTCCATCGGTGACCTCCACTAATCCGGAGGCGCCCAACGCTCTGGAGGAAGCACTACAGCGTGCTTCCATCATGGCGGAGCACCGCACCCTGATGGGTGTGGTGGTGGAGAAGGTTCAATCTGCTAAGAGCGGACTGAAAGAAGCCTTCACCAGCCTATTGACGGGCTTTGAGGTATGCGACGTAATGTTCTAAAAATTGTACATATAGAGGAATATACCTGTGTACAGACAGTAGCCCCTGAGGCTCTGTTCGGTTAAAAGAAACCGGACAGAGGATCCATATAGTATTCGGGAGAGTTAACCTGCCGTGCTGTTTATTGTAACGGGCTTCCTTGGTGGCGGCGACCACCCAGGCCGCAGAAGTTTCCGAACTCAATCGGAAGCTTCAGGTGGCCAATGAGGAAATCGACCGCATTAATAAGCGGTTCGATGAGACGCAAGGTATGCGTATAATGTTAAAAGTTTATTTCGATATCAGAAGTGATATGTATAGTTAGAGTAACTTATGGAATGCTTTGATTATAATCACAGCTGGCGCAGCCGAGGTCGAGACCCTCAAAAGCGCCCTTGCCCAGGCCAAAAAGGAGGCGGAGGCGAATAAGGCAGCCGCTGAGAAGGCAGCTGCCGTACTGAAGACCGAGCAAGATGCCCGCCACCAACACGAAGCTCGGGTGACCGAAGTAGAGCAGGAGCTGAAGGATGCCATCAGCAAATGCGAAGATTTAGAGCAGAAGACTTTGGCCCAGTCAATCGAGCTCGCCAAGGCTCTTCATGATGCCAAAGAGGCGTGGATCGAGTCCCGGAGTGCTCGTGAAGAGATCCATCAAGCGAGGCAGATAGCGGCTGGTAAGGCCTTTCTTTTGCAGAGTGTCTTTGGAGGTCAGAGGTATGCTTTGCTGACCCGAGTGTGGAGTTCTCCAGGCGCGTTTGCGGATCTTCCGAAGAGTGCCACTGATGCCGCACAGTACTTCCGAGCCCAGGAGGGGAACTCGACCGAGAAACTGTTCTGGTCGCAATTTGTCGCGCCGGAACACTCGACGCCTCTCCTGGGTGACCAACTGAAGCAACTGTCTGAGCTGCATAGGGGTGGCAGGTTTGGCCATGAAGGACTTGATAGTCCAGCTCTGGCCGACCGAGCCAATCCCTAGTAGCTACTTCAGTTTGGTGAAGCGGCTTATCGGCGCGCGGCCTCGGATTGATGCATTGAAGCGCTCGGCCTGCATAGAGGGTGCCCGGATGGCCTTCGCCCGCGTCAAGATGCAATGGGTAAAGATGAAGGCCACCGAAGTGGCAACCGCAGGCCCGCCCGAAGGCAAAGATCATCGGAAGCCGGAAAGGTACTTCGATGACGTCCTAGAAGGAGCCCGAGTGATTGAGGGTCAATGCTCTAAGGACGTAATGTTTGATTGAGTGTGTTCGGGTTTGTACAAACAATGCGATGAACCCATGCTGTTTATATAGCTATGTTTACGCCTTTTTCTTTCAAGCGATTTTTCCTCCTGTGCGGCCGTTTATTGTTTTATTTCTGAAAGTTGCCAGTCGTCAGCTTTAGCCCCCATGTAGATGCTACAGGGGTGTTCGGCGTAACACGTGACCACACTTTATCCAACGTCTTGGTCCGTAAAGGAGGTGTCAGCGTGGTGAACCAGGCAATCAGACTATGCGGCTTTATTACTTTCACTTAGCCATAGGAGTTTGACTGTGGGGCTAAGTACTATCCCCTGGTGCGTGTGCGGCTATCCGGACTACGGTGCCTTTTCCACGCGGCTGGACGAAGACCAGCCCCTCGTATAACACGGAGTAAATCGCTAACGATTTGTAGTATAATACTAAGTCGCCGAATCGCTGACCAGCTCTCGCTTTATCATGACAGTCAGTTTTCCGCTTTCTCTACTGAGGTATTTGACCGGACGAACCAGAAATACAATCACAGTAGTTCTCCCTTTACTACCTTAGCCGAACGAGCGGAACGTAAGGTCGTAAGCACAGGAGCCGGGCAACCCAACTATAGACCAAAGACATGATTCGGAGCCGATGCATATAATGCAATATTCGGGACACCGAAGAGTACCCCATAGTAGTTCGGACTTTAAAATGTGCCGGGCCGGATACAGCCCCCGGTGTTTAAGACCGGACTAAGGCACGTGTGGCAGTTGGGCATAGGAGGGAAGACAGATGATAATATAAAATAGATGAGTACCAAACAAAAGTGGTGATCAACTGCTTCCTTTATGCCCTGATTAATACGTCGAGACGTGTCATTACAGATAATGCCCGAAGGCCAAGGGCATTTTACATGCCGAAAGTTTACACAAGGGAAAGGTTTATACAGGGCTTTTCTGAGAAAATAGTGGCTTGAAGGTCCTAATGATGCCCTGTTGCACGTCTGCGCCGTTTCTCCTTGGTTGGAAATCCTTTGAGAGGAGGAGTCGATGGTCGTCTATAAGAAAGGGGAACCTAAAAAGGAGTCCCTGTACAACTGTAGAGTAGGTAGGTTTTTAATGAACCTGTGGTAAAAGAGAAAGAAAAGAAAAAAGGAAGTTAAGGTCCGAATAGGGTCAAGCCATACTATAGACCTGTTCCGCAGTATGCCTCCGGCGCTGCCCAAGGTATTTTAAGTGCGTAATTATGCACGCGCAGTACGTATGCCGCAACCTTATGGGGCGATCGGCGGAGGCCGAACTGCTATTCAAGCTCCGGATTTGCCTAGCTGTCATGCTGTAATGTTGATCGGACTCGCTTGGCGGTGTCATGGGTCTTGATGACCGATGAGCTGTTGAGGCCGTTCTGTACCTCGGCTGCTAGGGCCGCGGTGTGCTCCTCAGTATGGAGGGAGCGCTCCATATTTCCATTGACTATGATGACACCGCGCGGTCCGGGCATTTTGAGCTTCAAATAAGCATAGTGTGGGACTTCATTAAAGCGGGCGAAAGCAGTTCGTCCAAGCAATGCATGATAACCACTGCGGAAAGGGACGATATCGAAGATCAATTCTTCACTTCGAAAGTTATCTGGAGAGCTGAATACCACTTCCAGTGTTAAGGAACCCGTGCAGCGGGCCTCTACGCCAGGTATCACTCCTTTAAAGGTAGTGTTGCTGGGCTTGATTCTTGACGGGTCAATACCCATCTTACGGACAGTGTCTTGGTAAATCAAGTTGAGACTGCTGCCGCCGTCCATAAGGACTCTAGTGAGATGGTATCCGTCGATGATGGGATCGAGTACCAGGGCCGTCGAACCTCCGTGACGGATACTGGTTGGGTGGTCCCTGCGATCGAAGGTGATCGGACAAGCCGACCAAAGGTTGAATTTCGGGGCGACAGGCTCTATGGCGTAGACGTCCCTCAATGCTCGCTTGCGCTCCCTCTTGGGGATATGCGTGACATATATCATGTTCACTGTTTTCACCTCGGGGGGAAACTTCTTTTGTCCCCCGGTGTTCGGAGGGCGGGGTTCATCGTCGTCCTCGCTTTGAGGTCCTTTCCCCTTATGTTCGGTATTTAATTTACCGGCCTGTTTAAAAACCCAGCAATTTCTATTGGTGTGGTTGGCAGGTTTGTCAGGGGTGCCATGGATTTGACAGGGCCTATCCAGTATTTTATCCAAGTTGGACGGGCCATCTCTATTTCCTTTGAACGGCTTCTTCCTCTGACCGGGTTTAGAGCCGCTGAATCCGGCGTTGACCGTCGTATCCTCGGTTTCTTCATTGTTGTTCTGATGCTTATTTTTGTTGCGTCGTGGCCTTCCATTGCCGTCCCTGGCCTCAGAGGTGCCAGGGTCACTGGTGTTGTTGCCTCTATGAGCCAACCAGCTATCTTCGCCCGCACAGAAGCGGGTCATGAGTGCAGTGAGAGCTGCCATAGTCTTCGGCTTTTCCTGACCAAGGTGTCGGGCGAGCCATTCATCGCGGACGCTGTGTTTAAATGCCGCTAAGGCCTCGGCGTCCGGACAGTCGACAATTTGGTTCTTTTTAATTAAGAACCGAGTCCAGAGTTTGCGGGCTGACTCTCCGGGTTGCTGGACTATGTGACTCAGGTCATCAGCGTCCGGTGGCCGGACATACGTGCCCTGAAAGTTGTCCCGAAAAGCATCCTCTAAATCCTCCCAACTGCCAATGGAGTTCTCTGGGGGGCTATTCAACTAGTGCCGTGCTGGCCCTTTTAGCTTTAGAGGGAGATATTTAATGGCGTGGAGATCATCTCCGCGAGCCATGTGAATGTGGAGAAGAAAATCTTCAATCCATACGGCGGGATCCGTCGTTCCATCGTATTGCTCGATGTTTACGGGTTTAAACCCTTCCGGAAACTGGTGCTGCATTACCTCGTCGGTAAAGCACATGGGGTGTGCGGCGCCTCTATATCGGGCAACATCACGACGGAGTTCGGATGACATCCGTGTTCGGTTCTCAGCTCGAACTTGGTTATGCTTATCGCGCCAGGCTTGATGGTCGTCGTCTCGTGTTGGAGCACGTCCCCTTGATCTGTAGATTGACCTGGTCTGGCCGGCTCTATTGTCCAGGTCCTAACGTAAGTCATACGTGTAGCCCGGGGCCGCTGCCTCTTTGCCTCTACGGTGAGGTGGCGCGGGCTGGTGTTCGGCATAATTAGCCGCTTTGTCACGTCCATGTGGTGGTCGGTCCGGTTGATTAGCATGATTGTATCTTGACGGTATTGGCTCAAGGGTTTCGTCGTCGAATTGTGGTAGTAGCCTGCGTTTTGGGTAGCTCTTTGTCGGGCGCTCGAAGCCGTATTCTTCGGCAGCCAGGACCTTGGTCCATCTGTCGTTGAGCGTATCCTGTTCGGCTTGAAGCTGTTGCTGTTTCTTTTTCAGGCTCCTCGCAGTGGCAATGAGCTATCGCTTGAAGCGTTCTTGTTCGAGGGGTTCCTCTGGCACAATGAAATCTTCATTACCGAGGCTAACGTCCTCCTTGGAGGCTGGTAGATAGTTACTATCTTCCGAATCCTCATGATCAACAAGTTCATCGGAATTGACTTGTCCCTCTTCCCTATCATCCTGCTTGAACGTAGGGTCGACGGGGTCTTCGGCATTGTCCGGAGTGTCATTATCTCCGGTGTCGATGTTGCTGTCCTTCGCCCGACGTGATCGTGAGCGGCGCCGCTGACGCCGGCGCTTTGGTGGATCCTCGACGGGCTTGTCCTGATCTCGATCTTGAGTGCCATCGTCGTCCTGCTTCTCAGGTGTGTCTACCATGTATACATCATAGGTAGAAGTGGCCGTCCAACGCCCAGTGATAGGCGGGTTTTGACCTGGTTCGGCTCCGGCATCGTCGTCCATACCGTCGATGTCTTCGGAGGCGTAGTCTAGCATGTCAGTTAGATCCTCGACAGTGGCTATTAAGTGGGTGGTGGGTGGGACGTAAAATTCCCTGCTCTCAGCCCCCAGTTTAGGATGGTCGTAGTTCGGAGATGATACTTCAGTGATGGCGAGAGATCGCATTAGGTCCAGTGTTTCGTTTAAGAGCGAAAGCCGGACGGGCGTATGATGATCTGCGGAGCTAGGTTCGGTAATAACCACTTGACCGAGCTCAATGGACGCAGACCTCGAGAGTTCGGAGTTGACGCCCAGAAGCGAGTCTGGCTCCCCGATGTTAGGAAGAGTCATGTTTGACTGCGGGTCTGCTGACAGTATAGTCGCCTCTGGGTCTCCGGCAAGAAGCTCCATAATGGGAGAGAGTCCGGCGGGGTTTAGCCTCCCGTCTTCGGACAGAGTGGTCCGCCCTGGATCTAAGGCCAGGGCAGGCACGAGAGTTGATCCTTGAGCGGAATCTGACGACGGATCCGACGGGCTTCCTTCATGTGGGTGAAGAGTGGCGGCCGAGGCCGAGAACCCTTCGAAGACCAAGTCTCCACGGATATCCGTGATGTAATTCAAGCTTCCAAACCTGATCTGGTGACCAGGGGCGTAGCTGTCGACCTGCTCAAGGTGGCCGGTCGAGTTGTCATGTAGCGTGAAGCCGCCAAACACAAAGAGTTGACCAGGGAGAAAAGTCTCCCCGGAAACAGCATCGTTATCGATAACAAGGCGAGCCATCGATTCTTCAGTCGACAACACAACGGAACTCTCAATGAAAGCACCAATGTCGGTGTCAAAACCGGCAGATCTTGGGTAGGGGGGCCCAAGCTGTGCGTCTAAGGATCGATGGTAACAATGGACAATGGGGACACGATGTTTACCCAGGTTCGGGCCCTCTTAATGGAGGTAAAACCCTACTTCCTGCTTGATTGTATTCGATGAGTATAGGAGTTACAAGAGTTGATCTACCTCGAGATCGTAATGGCTAAACCCTAGCTGTCTAGCCTATGATTGTTCTGATCATCTCTACGGACTAAACCCTCTGGTTTATATACACACCGGAGGGGCCTAGGGTTGTACAGAGTCGGTTTACAGAAGAATAAAATAATACATCCGGACACCAAACTTGCCGTCCACGCATATAGGAGTCCTACCCGGACACGGGGGATGGTCTTCTGCTTTATCTTCACGGCCCATATCGAATAGACCGGACACCCGAGGACCCCCTAATCCAGGACTCCCTCACCCACGTCCACCCCAACCAACCGCGGCACCAGCAGCAAGTTGGGCTACGCCCAATGGGAGGAGAGGGCTGCAGAGGATCCCTTCACCCACGGCCAAGCCGCAATGTCGACCGGGCCAGCCAGGGGAGGGGTAGCCAGATGAAGACACGCAAGATCGGATCTCGGGAGGGAGGGTATGCCGCGCTTGAGATGGGAGGCCCCGCCGCCACCATGGCCACGGCCCCGTCGCTGCTTGCGTAGCGGGGAAGAGGCTGTCGGAGGAGGTCGCCGGTGCTGTCCGAGACTAGATCTGGACGGAAGGCATGGAGGGGGAGGGCAGCTGGGCGATGAGGAGGAGAAATGGCCCCACCTCTACCATCCCAGGGCCCGGCACGGCTTCACCAGCCGGTCCTCCAGCAACGGCGATGCGGGGATAGGCGGGCCAGCGACGATGACGTGGGGATGGGCGGGAGGTGGGGGCGAAGGTGGCTGGGTTCCCCCTAGTTGCCTGGCTCGGGTGACGCGAGGGTCGGTTTCGGGCGTCTAAACAGGCGCAATCCACCCATGGATAAAGCTCAGCGCCATGTACGTGTGCTTCAGACGATAAGATATTGATATAGGCGAGTTGGCATACCGATAAGACATACTCCCTCCGTTTCTAAATATATGATGTTTTGCTGGTTCAAATGAGGGAGTACTTATGATGGAGGCATTCTAGCTTGACACTAATCGGTATTTGATGTGGTTGCTAATGGCAAAAGTCTGGAAAAAAAACCTTGATTTCGTACTCGAAGTCTGAGATGAACCCTGAACTCCAAATCCTTAAAATCAGCACCCTGCCTTATATAATCCCGGTCTATCCCAGCCCTTCTTGGTTGAGAAGGTGTTTGTCTCCGCTGGGATTGCACAAATGGTAGAGAGAGGGGGGAAGCACAACCAGCTGGTCTAAACGTGGTGATGATCTGTACAAACGTTGCTGGTCTTTTTACGCACAAGCACACCATGCAACTTCTTTGCTTGCTGGCCTAAACATGGTGCTGATTTGTTCTACACTTCTACGGAAGGCATGAACCCTTTATTAGCATGTGAATTTAAGAGGCTAAGAGCTGCTGAACTACTCTCTTATTAATTGTATTACCCTGCTGAGTTGTGGCTTGTATAGTCGTGTTGTTCGGTCATTTTTGTAAGCTTCCGATTTGAGTCTGTTCCATTACCGTACGGTGTTCAAATCCGCTTAATCCGGTATTCGACACCTAGGTGCCGTCCTTGTCCAAAGCTGAGGACCAGAGGCTTTCGCCTGCGCTCATGGAGGAGGTAAGAGGGACCTGATCCACCTGAAGCCTTCAGGAAGGGAATCGGCGCCGCGGGGCGTCGACTTTGGTGTGGCCACCACGCCAGCCTGGAGTTTCCCCCGGATTCATGCCCACCCACCAGATCCGTTGTGTGAGCCCCCACCCGCCACACAAGCCGCACCGCGTGCCACCAACCGAGGCCGCTGCCCCAAGATCCGATCCGCCAACCGCCACCCCGTCATGTGAGCCCACGCCCGCAACGCCTGCTTCCGGCGCCAGCTCGCCACGATGACCACGCTCCTCCGCGGCACGCAATGCCCTAGCTCTGTAAGAGGGGAGAAACGGAGTGCCTTGCTGCCGCTGGCGCTTCACGGGCTTTGCCCGGCGGTGCCTACCGGCGGCGGCGAGGGCAGGGAGATCTGGGTAGGAGGTAGTTCCCCCGAAGGATAGGGTTCCGCCCGGGTCGCCCATGGGGAGGGCGACGCAGGGGCCTGTTCTCGATAACACTCCATTTGTTTGCCAGTTCCGAGTTCCCAGATATAGCAGTCTAGCAGAAGATGAACTACACACAAGATTAAGATTTTTTTACACCATTACTGATTGACGATGAAACATGGAGAAACATGCACGTTTCCTTCACACGGCTACGTATTTGGCTTGGCTAGCTAGCAACAATGGAGCTTGTGTGCACAGGGCAGAAGACTGAACGGCCAGTGATTGAGCACAAGTACTCACGCCTGCATGGACTAAAGATTGAACTTGAACGGCCACCTCCGCAAGTCTCCATCTATCCCACTAAAAATATAGCTTTCTCACTGCAAGACTATTCAGTTTTCCACTATTTTTCGTCACGTATGAAATCCGGGCGGAGACAAAGGCCTTCTCAACAAAAAAGGGCCGGGATAAGCCGGTCTTAGATAAGACGGGGTGCTAATTTCAGGGATTTAAAGTTTAGGGTTTATTTCAGACTTCGACTATGAAATCAAGGTTTTTCTCAGACTTTATGTCTAACTATCACCGTCACCCACTGAGGGTCTGAAACACTAACAGCAATCAAACCACACGAGGCATGATCACAGTATCCACGCTGGCGATGCACGCAGACGGCGCCGCCAGTGTACCGCGCCAAGCATACTCCTCTCCGTCGATTGCACGCAGGTGGCACCTGCGATGCACGTAGACGACGACGCCGTGGCAGTGTACGTGTAGTGTACCGCGGGCGGCATATTCTCTCCGTCGATCGATCAGACACCGCAACTTCCCGTCGCGTGTCGGATCTTTTCCTCTCGAGAGGCGGTGGGGTCCGTCCCGCCCGCTGCGCGCGGCGGCAGCATCTCGCCACCCAATCCGCACCCAAATCTCGCGTCGGCGTCCCTCGAAAAAGCAGCCGCCGCACCGCACGCCACTTCGCGTCTTGGCCAGCCGCCGGTGCGGGAGAGCAAGGGTCAAGGGCGGGTCTCAGCTCAGCTCGCGGCCTTCGCCCGAACCCCCCCTCCCCGCTGCTCCCCCTATCATGCGCGTCTCCGACCGCGACGACCTCCCGAGTACCGCGCCCAGCTCCCAGCTCACGACCCCAGATGGCGAGCCGCGACAAGGTCGGCTGCCCCACGGCCGCGGCCACGCTGCCCCTGGACCGTCTCCTGGCCTCGCTCGCCGCCAACGCGGAGCAGCTCGGGAAGAGGTGGGAGATCGCCGTCCGCGACCGGAGGGCCAGAGCGGCCGAGCGGAGGATGGAGGCGGAGACGGCACCGCCGGTGCAGCTGCACACGCCGCTCTTCTACGCCACCTGCGCCCTCGGCGGGGTCCTCAGCACCGGCCTCACCCACCTCGCAGTCACGCCGCTCGACCTCGTCAAGTGCAATATGCAGGTCTCCGAAACAGAAACAGGCTCCCTTGCTGCTCCTGTCCAAGCTTCCTCTCCCCTAATACTAATGTCTGACGGGAATCGCTCTTCGCAGGTTGACCCCAGCAAGTACAGGGACATCTCGTCTGGCTTCGGTGTGCTGCTCCAAGAGCAAGGCCTTGGCGGGTTCTTCAAAGGCTGGATGGCCACTCTGGTTGGGTATAGTAGCCAGGGAGCCTGCAAGTTTGGTTTCTACGAGTACTTCAAGAAGTGTTACTCGGACATTGCTGGCCCCGAGAATGCTGACAAGTTGAAGACCGTCATTTACCTTGCTGCATCGGCGTCGGCTGAGGTAATTGCAGATTTAGCTCTCTGCCCCATGGAAGCCGTCAAGGTTCGAATCCAGACCCAGCCGGGATTCGCTCGATGCCTAACCGATGGGCTTCCGAAGCTTGTCCGGTCCGAAGGTGCCTTTGGGTATATATACTGCATGTCCTGTCTTGATCATGTTATGATTAGTTCGATTCAAGATACTGCAGAACACTCTTTAATGCCATGTGTTCATTTCAGGCTTTACAAGGGGATAGTTCCTCTTTGGGGCCGCCAAATTCCTTG
Organism: Thinopyrum elongatum; assembly: GCA_011799875.1. Classification (NCBI taxonomy): domain Eukaryota; kingdom Viridiplantae; phylum Streptophyta; class Magnoliopsida; order Poales; family Poaceae; genus Thinopyrum; species Thinopyrum elongatum. Next base: position 440,727,177 of record CM022300.1, on the reverse strand, counting down.
TGAGTCGAATTCATCACAAGTTATTTTCCTACTGTATTTGCATGCCAAGGGTTGAATAGTACATGACCAAACAATAGTAGTAGTGCTGATACCAGCATCTTCTTTTAGCTTGTTTCCGACACAAACAATTTTAGAGATTTTTTAGAGTGTTAAAGTCTAGAGATTTCATGGGAGCCTAGAGTTGGGGCTGACATGATTCCAGGATGCCCGTGGAACTGAGTTAGCCATTTATCACTGCTGCTTTTCTAAAGACTATGCAAGTTTGACACTACTTAATTTCTGTAATTTTGACCTAGTTTGCAGCCCTCCTCAGCCATGAAAAGCCTAGTTGATTTTATCATTTCCTACTATGAAATGTGCAATCCAGATCATATATAGCTGCCACAACAGTTGATTGTTGTTATTAGCAAAAGGACGACTTTTAACCCTAAACTCTAGTTTACAAGTGATTCCAGCTAACGTGGATGCCACGCTTTTGCCACATTATTAAACAAATCAATTGAGAGAGAACATATGGAGAAGTATGACATGAGGAATAGTGAGAGCACAATGTGGGTTTAACCCAAACCATACCCATCTGGCCATTGTGAGCTGATTTGTTTGATGACATGGCAGTTCTATAGTAGCAATGTGGCAGACACGTGGTATCCATAAAAATATATGGAAAGCATGATACTAGTGGGAAAATTACAAATCAAAGAACTATAATTTGGTTGAATATGGTGCTCATGGATGAAGTACTTGATTGTTCAACATGACAATGGAATAGTTTCTGCAGCCATCTTATACCCTTTAGAGCATCTCCAATAGAAGATGTATATTTGGAGATGTAAAAGTGCGTGATGTATAATTTACATCACCAAAAAGTGCCTTTTACATCACCAAAAAACATCCAACTCCAACAGATGATGTATAATTGGTGATGTAAAACTAGTGCTCCAACAGATGATGCAAATACATGATGTAAAACTAGTTCAACTACTACATCATTTCAAACATAATTCAAACATAGCAAGTTCATTTGAAGCAAACATTGTTCTTAAAACATAATTAAACATAGTTCAAACTACTACTACTCTGAGTCTACTTCAACTTCATCAAACATAAAACTACTCGTCGTCGCTCTTGAGCTACTCCCAGAGCTCGTCCTTGTTGGGGTCGTCGCACTCGTGGTCCTCCTCCGAGTCATACGAGTCCGACGAGACAGACTCGACCGGGATCACCGTCGAGGGGCCGACCGGCCTCCTCCTCCTTCACCGCCTTCTTCTTCTGCTCGGCCTTGCGCTTCCAGAAGAACCCGCGCTTGGCCTGGACATACTCCGGATGCTTCCGTGCGAACCTCGCATGGTCGCGATAGTGACGTCACTATCGCCGGGAGCAACGAGAATCGCCAACCTCTTCTTCTTCTTCTCCTCCTCCTCCTTCTCGTCCATCTGCCGAATGTTAAGATTCTTCGGCCCGATTAACTCCGCGTCCGCCTGAGTCTCGATCTCCGGGAGGTTCATCCCGTGCCTCGGCCGGCCGAAACGCCACGCGGCTATGTCATACGCACGCGCGGCCATGTCGACGGACTCGAACGTGCCGATCCAGTAGCAATAGCCATTGCACTGGAACTCCACGCCGAAGTTCCTGGACGGCTTCTTCCGCACTCTGAAGAAGCCGGTCTTGCTCTTGGAGATTTTTTTGGGCGGCATGGTAGTGACGCGGATGCGTCCGAGCGTCGAGTCGAGCACCGGCGGCCGGCGGAGCTCGAATTGCGCGGCGGCCGAGCTTTAACTGAGGCGGGGCAGGGTGTCGGAGCTCGAATCGGGCGGCATAGCTTGGCGGCGGCGGGACGGCGAAAAAGCAGGGCGGATGCGGCCGGCGGAGCTTGAATCGGGCGGCCGCCAGGCTTCAACTGAGGCGGGGCGGGGCGCCGGAGCTCGAATCGGGTGGTGGAAAAGCGGGGCGGATGCAGCCGATTTGAAGGCGGGGGCGGCCGAAATGCAGCGGAACCAATGGCGGGGGGGTGGGATGGCCAGATCTGGCGGCAGGGTCCGGTGGGCGAGCGGCGTGGCGGCGGCTGTGCGGCGGGAGGCAAGGAGGTGGTCGCGCGGTGGGTGGAGGGAAGTTGAAGTGGCGGTTGGCGGTTGGCGCGCGGCTCGCCGTTTTACATCACCACGTCACAACGCAGCTGGTGATGTAAATATGCATCTCCAAGTGTTGTATTTTACATCACTTGGAGCAGGTGATGTAAAAATTTATACATCTACATCATCTGTTGGAGCATCGTTTTTAGGCCTTGGTGATGTAAAAGTTAGTTATTTATACATCTACATCATCTATTGGAGATGCTCTTAGGTGTGTGCCCTGATCTGCTTTTCCATTACCTTTGCAGACACTATGATGAAATTTGCTTGCTTTGAGACCATTGTTGAGATGGTGTACAAGCATGCTGTCCCAAAACCAAAAGATCAATGCAGTAAACCATTGCAGCTAGCAGTGAGTTTTGCAGGGGGGTACATTGCTGGAGTCTTGTGTGCTGCTGTCTCTCATCCTGCAGACAACCTGGTGTCTTTTCTCAACAATGCAAAGGGAGCCACTGTGGCAGATGTAAGTTGCAAGTCCTATCCCAGTAAATAATTAAAATGCTCAGAACTGTTAACTATATAGCTTACGCCCATCTTGTTGTCAGATGGTATTCACTTATAGTATCAATATTATGGTAATTTTGAACTGTTCTGATCAATTAATTGTGCGTCCAGGCTATAACAACCATTGGGCTGTGGGGCCTTCTCACTCGTGGCCTTCCACTCCGTATTATCATGGTCGGTACTCTTACCGGAGCGCAATGGGCAACATATGACGCGTTTAAAGTATTTGTTGGGCTGTAAGTATCTCTTGCTGTGTATTACATGCATCTCTGACATCATCTACAATTTATGCCGCAATACCAAATTATCTCATGGTTGCTTGTGATTAATTCTCCAGACCAACCACCGGGGGAGTCAGCTCTAGTTGTCATGCTGCCACTACTTTGCACCGAGTAGATCATGAGAAGCAGAACTGACCACACCGGGGAAGGTCTTGTGCTGAGTTATCTGTAACCAGAGTAGATGTATAAACCGGCACCCCGGGAGCTGCTCTGATTCTTGCAAGAGCTCCAGCATCGGAGGATGAAGTGTTGAATGTACACTGTGAGACTTTCTTTTAGCCGGTTAGGAAATTTCACATTCAAGGGGTTTTTGTTTGTTGCTACCCCCTTGGACGTTGGAGAACATACAAGGAACGAAACAAGCTTGAGAGATTGATTTGTCTGGCGCGCATTGGCGTAATCATCTGAATACATCTTGCACATTGCCTGTGTCGGCCTGGCCTGTTTATGCAGCCTACATAATCGGAAGAATGAACCATAATAAGAATTGAATAACCATTGAAGTATCCAGAATGTAGCAACCTCAACTGCGAAAGTGCTTTGCTGCTCCCGAGCTCAAATGAGTTTGGTGAACAGTAAAATTGAATTTTTTTTCAAAAAAAAACAATTTTTTTTTGGAGAAACATTGACAAAAGTTTCAAGTGCCTGCAAAAATTTATCGTGGAATCACATTCTTGTAAGGCGTGGCAAAAAAAAAATTCAGTGCTCTAAAATGCTTTTGAAATTAGCATTTTCAGGGTATCGATTTTGTTTTTTTCGCCATGCCTTATAGGAATGTGATTTCATGAAGAATCTTTGCAGGCACTTAAAACTTTTGTCAATGTTTCTCCCAAAAAAATTGGAATTTTTTGAATTTTTTTGATTTTACTGTTCATCCGAGCTTATTTGAGCTCGGGAGCAGAAACTCCGCGTCTCCTCAACTATCTGAACCTAACTTTATATAAAAAGGGGCTGGTACGCGTTGGCCGGCGGATCTTTTTAAAAGATCCGCTGCCTCGCGAGCCGTCGGATCTGACACAAATTTAGCGGGGTGAACTTGTTTTCTCTACTTTGCAACAAAGACCTTTTTGCAGAAACATTTGTAACAGAGATTGTGTTGCAGAATTTTTGTGCAACAGAGGTTGTGTTGCGGATTTTTTTTGCAAAAGAGGTTGTGCTGCGGATTTTTTCTTGCAACAAAGGTATTGTTGCGGGGTTTTTTTTTTTTGCAACAGAGGTTTTGGTGCGATTTTTTTTGCAACAACGGTCTTGTTGCACATTTGTTTTTGCAACAGCGGTGATGTTGCAGAAGTGGACGGCGCCTTGCGTCGTCTGTGTCGAGCGGAGGTCGTCTTCTTCATTACCCGGTAGCAATAGGAGCGGGCACCATCGATCGAGAAGAGGGAGGAGGAGAGAGGGTGGGTGGTGGTGAAGGCGACCGACGACCGCGACGGCGGAGCGCGTGCTTGCTGGCGTCAGCGGTAGCTCCGCGGGGGTGCTCGTGGTGGCACGGCTGGATGAAGGAGAGAAGAGGAAGGAGGAGAGAGGGTTGATGGTGGTGGAGGCGGCCGACGCCCGCGACGGCGGAGCGCGTGCTCGCCGGCGGCGCGACTGCCAGCGCCTGGTCTGGATGAAGGTGAGAAGAGGGAGGATGGTGGTGGAGGCGGCCGACAACCGGGATAGTGGAGCGCATGCTCGCCGGCGTCAGCGGTGGCACATCAGGGGTGCTTGGCGGTGGCGCGATGGGGGTGCTCACCGGCGTCAGCGGTGGCGCATCGGGGATGCTTTGGAGGAGCACAGGTGGTGGCTGCTCCCGCAACACATCAGTTATTGCGGTGAGAGAAATCGCAACAATCACTCAGTTGCAAAAACTAGTCTAGGTAATACATTGCTTCTAGCCATCTCATTAAAATCTGATCCAACAGCCATGAAGATGACGGAGGTGGTGGCTGCTCCCGCAACACATCAGTTATTGCGGTGGGAGAAATCGCAACAATCACTCAGTTGCAAAAACTAGTCTACGTAATACATTGCTTCTAGCCATCTCATTGAAATCTGATCCAACAGCCATGAAGAAGACGAATGCACGCGACGAAACGCTGATCCCAATCATTTCCTCCTACCACGAAATTTTATAGTGCTTACGTGAGAATTTTGTGAATTGTGAGCAGCAAAATTTGCATCAGGTTACAGGTAACTTTTAGCTAAAAGTAGGCTCCGGGCTCAAGGGAAAAAAAATCGTAAAAAATTCAAAAACAATAAAAAAATTCTGATTTTTTTTGTAGACAAAGATGACTGAGTGCGTGATCTCCGTGCAAAATTTCAAATCATTTGGACATGTGAGAAGCTCTCAGCAAAAAAGACAAAATTCGGATGTCTGAGAAACTTTTAAAAATCACACTGTTCATGCCTGATTTTGTCTTTTTTGCTGAGAACTCGTCGAATGTCCAAATGATTGAAATTTTGCACAGAGTTCATGCACAGGAGCATCTTGCACCACAAAAAAATTTGGAATTTTTTGAACAGTTTTTGTATTCGAAACCGGCGCACTGTTCACCGGGCTCATCTGAGCCCGGGCGCAGAGAGGGATTACCGCCTGTTTGAGTACTATATAAAAAGCAGAGGTAAACAGATCAGCAAGAGCATATATGCTGTGAACCGCTTCATGAACAGGTCGGGACATAAATAACATTTACAACGATTAAGTATACTTCGAACAGCGTTCTGCTTGCCCAGGAATATGACAATTTCACAAACGTCTGCCTAAGGGATAACGTCCAAAAACAAAGTTACAAAGGGATGACAACACAAACAGATAAAATGCTTTGCTTGAAAGCGCACTCAAATAATTTAATCTGCTTACAGTACAGTAAAATTTCAGACAACAATGTAGCGCATACGGCAAACATACTGGTTTGGATAAAGCAAGTGTTCAAAATTTGTAGCCTGATCTCTCTTGCCCGCACTCAGATTACCTACTGCGGAGGTCCAGGGTAGCCTTGCATCGGAGGGCGTGGCGGAGGTGCTCCAGGAGTAAAGTTAGCCATTGGACCACCAGAAGGAGGTGGAGGTGGTATTGAACGCGGAGGACCATTTGCAAGCGGAGGTGGAGGGGGTGGAGGTTGAAGACCGCTCATTGGTGGTGGCGGAATCCTAGGGGGCATTCCCATAGGTGCATTCGGTGGAGGTGGCGGCAGAGCCTGGGGCTGGGATGGTGGCCTTGGTGGAGCACCAGGAGGGCCTCCTGTCCCATTTGGGACAGTCCCAGGAGCTGCTGGTTGTCTGTTAATTTCCGGTGGTCTTGGCTTGAAGTATAGTTGTAGCTGTTGTAAAAAAAAAAGTGAAAGTTTGTGAAACAATATTGTTTTTAAAGGCAGCTAAATGAAACGGCAAACCTGCATAGAAAAACTCACAATGTACGACTTCTTGTCCGGATCCCAATACGAGAAAAACTTGTCTGTTGATTTGTCAATCTCTGTGCTTGGTATCTGCAAATAAGAAACAGTATAAGTACATACACATTGGCTAATGCGTCTGATGCAGCAGAACTTTGCAAGAGATGCACCTTAAAGCCAATGACTTCGTAGGGGTCCGCTGCAAAAAGCAGATATTGGTACCTCTTATCCCAAGATTGGATTTTCTGTAAAACAATAGTAGTACATTAGCAAATGGAGGATTATTAACAGTAAAGCAACATATATCAGGCTGATGATGCTCACAGATTAGCCCAGGGCCCATAAATACCTGTTCATATGATGCCATGAAACGGTGCCTTGGCTTGCTATTATCTTCGATTTCAGGATACTCAATCTGAAAACAGAATGCCAAAATTTGTCACCCCACTACCCCAGTGTACATGGTTGTTTAAATGCTCATAACAAGAGAAATCGATACAAGAAACTGGCTGATTATGTAGCTATTTGTCACTATTCTGAATGTGTTAACTCTTCAGTAAGGCTGCTTTATCAAATGATAAACTTCTACTCCCTCTGTTCCTAAATATAAGTCTTTTTAGAGATTCCAATACGAACTACATACAGATGTATATGGACATATTTTAGAATGTAGATTCACTCATTTTGCTCCGTATGTAGTCCGCATTGGAATCCCTAGAAAGACATATATTTAGGAACGGAGGGAGTAGATAGCATTGTAAAATTGATTTGCCAACGGGAGGCAAGTAAAACTGTAGAAAGAGCATACTAGTATATGAATAAACTAAAAGTTGGAAATGAACCTAACTTAACTGGTATCACTATAAGATCCTTGCCGTTTGTAATTTAGATGCCTACATGGAATGAAAAATGACAAAACAGTGTCTCTAGATACAGGAAGATGGTAAACCAACTTATTTGATCATGTACAAATCCTCTATGGACCAACTCTGAGAACAAGATGTACAAGCACGATAAATACTAACCTCAAAGAGAAATGAGTGTTGCTTCGTGTCAGGATCATACTGTTTAGTTACTGTATATCCAGGTCTGCCAATCTTAACTGCAAAGCAAAGAAACATAGTTATAACTTGTGAGGGTAGTTGCCAAGATAACACAATTAGGCGCGGAAAACAAAATAGCATAGCTGTACTACCAAATTGAAACAGAATACAAGGGTCTAAATAGCTAATAAAAAACAACGTCTTGATGTTTGAACATTTCGGGAATCAGTAGAACAAAATTAAGCCTAGCTTCCAATAGATTTGTCTGCGCTGTGAAAAACTTCTTTTGGAAACTGCTGTGCCACAGAAAGTTATCAGAAGCATCCAGAGTTCCGAGCATGAATGCTTATGCCACATGGCCATTAGTTCAGCAACACCAAACAGCATATCACTAATATTTAAATAGTCCACAGCGGCTTTTCAACGCTGTTTTAGGTGTATCCTCTTTATCTAGATTTGAAGACAACAAAGCAACCCAAGGTCAACCTTAAAGACTTGGCTCCCTTTAACTAATCAAGGGATATTTATTATCGGAACAGGGCATTTACTTTTCATTGTTGCCTTATTGATGTATTAATAGTTAAAGACACGCCTAAACCGTGGATAAAAATGAAGATCGGACTACTGTGAAGTTAATGTTCACATTCTGTTATCCAACAAAACGCTCTAATTTGGCCGTCCCACTCTCATGCCTAAAATTATCAGAACACAAAGCAAGGTACAAGATTGTTAGTTGACGGGGCAAATTTGACACACAAGGATATTCATCCATCCTTCAACAGTCCTCAACCATTGTGCTTGCAACACTGAATACCCAAATAAACGTTATGAATTCACATCAAGATGAAACTTGAAATACCACCAAGATCTTCAAAAAGACCTGATATGATCATTTGCCTCGCTCAAAACGTCAAGTTCATTCATTACAAAAGTAAAGAGATCCAAGGCTATATGCAACTCAGTATGGCTCACACTAAGTACTCCGAACAAACCTAGTTCAATAACATTACTTAAATCGATAAAAAATACATAGACCAAGCATCTGCAGAACTAATATAGCAGACCCTACATAGTGGGACGATGCAAAATCACGGCAGCTTATGAGAACCTTAATTCTACTAGTAGTAAACTACTCGGGTAAAATGAAACAGAGGGAGATAATCTTTACGCACCAGACTTGCGGGGCGCGAGCTTGCGCTTGTTTGGCTGGGGCTGCGCCGGCGCGTCCTTGGCCTCGCGGGCGGCACGCTTGGCGAGGTTGGTCTGGTGCCGCTTCCCCTGCGTGTGCGCGAGGTAGTTCCCCTCGTTGTTGTGGAGCGTCAGGCAGAGCTTGCACTCATAGCTTGACACACGAAAAAACGAGCGGAATCAGCGGGCAGAGCTATGCGAATCGAGAGCACGAAGAATCTAGGGTTTTGTGAAGGGGGGGATTACCTGCCGAGATGGTTTCGCATGAAGTAGGGGTCCTTGGCGAGGTCGATGGTCTCGAGCGCGAGGCGGCGCAGGCGCTCCCGCCGGTCGATGGCCTCATTCTGGGCGGTGGCGGCGCCGCCGCTGCCGGGCTTGGAGCCCCACTCGCGGTCCATGGCGTCTGCTCGGCTCGGCCGCCTCTCGAGTGTCGAATCGCCAGACCTCCGGCTTCGGTTCGATAGTGTTTTTTTTTTTTAACTGTTGGTTCGATAGTGTTTGTTGCGAGAGCTCCTCGCTGGCGCCTTATGCGCCAGCAAACGAACCCAGCGCCCACGCACGTGGTTATGCGGGCCGGCCCAAGAACGAGCCGAAGAGGTCGTTCAACGCGCGGCTTCCGATTAAACAAACAAACAGCCAGAAAAAATACGTAGAAAGAGGGATTCGAACCCAGGTGGCATCCTGACGGAGTTGGGGCTTCAACCACTGCACCAGGATAACATTTGTGTGTTATTTGACCCCGAGTTTCTGCCGCAGTACAAATTATTTGGAAAAGGGGAACGAAAAATTGAACAAGAATTAGCGAATTTTAAAAACAGATCATCTATTTTGAAAAAGGTCACGGGTTTCAAATAAATGTTCACAAAAAAATCAAAAAAAGTTCATCATTTTTAGAAAAAGTTCATCGATTTTGGGAAAAAAAAGTTCATGAATTCTAAAAAAGTTCACGGATTTGAGAAAAGTTAATCGGTTTTGATAAAAAAAGATCACAAATTTGAAAAAAGTTCACTAGATTTTGGAAAAAGTTCATGTATTTAAAACAAGTTCATCACTTTTGATAAAAAAAGTTAACGAATTTGAAAATAGTTCATCGAGTTTGAAAAAAAATTCATCGAGTTTGAAAAAAGTTCATCGAATTTGAGAAAAAAGTTCATTGAGATTGAAAAAAGTTCATCAAGATTGAAAAAAGTTCATCGAATTTGTGTCGAACTAGGAAGAAAGAAAAAAGAAAAGGGAAGGAAGAAAAATAGAAAATGGAAAAAGGGAAAATGATAAAAGAAAAGTACAAGGAAGAAAAGAACTAGAAAGGTGCACGTAGTAAGATTAGGCTTGGTGGCGTGGTGGTTTGTGTCGTGTATGACGAAGAAGGAGGTATCCTATTCGAATCACAGTGCCGCCGCTTTTCTTTTGCTTTTGCGTTTTCAAAACAGAAATAAAAGGGCCGGCCCATATAGCGACGATGAGAGATCGGGGGGGTGTGCCCCCTGTACGAGGTGGCCTATATTCGGCGCTTAAGGCGCCGAATAGGATTTGGCGTTTGTTGCGGCTCTGGTCAGTTTTACTAGAAGGTCCTTCAACCGACCCAAGCCCAACTTACCGACCCGTACTCAAATGTGTGGTGAGCGTGGCACGGCATCTTGCCTGGATGGGCTGTACCTGGGCTTTTGTCTCTCTGTGCACCCAAACAACACGATTATAAAAAATTTAAATGTATATTCGGTGCACCCGAAGTTTATGTGCGACACCCGATGTTCAAAATTTATGATAAAATTTCTCTGTCCTTTTGGAAATAAAATATGTCCATGTTATATATCTACATGCCATAAATTTAAAGTTATAAATTCCTCACAGCTTATAAAATAAAGATAAATTATGCTATGAATAGCGGTTAATTTGAATTGGCCATGAATTGAGCCATTAACATTGCCACTTTTTTTAGGGGAACATTGCCACTGTTGAATTTGTTGTTTGTTTCTCAAGCTCTGAGTTGAGTATGAAATTGAAACTTTATCAAATGTTATATGCATGATGTGTGTGTGTGTATTATACTGAGTAAATTCATATGTATTTTTACAACTTATAACATGTCAACTTATAACATGAGTTTTTATGTTGGGTACACCGATTGCAACAGCACCAATGTAATTATACTGATAAAATGGTCTACCAATGTAATTTTGGTCTCCACAGCCTGCAACAACACCCTCGATGAAGGCCAGGAGAGCCCTCTATGCGCTCGACATGTTTGCTGCCTGATGCAGAAAGCCAAACTCCCCCTTCACTGAGTGTTGTTAGTGAAAATGATGTAATAAGTTTTTCCCTCTTTTTAGACTTGCTTCTCGGTTGCAGTCAGAGCGTTTTTAGGCATTTTGCCATAAGACTATAATTTTGTTTTTCTGCACCTTCAGCTGTAAGGGCGCTTGTTTTGCTATTACTGAATAATTGGTTTCATTCATATAAATGAAACCGGGGACATGGTCCCTTTCCTTCTAAAAATATATAAAAATGAAGGTTTTCTAATTTTGTCGATAGTTTGACAAATTTTATGAGCAAATGTTTTACCACTTTATGAATATGAGCTACATTAATAGATAAATACTCTGATCACTATCAGACTTTGTTGGGATTATTATAAGAAAGTAAATTAAGCACTCTCACAATTGTACACAATAACTTGAGGCCTTGAGCAGCACGTACAAACTTTGCTACAATTTTTTTACTAAACACACTGACTGCACTAGTTCTTTTTAAGACGGTACAAACACATACGCTTATGCATACACACATACACTTCGTAATCAACGTTAAGGTGTCCTCCCATTGAATGAACATCACTAGAAAGACTATAATAATTTTTTCGGCCCATCAAAGATGTAACAATGTCCGTCTACCAACCTGAAGAAGTGACTGCACTAGTTGTTGTGCTTGTCACCACGGCGACGGTAAATGTTGCACATTGATTTTTTTACTTCCTCCTATGGATGATACGTGTGGATGTTGTAAGTCAGTTTGACCACCAGGGTGAGTGCTTCACTGGTTGCCACATGTCATCGGTTTAAAGAGCCTAAACTTTGATTTTTTTGGGGGGTGTCGCACGACTCCAAGCAGGTGAAGCGGTTAGATCGCCAATGGAGGGTGTTCCAAGCTCCTTGGTCCTTCACGCGGCGGTGGCGTCGACCACTACAGCGGAACGGGATACGTTCACACGGGCCATCAGCCCCTGCACTTGCGAGTACATGTACAAAACGGCGGTGGCGGCCCACAGCATGCCGAGGAGACGCTCCTCATGGCTGGCGCCCAGATTGCCGATGGAGCAGTGTCCCGTACTCCTCGGTGGTTCTCCGTGGCGGTGGCGGCGACCATTACAATAGACGAAGACACGACCTTCATGCCAGATGACACATGTGTACCTCACCGATGTCGGTCTCCCTGCGCTGTCAGGTCGGCAACTCTGTATTCGTGATCAGTTGTGCTCAATACGTGAGGGGGCAGACTGCTCTTGCCAGATGTGACTATTGTTTCACCGACGCATGTTGCTGCTCCTTGCTCCCCGCGCTACACCTTGTATTTGTCGCTAGCAGCACGACACTTTTTTCCCTACAGATAGTTTTAGTTTCTGGTTTCCTTACAGTTCTGGCGATCGGACGAATGGGATCGGAGGGATGGGCACGCGGTCCGTCGAGAGGTGCCGGTAGTTGGGAGATGCACGTTGCTCGACAGCGGTGTCCCGTCTCCCAATGCCTCTTACAGATCTCCGCCTTCACGTACGACCGTACGCGAGGCCCCGCCGCCGGTGGGGAGATGCTGAACGCCAGAGGAGCTGGAGGAGGGGCAGAGTGTTGGAAAACGTTGCATGGAAAACAAAAAATGTTTCTACGCACACGCAAGATCTATCTATGGAGATGCATAGCAACGAGAGGGGAGAGTGTGTCTACGTACCGTCGTAGACCGTAAGCGGAAGCGTTTAATAACGCGGTTGATGTAGTCGAACTTCTTCGCGCTCCAACCGATCAAGTACCGAATGTACACTGGTACAGTGAGGTGCTATACAAACGGTTTTTAACCCCTTTCCGCGACGGCATTTGGAACCGTCGCCATGTGAGTGACTGCGATAGGGGGGTCCTTCCCACACGACCCAGAAACCGTCGAGGATAGGGAGCCACCCAGACGCTGCATCCTTGCAACTCGTTTGTGCTCGCATTGCCATCGCAGTCGGTATTCTGTGGTGCTACGTTTATGATGCGCGGCCCATCACAAACGGTTCACGATTATAAAACGTGTATGATAAGCAGACAATCACACACATTCACTTTTCCCAAACCGTATGCGATAACTAATTAAGAAGATTAGCTAATCGTCGTACGAGTGTCGGACAGGATTACGAAACGTCGGACCGTAGTAACATCGTCGTACATGAAAACTATCGCACACGCTATTCTGTGGTGGAACGTTTACGATGCATACCATATCAGAAACAGTTCATGGTTGCGAATCGTGTACGATAAGGCAGCTATCACAAACGTTTAGTTTGCCCGCACCGTTTGTGATATTGTCTCACATCGCACACGCTTTTACAAACGGCAACTGTGTCCATGCTTGCACACGTTTCCTCTCTATGAACCGTGTCGGATTATGATGTATATCACAAACGTTTGTGTTTTACCAACCGTGTGCGCCGTAACAACCTGCAGAGCGTAATTTCACCATAATTTAATTGCTGTTATTTCAAATTGTACCAGATTTGAATTTGAATGTATGCTATAACTTTATTCATATCCATTAGGATCAAACAACCAATGCATTATTTGATTCATAGGTACATATGTTCAAGAATTACATAAGAACCAAATAAAGAATGATGAACCACAATTGTATACTTGTACTATTAAAGACGGTAAAGAAAGAGGCGAAATACATTCTGATTGTTGAACAAGGTGAAGCGGAATGCCCATATTGTGCCATCCTCCATGCAGAAGGCACGCACAACTCTAGTCCAACCCCTTGTGATGGCCGACCGCCCATCCTTCACGGTCTTCATGAAAACATCTAGATAATCATCGTGTTCTGGTAGAAATACTTTAACCTTTGCATGCCCACCAATCATGTAGTTTGAGAGGTAATCTTGAGTAAACTATTTTGGGAACCACTGCAAAGAAAAAAAATTCAGACATTGTCATCTAACACAACTCATTATGGGCAGTAAAAAGAAGGCTGCAGAGTTCTTACTTACCATCCTGCAGTTCGCTGTTGTCTTGGATAAAGTGTAAACAAATAGTTTAATTGCCATCTTTTGACCCATTTTACTAACAATCTTTATCAGCTTCCTCACTTGATGCTGGTTCATCGATATCTCATTGCCCCATACGCAGAAAGGGTCGAAGCGCGGATCTTTACCAATGACATATGTACCTAAAAGCACCAAGTTAATATTAGAAGCTAAACAGCAATTGCAAAATGATGTAGTACAACACTCTTTTATAATATCTTATAACATCCAATATACTCACATATTAGATGAATTAACATCTTATATTATGGGCCGGAAGGAGTTTATTGTATTTTTACAAATTATTGGTTGATTAACTGTTGCTGTATCCATGGGTTAGAGTTAGTTTGGGCTCAAATAGCCCTAAAGTATATCCAAACATGAGGGCTAGTTTGAGCTAATTGCATCTAACCCACCAAAAAAAATTATCCCACCCAAGAGGTGCTAATTGGAGCTAGTTCTCCTAGTGCATTTATTGTCAATCTAACCCTGTCATCCAAACACCTATTTGGATGGAGTTAGTTCAGGGTTAGTCATGAGTTAGAAACTAACTCTAACCTCTAGCTAAGTTGAGTATCCAAACAGGGTTGTGTTGTTGTTGTTGTTGCTGCTGCTGCTCTTCTACGTATATCTAGACATCATCAGAACATTAAGGTAACACTCTTCCTTGTTGCTATGTAGCCTATGATTGCATATTTAGACATTAAGTACAGTGCATGTTGCTATGTAGTCTCAGATATATTACATATGGCCCTAGTTAACCTAACGATAAATGGGTTACAGATATATTCAATTAAAAGTCTGATTCATCGATTAGTCCCTTATTAGCCCCCGACCTATATGGTACCAGCTACCGATATACTGAACAGTGAGTATATATAAGCCATGGGATGAAACTAACCTCGATGGAAAACATCAGTCATTCCCAAAATTGTCCTGCGTAAGTACATCGAGAGGCATGTTAAGCACAACAGGCTAAACATCAACCAAATATATCCATGGCAGACAAAATAATCTTCAAAAGATAGCTTCAGTGTGCAGGTTTAAGCACGCTAGTAAAGCAAAACAAGTGAAAAGGTGTGTTAACTGCAACAGACCTAACATTTAACAACAAGCAAACATAGTCATTCAAATTGGTATTGTGCCGGTCTAAGTACACTGGTTATTATTAAATAAAAATGGAAAGACGTATTAACTACAAGATGCAGCAACCAAATGTAGTCATTCATAGTGGTATTATTGAAACTGGTATAGATGAAATTGAACTGCACAATTCATACTTGCACATATAGAACATCACGTTGTGAATAACTGGAATAAACAAGGCATACTACAAACAACCAAAGATAGCATTTAAAACTGGACATATGGTAACTACAAACAACCGAACAATCAAAAAACTTTAAAAGAGGCATATGCTAGCTATAACAGGCTTAACAACAAGCAAATATATGCATTTCTATCGGTATGTTTAAAACTGGATTGATGAAATGTACTTCACAGTAAATAATTGCACATATAGAGCATCACATTGTGAACAATTGAAATAAACAAGGCATACTGTAAACAACCAAATATAGCAATTAAAACTGGACATATTCTCACTACACTACAAAAGAGACTCGAGAAAACAAATCATGGGTTCCCCCCTGTGAAGAGGCACGACAAAACAAATCATGAGTTTCCTCACTTGTCACAGATGGGCTCGTTCCCGTGGGAAGAGCACGAACCCTGGATGCGCTCCATGTTGTCGCAGATGGGCTCCTTCCCCTTGGAAAAGCACGGCTGTAGGGTGCCCTTCCTGATGTCGCAGACGGGCTCTTTCCCCTTGGAAGAGCAGATGGGCTCTTTCCCCTTGAAAGAGCCGGAGAGGGTGCCCTCCTCGTGGTCGCCGTCGATGAGGTCTGACTTGAAAGCTGTGGATCCCAAGCCAGCGTCACAGAACGTGTCCTTCAGAAATGACAAAAGGGGCTCGATGGCAATGTAGGATGGCAAATTCTTGACAGCGAGCTAGAGGAGATCAGCGGCGGGGCCATGGATGAGATCGACGGCAGTTGAACCTGAGGGGTTGGGGGGTGGGCCACTTAACCTGTGACATAGCCCGCGTCAGGCCATCGCTGTCGACGACCTTGATGTCGTAGCCGGCGTCCGCGACATACCCGCATACTCTAGCCCGCTGATTGAGTGCCTGCGGCCAGTAATGGTCGTCAGCTTCCTCGGCGGCCACCTCGGCGACGTCCGGCGAAGAGACTGCGATACACCTCTTTTGGGCCAGTCGCTCCTCGACCTCCATGGGAAGCGTAGCCGGGCTTAGGATGCGACGCTCTGGAGTGGGGGATGGGGATGGGGATCTGTGGGAAAGGGGGCATTTGGCAGGCGTCATCTAAGAAACTCAGGGCGGCCTGGGTATGGAGATCGGTGGGTAAGCTGCATGGGCAAACTGGCAGATGTTGACAATGGAGGCCTTGCGGCGGCAGCGGCGACCTTGCTGGGGTTTCGAGCGAGGGAGTGTGTGTGTGTGTGTGCACGCGCGCGCCCGAGGAGGTTTTGGTGTGTGTGTGTGTGTGTGTCTGTGTGGAGGGGGGGCGGGGGGTGTGTTTGAGGAAATGACGCGGCTACTGAAAATTTTACTACGCGGGAGTCAAACTTGGGAGTGAAATGCTGGGGCTATTAAAAATTTGGATGATGGTGCATTGCACATGGTCTGGAAAAAACAACCGTGTGTTATGAAACAGAAAAACCCTCGAGGCGGGCAGATATTTTTGAGGGATGCAGGCGGGAGCGGGAACAAGAAACATCGCACACGGTCGAAACATAATAACCGTGTTTTATTAAACAGAAAAAACCTGCAGGCGGGTAGATATTTTTAAGAGGGGAAGCCTCATGGAGCCCAATGTACTGTGCGGATGTGCGTGACAGGGGCACCGGCATGGCACACAGTTAGTGTGAGTGAACCGTGTCTGTTGCATCATCTGACTTGTCTAATGTTCATAAATTTGGCAAAAATGGCGCGGGAGAGGGTCAGAACACGAACACACTTGCATGTGGACCAAATATATGTATGAAAAGGGTGGTTTGATGTTCAAATACCAAATGCAACTTCGATGTGGCACCTATCTCGCAAAGCGCACGGTATTGCTTGCCCCCCCTCGTGTCGGCACGAAGGGAATCCTAAGCTATGAATGCATGCCCCCCAACCGAGGTTCACCTAGCAAAGTGCGAAGTAGCAGCCCCCCACACACACCCACTTTCAGTCGGCGGGCCAGAGAGGCATCTCACCAAGATGGATCGTAAAACGGACCAAGAATAATCCACCTTGGTCGTACAACCTCTCTCTTGTTGTTGGTCAAAGTGATGGCCGTCCATGCGACCCCGGAGATGGGCTAGCTCGCCAATAATCACGCAAGTAGCTAGTCCCCGAAGACAACCACTGCATGCGTGTGGCCCAAACATATGTATGGAGAGGTGTGTTTTTGAATACACAATGGAACAACTTTGATGTGGCACCGTGCTTTCGAACTAGAAATCCCCACACTGAGTGAGGGTTAGATTGACGATGCATATGTATGTCACACCACACTTCAAGCCGACGACGGGGATTCATGCATGTGTGCATAGTATATGCGCTCAAACTTAATTAGGTCTGACTCTCACCATGACCTATACTACGATAACACGAACCAAAAGAAGAATCCGCCATGGTAACCTATCTTGTTGTCGGTCAAGGTGATCATGGATGTCCACTCGGGCCCACGAATATATAGGCTTGTTGCCGATAACCACGCGAGGGAGTGTACCATTCGAAGACAACCACTACATGCATATGTATGGAGGTGATGTGTGCATGCATGTTTGAATACCATTTCACAACATTGATGTGGCGCGTGCGTCGAAAATCGTACAGCCCCCTCACAGAGCGAGATCGGTTCATGACGTGTCGTGGTACCACTTCGACTCGATGGGAGAGATTCATGCGTACACATGCATGTGTGTGCTCAAATTGTATCATGTCATCCCAGAGCATGACCTATATGTATACCGTATTACAAACAAAAAAATAATCCCCTCCTAAGTCAAATTAACCTCTCTCATTGTCAGGCAAAGTAGTGATGGACCAAGCGGGCCCACTAATGGAAAGCATCGATATCGCTGATAACCGCTTAAGTGGGTGCGAGAGGACAACCACCATCGCTTTGCATGTGGGCCAAAACATATGTTGAATACCCAAAATGCACAACTTTGATGTGGCACATGCCTCGAAAACCGTAAAGTCCCCACACAGAGCGAGGTTCATGAAGCGTACTACATATGATGGTCCCCTTTCCCCTCTT
Source organism: Thinopyrum elongatum (assembly GCA_011799875.1). Lineage (NCBI taxonomy): Eukaryota > Viridiplantae > Streptophyta > Magnoliopsida > Poales > Poaceae > Thinopyrum > Thinopyrum elongatum. Next base: position 440,709,061 of record CM022300.1, on the reverse strand, counting down.
CGACGCATACTATATGCTCCTACCGTAATACAACCCAAAAAGAATCCTCCTTGATGGTGAAATTAATTAACCTCTCCCGATGTAGGTCAAAGTGATGCATGCATCGACGATGGCCTCGCGGGCCCACAGATGGAAGCGTCACACGTGAGTGTCCTAGGATAACCACCACCTGCATGCATGTGGCCCAAAGAGGTGTCGTGTGATGTTTGAATAGCCAATTTCACAACTTTGATGTGGCACGTGCCTCGGAAACCGAAAAGTCCCTACACTGAGGGGTACTTGTTCACGGACGCGTACGTATAGTATACATGCTAGTCCCCTCCCACCTATTCGACGCGTACTATATACTCCCACCATAACACAAACAAAAAAGATTCTACCTTGCTGGTCAAATTAACCTCTCTGCCGGCTGTTGGTCAAAGTGATGGACGACGACCTCGCTGGCCCATAAAAAGCATCACATGCGAGTGAGTGTCGTGTAGGACAACCATCGACGTCATGTGGCCAAAACATGTATGTATGAAAGGGTTGTGTAATGTTTTAAATAACGAATTCACGACTCTGATGTGGCACCTGCCTCACAAAACGGCCAACCCACACGGTGGCTCACGACTCGTAGTGTACTGCCAGCCACCCCCACCCCCCAGACGCACACACACACACACACACACCGCGAATCCACCGCAACTATGATGCATGTTAAATTATCCCGCGGTGAACATATGTTACCAAAGAAGGGACGTTTTAATTTTGAAAAAAAAACAGAGATCATTAAGACGTTTTAGTACATTGATTGATTTTCTAGGGGTATAATGTGCAAAAATCAAATTTGAGCTACATGCACATATGACAGTGCACCTAAATGGATTGCAAAAACATATGTGTCTCACTGGGTGCATGTTTACTCCCCGTGCAAGAAATTTCAAACATTGAGAATCTTGATTTTTAAATTCTAGTACATCCAAAACTTATTTGAAATTCATGAAACTTATCGTGTTGTCATATGGACACCAATACAAAGTGGCATTGTATTTTTTTTGTCAAATTTGAGACCAGTTTTGATGTAATCTTTATTTTCTTACAAATGGGAGATTATTAATAATTGGGAACCAATATCGCAAATGGATTATTTATTCGAACCGTGAGCGTTAGACCAACAATGGATACGTGCCATGCTTCGGTTAAGCAATAAAGCGGCAGCATTAATCATCCAAATAGAAAAACAATATACGTGCCGCCACACGACCCCTGTGCCGTGCGAGCAAGCGTGAGTTGACGGGACGCATGCGAGCAGTCCGCCGCGCAGGCAGACCGGGAGGCGTACGTGCAGGTGTGTGAATTGACGGGAGGCATGTTCGCTGCGCAGTGTCACCGGGAGGTGTGCGAGTAGCTGTGTGAAACGACGGTAGGCATGCCAGCAGTCCGGTGCGCAAGCTCACCGGGAGGCGAGCCAACGGTTTGACCGCCGCCAGCCTCTCTCCCACTACTCCATATTAATGGCGCGCCCGAGCGGCCGCACCCCCCATCCTCGCCACACACACAATCCTCTCTCTCCACTTGAATCCTCGACGCCGCTCTCAGTCCTCAAAGCCGTCAGTGTATGAGGATGCCACTGAAGTGCCCCATCGGAGGGAGTGGCGACGCCGGGGCTGCTGAAGCACCGGAGCACAACGTGGAGATGGAGACAGAGGTTGCTGTCACCGCCGGCGAGGTATCGATGCACCCTGACGTCGTCGACGGTGTCGTGCTTCCACAGCCGGAGCTGGAGGTCCACATCGACTCCGGTGACGACTCGGGCGACGACCCCGGCGACGACTCCGACGACCACTCCGGCGACGACTCCGACGATGACGGACAACCGGTTAGTCATCTATACCCATTTATGTGTCCAATAGATCCTAGGGTATCTCTGGTTACTCCTGCCTCCCCCTTTTTGGAATAGAAATCCTATGGTTATGTTCTCCGAATCCATGAAATCTGAGTAAGTTTCACTAGATCCGTGTAGTGTATTGATTGTTTGAATGGTACAAGTGATAAGTGATTAGTTGTTTCATCTGTGCAAATGATTTCTGCTAGTAATCTGACTAGGGTTAGTGTTCGTTCTAATAATTCCTAGCCAGGAATTGACAATTGATTTTGAATGACCTACATATATGTTTGTGCCATTATTTTTCTTCAAGATTGGTCTGTACATAGACGAATGTGCTTAAAAATCGAACCATAATCTCTGGATATGTATAAAAAAATAGCCATAAATTCCTAATCCTACTTCACGGCATGTAAACATTGATTTGATGCCAAAATTTGGCAATTGCCAAATGTTCGCTAGAGATTAGTTTGTAAACATTAATTTGACGCCATATTTTTATTTATTGTTTGTATAGGTGTTGTCTGACGATGTGGACAGCGAGGATGAAGATGGCCAGAGGAGGTACAAGAGGCAAATCCTGAGGGAGCTTTATGCGGGAATGCATAACAGGCGTATTAGGACCTGGGACGGCGGCTATCGATGCCCATTTTGCAACCAAAAGCTTCATGACGCGTATCAAAGTGTTCTGGCGCATGCAAGAGGACGAGCCGTTGGCTCCTTCAAGCAGAAGTATTCTCGCAGGGTGGCGCACGCTGCGTACGCCGAGTACCTGGAGAAGCTTCGGGATCGTGCCGGCAGATGAGATGAGATGTGGGATCGAACTATGTACGCTTGAGTATGCTTAATGACGGTTGACCTATGTACTTATGGTTGAACTATGCTTGTGTACGCTTATTATCTATGTCTGAGTATGTTTAATCTATGTTTACTTATGTCTAAATGTGGGATATGGATGCAATCAGTTTGGTTGATGGAATCTACCTCCGTCCTGGTTTATTGGTCCCCTTTGTAATTTGTGTTAAATTTTGACCAAAGATTTAACTGACAAAATGTTAGTGCAGGTCAGCAAAAATTATATCGTTGGATGCGTATTTGAACATAGTGTTCAATGATATAATTTTTGGTGACATGCATAAATATTTGTTAGTTAAATCTTTGGTCAAAATTTGGTACAAATTACAAAGGGGACCAATAAACCAGGACGGAGGTAGTACGTCAATCACACACGGTTCCCAAAATTGGAACCGTGTGCAATGACTTTCATTTTTCCTGTTATGTCAATCACACACTGTTGGCTCTAGCAAGCCTTTGCCTCCGAAACTCTTTGTGGGACAGAAAACCCTCACCACCCAATTCAAAAAAGAAAAAAAGAAAACCCTCACCATACCCACGTCACAAAAACCCTCACCCCGCCCGCCATCCCCACTACGAAAAAAAGACACATCCGTGACATTCTGGCCCGAACGAATTTTTTTCTGTCATGCTTATGACACTTCTATGACGATAATTGTGACAAAACCCGGTATCATCATAGATGTGGTGGGCTCCTATTTCTATGATAAAAATCATGACAGAAAATGGGCTTTTCGTCCTGGGCGGGCCGAGGGCGCACCTGCATGACATTCTTTGGGCCGTCCATGACGGAAAAAATTGTGGTAGAAGCGAGGGCGAGGAAAATTTCGGGGAGTTCCCGGTTACGGTGGGTGGTCGGGGCCGAGCGATGCACGGAGGGATTGCGCGTTTCTCTCGTACACGTACGCGCGTGTGTGCGAGGTGTTGGGCTCTAACTGAACCCGAGCGAGGCATTCGCTTACTGAACCCGAGCGATTGCACTAGCTACGTTACTGAACCCGAGCGATCAATCCCTTGGCTGTTAACTGAACCCGAGCGATTCCTTTGCTACTGGTGCTAACTGAACCCGAGCGATCGATCGCTGCTGCTGCTGCTTACTGAAGCCGATCGAACCTGCTGCCTCTTGATGAACAGTGAATGTGGGGGTTGGTTGAATGAGTCGAGACGTACGTGGTTGTGGTTGGATGAACAGTTCCCGGTGGGGGTTGGATGAACAAGACCCTGTGGTAGTAGAGGTCGTTGCCGCTGGATGAACAGGACCCCGATCGAGGAGCTCGTGGGGGTGGATGAACAGTAGCCGGTGGAGGGACCCCGTGGAGGGCTGGTTGAATAGGACCTCGTGGAGGGCTGGTTGAATAGGACCCCATGGAGGACTGGTTGAATAGTAGCCAGTGGAGGCTGGATGAACAGGACCCCGTGGAGGGCTGGTTGAACAGTAGCCGGTGGAGGCTGGATGAACAGGACCCCCGTCGATGAACAGTAGCTGGTGGAGGCAGGAGGAAGTCGACGGTGGATGAACAGTAGCAGGTGGAGGCTGGAGGAAGTCGACGGTGGATGAACAGTAGCCCCGTGGAGTCCCGTTTTGCGGTACGCCACACCCCTCCCGATGAACAGGACCCCCGTTTTGACCGTAGCGCTCCAACACAAGTCTGTTTCCTCCGTTTTGCGGTATGCCACACCCCTCCTGATCAACAGGACCCCGTTTCGATCGTAGGCACTCGAACAGAAGTCCGTTTCCTCCGTTTTGCGGTACGCCAGATCCTTCCCGATGAACAGGACCTCGTTTCGACCGTACGCGGTCGAACAGAAAGGCCGTTTCCTCTGTTCTGCAGTAAGCCAGACCTCGTTTCGGCTGTTCCGTCCAAGCCGGTTGGCTCCCGATGAACACGATGCCGTTGCTACCGTCCACTGCCTCTCCATGTACACGAGCCCTCGCCGTACGTATGCGCGAGTAGGCGTTTGAGACCCCGCCCGTATGTACGTACGTGGCCGTATTTTTTGCGATCGGGCTGTACGTACGTGTACACCTGAACTGCTACGTCGGGGGCTCTACTACTACACGTGCCGCTGCTTGCTCGGCCACGGTTCATCGTTGCAGAGAGACCGATCGACCAGTATGTACGTACACGTTCACGACCAGACAGACAACGCTACGTACGCTTCGACCGGGTGGGTCCCAGCTGTCAGGAAGGATAAGGACAAACTTCCTTGCGTGCGAAGATATAGCTGGTGGGTCCCGACTGTCAGGGGAAGGAATCATTTTTATTTTGCAAGTAATAAGGAGGCACTTCCTTGTGTTCGAAGATGTAGCTGGTGGGTCCAGCTGTCAGCCTCACAGCCTAAAGTCATCTTCCGATGGCTGTCATTCATTGACCACGTTGACCACGCCGCGCCGAGAGCACCAAGGCAGTGGACGATGGTGAGGCCTAGGAAAGGAATGACGCGGAGCCGGGGAAGACGCGGCAGTGGATGCCCACGTGGAGGGGAGTACGAGGGTTGACTGCTTCGGCTGCGGTGTGAGGCTGCCGTCACTGAAGAATAACATGAGCTGTGGGTGAGTAGAGGGATGGCATGGCCAGCGGTGGCAGCACAGCCGGCCACGGGAGGCAGTAGCAGGCGATCCAGCCGGCGCTGGTTTCGGCGGCTGGAGCAAGAAGATCAAAGATTGAAGAAGCAACGCGGCCGTTGGATGTTAATCCAATGGTCACTGCTGCTAGAATTGTTTGTTGACTAGGTTAACAAAGCCCTGCGTACGTGTCAACTTAGTAGGCCCACAAGTCAGCCTCCGAATCAGGTGGGTCCGAGCTAGCAGGGGGAGGAATCATCTTTCTTGCGCGTAATAAGGAGGCACTTCCTTCAGTGCGAAGATGTAGCTCGTGGGTCCCAGCTGTCATGGGGGGGGGGGACTTTTTTTCGCGTAATAAGAATGAACATCCTTGCGTGTGAAAATTGTAGCTGGTGGGTCCAACCTGTCAGGGGGAGGAATCGTTTATTCCCGCATAATAAGGAGGCACTAGCTTGCGTGCGAAGATGTAGCTGGTGGTTCCCAGCTGTCAGACTCTCGACGTACTCCATGTTGGCTCTCGTTGTTGACCACGCATCATCGAGCGGTCCACGGCGGTGGACGATGGCGAGGCCTAAGATGGGAACGATCTGGAGTCGTGGAACAAGGGGCACTGGAGTCCCTGGCGGAGGGGAGTACGAGGGACTGGTTCGGCTGCCGGGTGATGCTGCCTTCGCCGGAGAATAATAGAAGGTGTGGGAGAGTACATGTATGACCTGGCCACCGTTGGGAGTAGGGTGGGGCAGTGAGGCCTGCGTGATAGCACAGCCGGCCACGGGAGGCAGATGCAGGCGCTCCAGCCAGCGATGGTTTTGGCGGCTGGAGCAAGAGCAACTAGACCAGAGATTGAAGAAGCAGGATCGCCGTTGGATGTCAATCCAATGACTACAGATGTCAGAATAATTTGTTGACCTTTTGTTTTAGACCATAAAATCGTTTTGTTCACTAAATGGACAACACCTTGCGCAGGCTTCGTCTAGTGGGCCAGCAAAGTCAGCTTCGAAAGCTGTGGCGGAATACAGCCCATTTATTTAGGTTTTACAGCCCATTTCATTTTGTTTGCCAATACATCTATTTCCTAGGCTTTGACTCAAAAAATAATCTATTTCCTGGGCTGGGTAAAAATAATAGTGTTGATTTACTATTTATGATAATTTACAACGCATTTGATTATTTATTCGAATACACCTATTTACTGGGCTGGGTGAAAAATAATATTGCGTACATGCAGCCCATTTATCATTTCTGATAATTTACAAGCCATTTGATTTTAGTAGAAATGGACCCATTTTCTGGGATGGGTGAAAAAACACTGATGGTCTGGACTAAGCATGTCGTATAAAAAATAATATTGAGATAGGAATATTATAAAAAAATTAAGTTGGGCTTGATAATCTTATTATATAAAAAATGAACTGAGTTGTGCATTTTATTAAAAGAAACATAGGCTAGGCTGCGCTTATTTTAGGATCTTGTGTACAACTATCGGCCCAGTTGCATTGCTGATGTTCAACGAAAAAGCCCTATGTACTACAGTACAACTTTACATGGCTACTCAGCCCACATTCAACGACGCCTGAAAAGGCCCAAACAAGGCTTCTGTACAACTTTTTGAAGTCGTTGAGCTCAATTAATAACTTAAGAAAAAAGTTAGAGTACAGTGGAACCTAATTAAAAGTTGTCACGAGCGAAGAAATAATTCAACGGTCCCACTTGTGTGTGTGTGTGAGAGAGAGAGACCCATCGGTCGATGCTCGTAAATACATCTTTCAGCCATATGCATTGCCGATGCTCAATAAAAGCTTATATAGTTGACACAATCATATAGAACATCATAGCACACTGAACTTGCATACAAAAATTTCACGCAGGCAGCACAATCAGGGTGGAAGCAGTGGATCCCTACGGATAGGACTATGTTGAAACCAACGAACTCATACATAACCGTTCATCGTCTTTATCAATGACAGGGAAATATCTTGAATGATGTGCAAAGAAAACAGGTAGACAACACAATAAGTTCTGCTAGCACATTAAGTTAACGTACACCCCTTTCTAAAAAATGTTCAGGTACAAAAATAGAACAGGTCACAATCAAATGTACTGGCACATCAGTGCTTCACATCGATAGCTCAGATTTAACTAGTATCTGAGAAGATTCAGTTGTTACCTCAAATTAGAGCACATCCAGGCAGCTAGCCCTGCCTCTTCTCCCAAAGAGGCAGTGGCCTCCGCCGCGCGATGGAGTAGGCCCTGTGCCATCCATCGTTCCGAGCAACATGGGGAAAGTCTGACGTTGACTCCTGTAATGGATGTCGTCGACGGACCCTGGCACTAGCGGCGGCGGCAGGATTTCGATTGATGGATTGACCACTTCTTCGACATGCACGAACACTCGATACAGGTACATCCCTAACATGGTCCGCGGCGGCCTTGGTGGCGACGAATAGTACAACCCCGGTTCCTGCACCGGTATCTCAACACCAATCACCGTCGGTATGGTGGACGGCTTCTTCATCCATGCCATAACCGTCAGAGCCCAGCTGTCTGGAGGAACAAACATACTTACGAGCTCACCTCCTAGGTCGTTGATAAGCTCATTCATGGACTCGCTATTCCAAGCACATCGAGGCATGCCGTGGAAGGTAAGCTTTGTTAAAAACTCAAGCTCAGAGGGCACCGAGCCCCATCCTGGGTGCCACCAATCAAAGCTCACCACCGCGCCATCGCAGAACAAACGCTGGGAAGATTCGAACACACGACTGTAGTCGAAAGTTATCCGAAACCTAACGAAGAAATCAGCCGGTGGCGGACAGACTTCGACGAGCAAGTCACTTATTTGGATGATGTGCGCAATGCCAAGAGCTTTGACAAGGTCGTCCGGCGAGACGGGAGGCCGGTCACCGTTGATGGTTACCATCAGCACTTTGCCGGCAAACTGGTCGTCAAGCACCGCCATGCCACTGTTGAGCGACAGCACGCAGCGCCCGAAGGCAGGACGGACCTCAAGATCTCCGGCTCGGAGATCCGCGTTGACCGGCGACATGATAGATAGTGCGCTTGAGTACAGGGAGTACAGGAGGGGGATTTGGGGGAAATGGAGTAGGAATCGAGATTCCAGAGGTGGGGGAGGGGCGGGAGATCGGGGATGAAAAGGTAGCATGAATTTCGAACACGCGCCAATATGCTCTCGGCGCGCAAGCGCACGAAAACACCGGTGGCGCCCACATGTCGGCCTAAGAGTCATTTTTCTTTCTTTTTTTGAGCGCCCGGCCTAAGAGTCATAATTGACCTGTTTGGCATTGCGTTACTAGTCGGCCCATATTCAACGACACCTCACTGGCCCAAACAAGTGTACATCATCGGAAAGACACTGAGCTCAAATTATATAACTTGCAAAAAGGAGATATACTCTGAACACTGGAGAATGGTGATGCCCTCATTCAGCCCATCAGCAGTTCGAGACAATAAACAGTTCGAAACAATGATATATACAACATTCAAACACTGACTAGTGACTACTACTGGCATAAATAGCAAGACATGATAGTTCATAAGAAGTCTTGCTACACCACCAAAACGCACCCATCTGCAGTGCTCAGACTCTCGTGATCCAGACGAGAATGACATTCTAAATAGAGGCAACTATTACATAGTAAGAGTGACATAGACAAGGATGACCAAATGACAAGGAGTATGCATACAAAAGAGAGAACTACCCATCCAGAACAAGCAGCAAAGACAACAAGTCATTCGAAGAGGGATGATCCAACACCATCATAATTTGCAGCCCCGCTTTAGCCACCAGTGATTCAGAGACACCAGAACTCCACCCTTTCGATGCAGCAGCCCAATTACCTATCAACCTGAAGGCTTGAACCACATCACTGCCTGTCGGACTTGAGACATCCAAGGATCAAAGTTAATCCAGATGCCTTTGGCATTCTCACCTTCTTTTGGCTGCAGGCTGTATCATTGACAATCAGGGGAGTCTGCTCCCGAAGTCCTAGGGCTCACCATGTAGACACAGTTTTCCCTAGCAAACAGAGTCTCTTTGCCATCAACGTCCTTGCCAACGATGATCTCCTGGTTAATCGGATAATTGAGTCCGAGAAACAGAGAGTGTGAACCAAGGCTGTTTACCCGCCTCCAACTCAAAAATCCTGAAGGCCCCAACAAGCTGGTATCCTGCTCATAGACGTAATAGCCACTGTCCGGATACTCACGTATTTCACGGTGCTTGTACACAGTGTTTTTTTTTGCAATATAACTCTTTAGGCTCATGTGTGCGAATGATCATCAGTCTTTTACCATCGTCTGATCGAGTGAGGAACCAGTTGTGCTTCCCTGTTTTTGGCAAAGGTGGTGTGATTACAAAGGGCAGTAACTGCAGGGACACTGCATCATATCAAAAAGGACAGGCATTGTTAATGTAAGATCAGCATTTTTCAGAGTATGAGTAGGATAATGCAAGAAACAACATTGATCTGTCCCTGTTGGAACTGAGAGTAAAATACAGGGAAATGTATACTGGGTTCGAAAATATAGAAGTGCCATGCATGGTTATACTCATGTTATCTCACAATCGATTCTTCACAGGAAACTACCATGTCATGCATGTTATGTAATCATGTTCTGTCCTCACAAACAAATTCTTCAAGGAAACTAACAGACTATGCATTGTTATATACTCATGTTCTGTGGGCAAAATTCTTGTGAGGATATTATTCTAGCCATTGATTGCTGAAGGGCGAATATAGGTATGTACACATGGTAAGCATTACATAATTTCCCTACTTCCATATATAGAGTTCTCCATATGCACATTTACTTCCCTAATGTATGGTTAGATGAAACCAACAGTGTGATGCATGTTTCTACATCATGAAAATGAGGAAACTAACATGGCTATTGATACACACTCATATTTAGTAGTATATAGATTACTATAAAGTAAGGAGAATATCCATATCTTCCTAACCGTTTGATTATTCAAGTGTACAAATTGGTTGTAATGACATGGTTACAATCGCATGAATTAACTCATTCCAAATATAGCTGATTTACGGCATCTCTAATACATTGCCATAGTTCTACTCAAATTGTGCTCAAACAGGGATATGCCAATCATCACAAAAAGTTCAAACAGTGTCATGGCTTTATCATTAACATCAGACGAAAACAACTTACACGCGTCGTCCCAGCAATACGTGGTGCCATCTGCTTTGTCGATCGCGTAGATGATGCCATTGTGTTCAATAGCATCACAGAAGTGTGTATCAGCTTTGACGATCCACTGCGAGCTGAGTCGTCTCTAGCTAAAGAAGGCACTGGCGTAAAGATAGGCGAGTCCGCGGTCGAACAAGGCAATTAGCTTGAAGTCTGCGTAATCCGCATGTCGTGTGGGCACTTGGCAGATTACAATCTTCTGCAAAACAAGGTCCATCCAACTGACGTGGTAATCTAGATGACTTGGACCGCGACGGTAAAACCCTACATACTCCAACGGAGGAAGGATAATCTCATGGGAGGTCTGGAAGTTCACGAGCACCAACTTTTTCCCGTCTTCTCTGACGGTAGCCATCCAGTGGGAGTTCATGCTGACCCAGTACATACCTGCCAAGAAGTTTCGGGCGATGGTGATCGGATCGAAGTTGAGGGAAATGATGTACGGCGACCCACTACATACCTGCAAAGAAGTTTCGGCTAATGGAGGTCGGATTGAAGTCGAGGGGCATCATGTACGCCTCCGTATCATGGTGAGCAAATCTCGCAAGACCAGATAGCAGCAAGCAGGGTGTCTTGAAAAGCTTAGGCCTCGCTTCGACGATGGCCATGTGCATGTCCCTCGAGCATGCAGCCAGCCGCACGGCTCTCAACATATCCATACACGAACAATAGAGGTCGAGGATGTCACTGGGGAGATTGCTCCAATCGCGGCTCATATGGATGATGCGCAGTTCGTGTTCGGCCATGGTGGAGTTTGGAAGGTGGGGTTTTTGGGGGCTTGATTTACAGGGGAGAAGGCTCTCGGTGCTGGAGTGGCTAGCGAGGGAATAGTGGTACTGGGGGAGGCGAGCGAGGCGAGGGTACGCAGGGGCAAAGTGAGATGATGAAGAGTGACCTCAGGATCTCCGGCGAGATGGAGATGGAGATGGATTGGTGCTAGGCAGGGAGAGGGAGACGAGGCGAGGCATGCTATACAGCGTCGGTGACAGTGACTACACAGTGCACAAGGTGAGGCTGACTTTGGTAACCCAAACACGCCGCCTGCACTAGTGTCACCTCGGGCGCATGGTCTTGTCACTTCACTGTGAGGACCGAATGAATAATATTTTGACCATCAAGTGTACCACAGTTGTACTACTACTAGTAGTAACATACGGAGTAGTACTGTATAGCGGAAATAGGTCTCCCGTGCTAGCATGCCTCTGGGTTCACTTCATCCTCGAGGTAGCATCCATATTGCGAGCAGAACCAAATTCTCGTGCATGCGGAAGCGCGAAGAAGGGCTTTTTCTTTTTTTAGGATAACCGCATATATTCCTTAACCAGAAAAGGTTGTGTCTCGCAGGCACGCGCCAATATCAATCCGAACCAGCTACGACATATTTTGTGTGTGCAAAGAGATGGATATGTTTGTATATCTATTCGTCCACCCAAGTGGGTTTTGCGTAGATCCCACCTGTCAGGAGGGGTGCAGAAATAAAAAGTAATCATAAAATGTTTCGCCACGGTGATTCGAAAGAGTGACCTCTACTAACCAGTGGCACATGTAGCGATAGAAGGATGGGCACATACACGGACACGGACCACTCCTCAGTACGCTACCCGCATAGCCTTTTCGTTTTGCAGGTTGGTCTACCTAGCCGTCCAATCAACTGCCTGCATGCCACTTCTCCCATTTACTTCTCCATCGGGAACCGATTTTCCTCGGCTTCTTCACCCCTCCTTCATTTGCATTCAAACCCCACTGGACTGGATTCACATCCTCCTTGAGTAATTCCCAAACCCCTTTAAATAATCATCTTCTTCAGTTTGACTAGCCATCTTAATCCTAATTCTCCAAACCATAGCCCTCCGGTCCAGCAGTTCCAAATGGCGAAAGAGATCCCTATGCAGGTTTTTAGCATCAAACATGTCCTCGTTGAAGGCTCGTTGAGCATAGTTGCCACCGTCACCGACCACCCAAGGGTTGTTCGGGAGTGGATCAACAATGTATCCAACTCCCTCCAAAAGGTGGAGATGAAGGTCGCCGGTCTCAACGCAGAGTACACGGAGTGTGCCACTGGGAAGATCCAACGCACCGCCGTCCTTCAGCTGTGCCTCGAAGATGAAGTTTTGGTGTATCACATCATACATGCGCCCTCCATACCAGGTGAGCTCCATGATTTCATGTCTCGGGAGGACATATACTTCTGTGGGGCAGCCATCGAAGGGGACAAAGAGAAGCTGGCGCCGTACAACCTTGACTTGAAAAACATCACTGACCTACAAACCAGAATTCCTGTAGAGGATTGTGATAAAAAACACCATCCCTGTTCGACGTAGCAAATTCTGTGCTCGGAACAAATCTTGAGAAGGATGACGAGGCGCTAGGATTAAGGTCGTCTGGATGGGAGAATTATCCCTTGACCTACGAGCGGATAAAATATGCTGCCCTCGATGCCCGTGTGAGTTTTGAGATAGCTGCAAGGTCGAAAGAGCTTGTTGCGAAGCCGTCTCCCACAGAAAATGAGAAGAAGAAGAAGAAGAAAGAAGAAGAAGAAGAAGAAGAAGAAGAAGAAGAAGAAGAAGAAGAAGAAGAAGAAGAAGAAGAAGAAGAAGAAGAAGAAGAAGAAGAAGAAGAAGAAGAAGCTGCACCAGCAGCAGGGCATTATAGATGGATGAACTATTTCCTTTCTTGTAAAAATTATATTTCCTCTCTGTGTACATTGATATAGATGAACTATTTCGCTGGTGTGCATGTCTTTGGAACAAGTGTACTCTGTGTACATTGATATAGGTCCGCTTGACTATAATGAACTATTTATCCGCCTAGTTTTCTCTACTACTACTCCTTGCAGTGAGTGGTATGCAATGCATGTGTCATGTCTACCGCAATGCATGTGTCAGTAGACATGACAACTTGTCCATGGAAGTTGAACCACGACGACCATCACGTTTCTACCACTACCACACGCGATTCCCATGATGCCGCTCCAACCCACGCCACCACGTCCCCCGACGTGCGCCTCACCCCTCTCGGCCCCACCGCTCCTCTGCCTTTGTGTGCATGACATGTGGGCCAGCTGAACTGCGGCAACCATCAAGTTTCTACCACAGCCACATGCGATTGGACGCGGCTTGCATGCTCTGCTCCTGGCTCCGATCCATACTCCCACACCATCCAATTTCCATCCAGCGGCTGTGACACATTTTGTCCCGGGCATCACTCCTTAGCCACAAATATAATAAATAAAATAAAGGCCCGTCTTTGCCTTCTACTTCTGTAATACAGGTAGTACCCGCCAGTGTGGCGATCTACGCCTCGTAACACCCTGACGTCCACCTGTGGCACCCTCGCCACGGCCAGGCCACCAACTTCCGGTTCATCTCGAACGAGTGAGTCGCGAACGCCGCTGCGACAACGGCCAGCTGGGCATCTCGAACCACACCGATGTCGCTTCCCCGTAGCCGACCTACGCTGGCCCGTGGCCACACGCCGTTGAGCCGCGCGTCAACGTACGATGGCAGGAACGGCTCCAGGCTCGCTGGCTCAACTACGTCGAGTACATCACGTTCGCAAACCGGTATCTGTTGAGCAGGTTGCTCCCGCCCACGAGCACATGCCTATACGTATCCAGCATTCCAGCCTCGCCGCTGAGTGGTACATCCTTGGTAAGGTGCAAGCGGTCAGAATCTTGAGCCCAAGTCGAGCTATGTGCCCCGGGTAGATCACTGGCTCCCGCCCGAGCTCATCTGGAGCGCGAGCTAGTAAACGTCGTGTGGCACGTCACAACAGACAAGCACCTCGACATGCGTCGGCCGGGCAGAGACTTTTCTTGGCCACAAGCTCCATGGTCTCGTCCAAGATCGGTGTGGTACTGCAGTCGAACATGCGGGTAAAATACTACGGGAGCAGCTGCATGTGCATGGCCCAGACGGCGATGTTGGCGTGGAGGAGGTGCTACTCGCTGGCGGCGCAACGTGCTACATGGGTTAGGCAGGCACCTGTTGCCACGCTCGGAGGACGAGCAGGAAAGGAAAGGGTCTTGCATGCGTGTACAGATTCATGCAGGAAATTATTTCCTGGAAATACGGCCTTTGTTTACCTTTTTTTGAGGCTATAGATGACCCACACAAGGAAATCTATTACAGTATAACCGTTGGATGAAAATTAGTGGTGCGGGAGTACGGATCGGAGCATGGAGGGGAGCAGGCAAGCCTCATCCCACTCGATTCCCACGACGCCGCTCGAACCCATGACACCACACGTCCACCGACCTGCGACTCACCCCTCTCGGTCCCACCGCCCCTCTGCTTTTATGAGAATGACATGCGGGCCAGCCGCATTTAGGGTCCACATATCATTGACTCAAAGGCAGGTGCAATAGCTGCTGAAGCTCGGTCCCGTGGGCCCCAAGAGGGAAATGTAACTCCGCCGCCAGGCCTTGTGGTGCTCCTGCAGTACGAACTCGTGCCAAACCCGGAATATGTTTCTTACTACTACCAATGTGCCGGCCCGTGCGTTCCAATGAATCCCAAGTAGTAGAATAATACTTGTTCACAAACTTGAAATATAAACACTCTAGTTTTGATATACATATATTAGTAAAAATAAATTATGCTTCACTGAAGACATATTCCTTGGGCTGGTTTGATGAGGTGAGGGGCTGGTGTGGCTGGTTTCAAGATAATAATACATTTTTAAAACATTGGAGCAGATTTTTTTTCTAACATTTTGTAGCGTGGCACGGCATCCGGTGCACCTAAGCGTCTGAAAAAAGTGGAGTGCACTCTAAACACATTATCTATTTATTTTTCTCTAGCCTTTCCTAGCCATGCAACCAAGCCACATGAGCTAGTCATGCATGCAATCCATAAGTTGCAATATACTCCAGCATGCAATGCCGCCACATCATCTATTTATGCCTGTTAGTCATAGGTTGTTTTTTGCATTAGTCCAAATATTAATGTTCCATAAAACTAAACTCCAAATGCCCGCCGGAGCCGAGGCAGAGGACGTACGATGGGGGCGGCGGAGGCGTCTTCGTAAGAGGAGGAGAGCTCGAAGGATAATCTTGCACGTCCGCCGCCACCTGCATATCGGCGCGGGTCTCCTCGAGCGCCCACTGGAGCTCGCGCTCCTCCAGGGAGCGGCGGAGTCACGGGATTTTCCTAAACCAGTGGGGGCGGGGGGGGGGGGGGACCTTTTCGTGGTTTCACATGGTCTGAGGAGAAAAATAGAATCGGAAGTAGCACAATATGTTGGAACATGTCGGAGGAAGGCTGGCAGGAGCAGTACAACAAACATCACATGCGCACCATATTTTGAGAAGGGTTTAATGTAATTTGTGTGAAATGGGTCTGTGTGATGTACGAGTAGTACATCCATATCATTGACATTCATGCACACAACAAATATTTGTGTGCACGATTTCACCCTATTTTCTTATTCTGTTTGGGAGTGGGTTTGATTTTTGTAATCGAAGCTCATTTTTGTACTTGGTTTCAATTTAGACTATGCATGTATTATTGCGAGAGATATATATATAGAGAGAATATTTGTGTGACAAAGAGGGGGGCGGGGGCAGCAATACCTAACGAGAGAGGGGCATATGCGTGTTCGAAAGACTTTGTGTGTCGTAGAGAGAGTAGTGTCCGAAAGGGAGAGAGAGGGTGTGTGTGTGTGTTAGAGAGAGAGAGAGAGAGAGGTGCGTGTAACATCGGGATCGACAAGGTTGCGAGGTTGTGGATATGGGAGAGCGATAGTGTGTGTGCGATGAAGGGACACACAGACAGCGTCTGTTTGCGTGTGAGAGAGCTGGATAGACCTCGACGGCACGGTGATCTTGTCGTATGCACAAAATCAACCTGAATAACGAGATGAAGTTCCTCCAAGCAACCGAAGAATCGGCTAGAACTAAGATAATGCAATCGTAATTTCCAATATGAAGTAATTAAGGATAATGGTGGGGTTGCTGGTACTGAACAAAAGGCGGTAGTCCTACACACACCCCGCAAATGCAAATTATAGCGAAAACAAAACAATGTGTACACAACAACGCGAGTTCTAATGTAGAAAAAGGGTAGTAGCCTTATTTATATCTATAGACTATATTACTATATTTTCTATTTGTATATTTATATCTATATCTATTCCACTCCCTCCGTTTGTAATTTACTCCGCACATATATAGCTTTGACTACATCCAAATTTTATAAAGCTTGACTGAATTTGGTGAAAACAATATGAACATTTACACTAACAAATTTACACGATGTGGAAATAAAAGCAATGATGAATCAAATGATATATATTTGGTGGTGTATATGTTAATACTTTTTCCTACAAATTGTTGAAAGTATACAAAGTTTGACTTTAGAGAAACCCAACATGCGGTATATGTATTATACATTCTATATTCATTATTTTTCCGGAGTCAATGCGTGCATTTGCACGTACACGATATAAACTGTTTATTGATGTTGATCCAATGGTCCAGGTGGCTGCGATTCGGATCTACTATAAGTACCCATACACGTTCTTCTCGAACGACCAACACGACAGTGTGATCGATCCACACAAGAAGCTCTAAATAAGACCTCCAGACGTGCCACGTGGCTTCATGGGTGCCCCCCACATCATATTATTCATACTACGTTGACTGAAATAAAGATAAATCACCCAAAACAAGATCTTCCCGTTTTTTGTTCCTACGATGCTGTGCCGTGCACGTACCTAGTTGTATAGTGGTGGTAGTAGTAGTACAAACTTCGTAGTAGGTGTAGTACAGAGTGCTCCTACTCTATCAACGAGTCCCATCTGACACCAAATTTCTTGGCTTCCATGCTACAGCTAGATCTTCCCCTCCTCATTTCTGTTTTCCAACGCGGCGGGTAGGGTGCGGTTTGCCGATAGTCGGTTTGCTCAATTGCGGTCCCACATCAAAGTGAAAATGCTAGGCAACACGCCTTCCCTAGGTATGTGGCGTGCCGGACGGGCCGTGGAGTACTCCCAATTCCCGGGCGTGTGGGGGTGCGACGTGAACGCGGCAGGCCTTTTCCTTTTACTAGCAATGTGCCCGTGCATTGCAACGGATCCAAAGTAGAATAGTACTTGTTCACAAACTTGAAAGAAAACACTCTTGTTTTGATATACATATATACCACTAAAAATATATTACTTTTCACTCAAAATATATTTCTCACGCTGTTTTGATGAGGTGAGGGAGGGATGTGGTTGCTTTCAAGATAATAAGGGGTTTTCTGCACATTGGAGCAGAGAAGTGGGCTATTGTTGCAAAAATGCCACAACTTACCTCACAGTCGTTAGATGCAGATCTAATGGTCAGAAATGACGGATGGCAGACACACCACCTTCACCAACTGAGTCTTTTATGGGAGTAGAGAAACATGTATAAATTGTAACATTTGGTTCTGCTCCTTGGCACGATCGATAGATAGAAATAACGATTGGAAACGCTAGGGCAGGACTTTTCCCGCCAGATAAGCAGGGTAGTAGCTAGGTTGGCGCATCGTCGGTTTGGTCACATGCGGTCCCGCATGTTGTAGTGACTAGCAAGATGCCCGTGCATTGCATGTAACATCAAGATGCATTTGTATGAGTAGTTTATCTTGTGAGAGAAAATGATGAACGAGGGAAGGCCTTATTTGAAAATGTGGAGAGGGGTGTGTTGGGAAACGTTGCATGGAAAACAAAAAAATTTCTACGCACACGCAATGATCTATCCATGGAGATGCATAGCAACGAGGGGGAGAGTGTGTCTACGTACCCTCGTAGACCGTAAGCGGAAGCGTTTGACAGGGCGGTTGATGTAGTCGAACTTCTTCTAGCTCCGACCGATCAAGTACGGAACGTACGGCACCTCTGAGTTCTGCACACGTTCAGCTCGGTGACGTCCCTCGTCTTCTTGATCAAGCAAGGCGTCGAGGTAGTAGATGAGTTCCGTCAGCACGACGGCGTGGTGACGGTGATGGTGAAGTGATCATCGCAGGGCTTCGCCTAAACACCGCGAGAATATGACCGGGGTTGTAAACTGTGGAGGGGGGCGCCGCACACGGCTAACAATTGATGTTGTGTGTCCTAGGAGCCCCCCTCCCACATATATATCGGTGGGGGGGAGGAGGGAGAAGCCAGGGGGCGCCCCAAGTAGGATCCGAATCCTACTTGGGGTTTCCCCAAGTGGCGCCCCCTGCCTTATTTCATCGGAGAAGAAAGGAAAGGGGGAAGAGAGAAAGGAAAGGGGGGCCGAACCCCCTTTTTCCTTCTCCCAATTCGGCCTCCTGCCATAGGGGGGCGCGCCACCCCTTGTGGGCTGGTGTGCTCCCCTCTCATGGCCCATATGGCCCATATATTCCCCCCGGGGGTTCCGGTAACCCCTCCGGTACTCCGATAAATACCCGATACACTCCGGAACACTTCCGGTGTCCGAATACTATCGTCCTATATATCAATCTTTACCTCTCGACCATTTTGAGACTCCTCGTCATGTCCGTGATCATATCCAGGACTCCGAACAACATTCGGTCACCAAATCACATAACTCATATAATACTATATCGTCAACGAACGTTAAGCGTGCGGACCCTATGGGTTCGAGAACTATGTAGACATGACCGAGACACCTCTTCGGTCAATAACCAACAGCGGAACCTGGATGCTCATATTGGCTCCTACATATTCTATGAAGATCTTTATCGGTCGAACCGTTATGACAACATACGTAATTCCCTTTGTCCGTCGGTATGTTACTTGCCCGAGATTCGATCGTCGGTATCTTTATACCTAGTTCAATCTCATTACCGGCAAGTCTCTTTACTCGTTACATAATACATCATCCTGCAACTAACTCATTAGTCACTTTGCTTGCAAGGCTTCTTATGATGTGTATTACTGAGAGGGCCCAGAGATACCTCTCCGATACTCGGAGTGACAATTCCTAATCTCTATCTATGCCAACTCAACAAACACCTTCAGAGACACCTGTAGAGCATCTTTATAATCACCCAGTTACGTTGTGACATTTGATAGCACACAAGGCATTCCTCTGGTATCCGGGAGTTGCATAATCTCATAGTCGAAGGAATATGTATTTGGCATGAAGAAAGCAATAGCAATAAAACTGAATGATCAATATGCTAAGCTAAAGGATGGGTCCTGTCCATCACATCATTCTCCTAATGATGTGTTCCCGTTTATCAAATGACAACTCATGTCCATGGTTAGGAAACCTTAACCATCTTTGATCAACGAGCTAGTCAAGTAGAGGCTCACTAGGGACACAGTGTTTGTCTATGTATTCACACATGTATTTAGGTTTCCAATCAATACAATTCTAGCATGAATAATAAACATTTATCATGAATAAGGAAATATAAAATAACAACTTTATTATTGCCTCTAGGGTATATTTCCTTCAGTCTCCCACTTGCACTAGAGTCAATAATCTAGATTACATTGTAATGATTCTAACACCCATGGAGTCTTGGTGCTGATCATGTTTTGCTCGTGGAAGAAGCTTAGTCAACGGGTCTGCTATATTCAGGTCCGTGTGTATTTTGCAAATCTCTATGTCTCCCTCCTTGACTTGATCACGGATGGAGTTGAAGCGTCTCTTGATGTGTTTGGTTATTTTATGAAATCTGGATTCCTTCGCTAAGGCAATTGCTCCAGTATTGTCACAAAAGATTTTCATTGGACCCGATGCACTAGGTATCACACCTAGATCGGATATGAACTCCTTCATCCAGACTCCTTCATTTGCTGCTTCCGAAGCAGCTACGTACTCCGCTTCACACGTAGATCCTGCCACGACGCTCTGCTTGGAACTGCACCAACTGACAGCTCCACCATTCAAAATAAATACGTATTCGGTTTGTGACTTAGAGACATCCGGATTAGTGTCAAAGCTAGCATCGACGTAACCAATTACGACGAGCTCTTTGTCACCTCCATAAACGAGAAACATATCCTTGGTCCTTTTCAGGTACTTCAGGATATTCTTGACCACTATCCAGTGATCCACTCCTGGACTACTTTGGTACCTCCCTGCCAGACTTATGGCAAGGCACACATCAGGTTTGGTACACAACATAGCATACATGATAGAACCTATGGCTGAGGCATAGGGAATGACTTTCATTTTCTCTCTATCTTCTGTAGTGGTCGGGCATTGAGTCTGACTCAATTTCACACCTTGCAAAACAGGCAAGAACCCTTTCTTTAACTGATCCATTTTGAGCTTCTTCAAAACTTTATCAAGGTATGTGCTTTGTGAAACTCCTATTAAGCATCTTGATCTATCTCTATAGATCTTGATGCCCAATATATAAGTAGCTTCATCGAGGTCTTTCATTGAAAAACTTTTATTCAAGTATCCTTTTATGCTATCCAGAAATTCTACATCATTTCCAATCAACAATATGTCATCCACATATAATATTAGAAATGCTACAGAGCACCCACTCACTTTCTTGTAAATACAAGATTCTCCGAAAGTCTGTATAAAACCATATGCTTTAATCAACTCATCAAAGCGTATATTCCAACTCCGAGATGCTTGCACCAGTCCATAGATGGATCGCTGGAGCTTGCACACTTTGTTAGCACCTTTAGGATCGACAAAACCTTCTGGTTGCATCATATACAACTCTTCTTTAAGAAATCCATTAAGGAATGCAGTTTTGACGTCCATTTGCCAGATTTCATAATCATAAAATGCGGCAATTGCTAACATGATTCGGACAGACTTAAGCATCGCTACGGTGAGAAAGTCTCATCGTAGTCAACTCCTTGAACTTGTCAAAAACCTTTTGCGACAAGTCGAGCTTTGTAGACAGTAACATTACCATCAGCGTCAGTCTTATTTTCTAAGATCCATTTATTCTCTATGGCTCGCCGATCATCGGGCAAGTCCACCAAAGTCCACACTTTGTTCTCATACATGGATCCTATCTCAGATTTCATAGCTTCAAGCCATTTATCGGAATCTGGGCTCATCATAGCTTCTTCATAGTTCATAGGTTCGCCATGGTCTAGTAACATGACTTCCAGAACAGGATTACCGTACCACTCTGGTGCGGATCGTGCTCTGGTTGACCTACGAGGTTTGGTAGTAACTTGATCTGAAGTTTCATGATCATCATCATTAGCTTCCCCTCTAGTTGGTGTAGGCATCACGGGAACGGTTTTCTGTGATGAGCTACTTTCCAATTCGAGAGAAGGTGCAATTACCTCATCAAGTTCTACTTTCCTCCCACTCACTTCTTTCGAGAGAAACTCCTTCTCTAGAAAGGTTCCATTCTTGGCAACAAAGATCTTGCCTTCGGATCTATGGTAGAAGGTGTACCCAATTGTTTCCTTAGGGTATCCTATGAAGACGCACTTCTCCGATTTGGGTTCGAGCTTATCAGGCTGAAGCCTTTTGACATAAGTGTCGCAACCCCAAACTTTAAGAAACGACAGCTTAGGTTTCTTGCCAAACCACAGTTCATACAGTGTCGTCTCAACGGATTTAGACGGTGCCCTATTTAACGTGAATGCAGCTGTCTCTAATGCATAACCCCAAAACGATAGTGGTAAATCGGTAAGAGACATCATAGATCGCACCATATCTAATAAAGTACGGTTACGACGTTCGGACACACCATTACGCTGTGGTGTTCCAGGTGGCGTGAGTTGTGAAACTATTCCACATTGTTTTAAATGAAGGCCAAACTCGTAACTCAAATATTCACCTCCACGATCAGATAGTAGAAACTTTATTTTCTTATTACAATGATTCTCCACTTCACTCTGAAATTCTTTGAACTTTTCAAATGTTTCATACTTGTGTTTCATTAAGTAGATATACCCATATCTGCTCAAATCATCTGTGAAGGTCAGAAAATAACGATACCCACCGCGTGCCTCAACACTCATTGGACCGCATACATCGGTATGTATTATTTCCAATAAGTCATTGGCTCGCTCCATTGTTCCGGAGAACGGAGTTTTAGTCATCTTGCCCAAGAGGCATGGTTCGCAAGTATCAAATGATTCATAATCAAGTGATTCCAAAAGTCCATCTGCATGGAGTTTCTTCATGCGCTTTACACCAATATGACCTAAACGGTAGTGCCACAAATATGTTGCACTATCATTATCAACTTTGCATCTTTTGGCATCAATATTATGAATATGTGTATCACCACAATCGAGATTCAACAAAAATATACCACTCTTCAAGGGTGCATGACCATAAAAGATAATACTCATATAAATAGAACAACCATTATTCTCTGATTTAAATGAATAACCATCTCGCACTAAACAAGATCCAGATATAATGTTCATGCTCAACGCTGGCACCAAATAACAATTATTCAGGTCTAAAACTAATTCCGAAGGTAGATGTAGAGGTAGCGTGCCAACGACGATCACATCGACCTTGGAACCATTCCCGACGCGCATCGTCACCTCGTCCTTAGCCAATCTTCATTTAATCCGTAGCTCCTGTTTCGAGTTACAAATATGAGCAACCGAACGAGTATCAAATACCCAGGCGCTACTACGAGCATTAGTAAGGTACACATCAATAACATGTATATCAAATATACCCTTGTTCACTTTGCCATCCTTCTTATCCGCCAAATACTTGGGGCAGTTCCACTTCCAGTGACCAGTCCCTTTGCAGTAGAAGCACTCAGTTTCAGGCTTGGGTCCAGCTTTGGGCTTCTTCCTGGGAGTGGCAACTTGCTTTCCATTCTTCTTGAAGTTCCCCTTCTTTACCTTGCCCTTTTTCTTGAAACTAGTGGTCTTGTTAACCATCAACACTTGATGCTCCTTCTTGATTTCTACCTCCGCTGCTTTGAGCGTTGCGAAGAGCTCGGGAATTGTCTTCTCCATCCCTTGCATGTTATAGTTCATCACGAAGCCTTTGTAGCTTGGTGGCAGTGATTGAAGAACTCTGTCAATAACACTATCATCTGGAAGATTAACTCCCAGCTGTTCACTGACAGAACTGTTCTCCTCCATCTTGCAGCTATAGAACTTATTAGAGACTTCATATCTCTCAACTCAGGCAATTGCTTGAAATATTAACTTCAACTCCTGGAACATCTCATATGCTCCATGACGTTCGAAACATCTTTGAAGTCCCGATTCTAAGCCGTAAAGCATGGCACACTGAACTATCGAGTAGTCATCAGATTGAGCTTGCCAGACGTTCAAAACATCAGCATCTGCTCTTGCAGTAGGCCTTTCACCTAGCGGTGCATCAAGGACATAATTCTTCTGTGCAGCAATGAGGATAATCCTCAAGTTACGGACCCAGTCCGTGTAGTTGCTACCATCATCTTTCAACTTAGCTTTCTCTAGGAACGCATTAAAATTCAGGGGAACGGTAGCACGGGCCATTGATCTACAACATAGATATGCAAATACTATCAGGACTAAGTTCGTGATAAATTAAGTTCAATTAATCAAATTACTTAAGAACTCCCACTTAAATAGACATCCCTCAAGTCATCTAAGTGATACGTGATCCAAATCAACTAACCCATGTCCGATCATCACGTGAGATGGGGTAGTCATCAATGGTGAACATCTCTATGTTGATCATATCTACTATATGATTCACGTTCGATCTTTCGATCTCCAGTGTTCCGAGGCCATGTCTGTACATGCTAGGCTCGTCAAGTTTAACCCAAGTATTCCGCATGTGCAAAACTGTCTTGCACCCGTTGTATGTGAACATAGAGTGTATCACACCCGATCATCACGTGGTGTCTCAACACGACGAACTGTCGCAACGGTGCATACTCAGGGAGAACACTTATACCTTGAAATTTAGTGAAGGGATCATCTTATAATGCTACCGCCGTACTAAGCAAAATAAGATGCATAAAGATAAACATCACATGCAATCAAAATATGTGACATGATATGGCCATCATCATCTTGTGCTTTTGATCTCCATCTCCAAAGCATCGTCATGATCTCCATCATCACCGGCTCGACACCTTGATCTCCATCGTTGCGTCGTGGTTGTCTCGCCAACTATTGCTTCTACAACTATCGCTAACACATAGTGATAAAGTAAAGCAATTACATGGCGTTTGCATTTCATACAATAAAGCGACAACCATAAGGCTCCTGCCAGTTGTCGATAACTTACAAAACATGATCATCTCATACAACAACGTATATCACATCATGTCTTGACCATATCACATCACAACATGCCCTGCAAAAACAAGTTAGACGTCCTCTACTTTGTTGTTGCAAGTTTTACGTGGCTGCTACGGGCTTGTAGCAAGAACCGTTCTTACCTACGCACAAAACCACAACGGTGTTTCGTCAAGTTTGTTGTTTTAACCTTCTTCAAGGACCGGCCATGGTCAAATTTGATTCAACTAAAGTAGGAGAAACAGACACCCGCCAGCCACCTTTATGCAAAACTAGTTGCATGTCAGTCGGTGGAACCGGTCTCATGTGCGTGGACATGTAAGGTTGGTCGGGGCCGCTTCATCCCACAATACCGCCGAATCAAAATAAGACGTTGGTGGTAAGCAGTATGACTATCGCTGCCCACAACTCTTTGTGTTCTACTCGTGCATATCATCTACGCATAGACCTGGCTCATGATGCCACTGTTGGGAAACATTGCATGGAAAACAAAAAAAATTCTACGCACACGCAATGATCTATCCATGGAGATGCATATCAACGAGGGGGAGAGTGTGTCTACGTACCCTCGTAGACCGTAAGCGGAAGCGTTTGACAACGCGGTTGATGTAGCCGAACTTCTTCTAGCTCCGACCGATCAAGTACCGAACGTATGGCACCTTCGAGTTCTGCACACGTTCAGCTCGGTGACGTCCCTCGTCTTCTTGATCCAGCAAGGCGTCAAGGTAGTAGATGAGTTCTGTCAGCACGACAGCATGGTGACGGTGATGGTGAAGTGATCCTCGCAGGGCTTCGCCTAAACACCGCGAGAATATGACCGGGGTTGTAAACTGTGGAGGGGGGGCGCCGCACACGGCTAACAATTGATGTTGTGTGTCCTAGGCGCCCCCCTCCCACATATATATAGGTGGGGGAGGAGGGAGCAGCCAGGGGGCACCCCAAGTAGGATCCGAATCCTACTTGGGGTTTCCCCAAGTGGCGCCCCCTGCCTTATTTCATCGGAGAAGAAAGGGAAGGGGGAAGAGAGAAAGGAAAGGGAGGCCGAACCCCCTTTTTCCTTCTCCCAATTCGGCTTCCTGCCATAGGGGGGGGAGGGCGCCACCCCTTGTGGGCTGGTGTGCTCCCCTCTCATGGCCCATATGGCCCATATATTCCCCCCGGGGGGTTCCGGTAACCCCTCCGGTACTCCGATAAATACCCGATACACTCCGGAACACTTCCGGTGTCCGAATACTATCGTCCTATATATCAATCTTTACCTCTCGACCATTTCGAGACTCCTCGTCATGCCCGTGATCACATCCGGGACTCCAAACAACATTCGGTCTCCAAATCACATAACTCATATAAGAAAATATCGTCAACGAACGTTAAGCGTCCGGACCCTACGGGTTCGAGAACTATGTAGACATGACCAAGACACCTCTCTGGTCAATAACCAATAGCGGAACCTGGATGCTCATATTGGCTCCTACATATTCTACGGAGATCTTTATCGATCGAACCGTTATGACAACATACGTAATTCCCTTTGTCCATCGGTATGTTACTTGCCCGAGATTCGATCGTCGGTATCTTCATACCTAGTTCAATCTCGTTACCGGCAAGTCTCTTTACTCGTTCCGTAATATATCATCCTGCAACTAACTCATTAGTCACTTTGCTTGCAAGGCTTCTTATGATGTGTATTACCGAGAGGGCCCAGAGATACCTCTCCGATAATCGGAGTCACAAATCCTAATCTCGATCTATGCCAACTCAACAAACACCTTCGGAGACACCTGTAGAGCATCTTTATAATCACCCAGTTACGTTGTGACATTTGATAGCACACAAGGCATTCCTCTGGTATCCGGGAGTTGCATAATCTCATAGTCGAAGGAATATGTATTTGACATGAAGAAAGCAATAGCAATAAAACTGAATGATCAATATGCTAAGCTAACGGATGGGTCTTGCCCATCACATCATTCTCCTAATGATGTGATCCCGTTATCAAATGACAACTCATGTCCATGCTTAGGAAACCTTAACCATCTTTGATCAACGAGCTAGTCAAGTAGAGGCTCACTAGGGACACAGTGTTTGTCTATGTATTCACACATGTATTTAGGTTTCCGATCAATACAATTCTAGCATGAATAATAAACATTTATCATGAATAAGGAAATATAAAATAACAACTTTATTATTGCCTCTAGGGCATATTTCCTTCAGGGTGTGGG
Organism: Thinopyrum elongatum; assembly: GCA_011799875.1. Classification (NCBI taxonomy): domain Eukaryota; kingdom Viridiplantae; phylum Streptophyta; class Magnoliopsida; order Poales; family Poaceae; genus Thinopyrum; species Thinopyrum elongatum. The sequence goes on along the minus strand of CM022300.1, from coordinate 440,682,159 downwards.
TATCTTTTTGCAAAATTGCCATAGTTTCCTTCCTATCCGTCAGATATAAATCGGACGGCCTATATTGCAGGATGGCAGGCACACCATCATCACCAACTCTGTTTTTTTATAAGAGTAGAGATATAAAGCCTAGCCAATGTGCATTGACCGGGGGGGGGGGGAACGACAGTGTGGTATGCTACGGGGAAGGGACATGCTTCATGTACGTGTTCCAGTTTCTCGTTTTGAACTTGCGAACGTGACAGGTGTGCTGCACGAGTAGTTTTGAATTATAGGTTCGGTCTCAGTTTTTGAATTTAGGAGTAGTTCATAGGTTGGGTCAAGCATCAAACGTAAATTACGAAGTTGATGGAAAAGTTAAGCACAACTTTTAAATTGACGGATGGAGTACTAGTTACAGTGATGCATATAATTGCCTCCAAATGTGAGCAAACGGATCACACATGTCTGTATTGACTGGAACGAGAATGCAATAGCACAATAAGAATTAAGGCCACGATGATGCGATCGCAGTGGTGGTTACATGAGGCAAGAAGAAAGATGCATCCATCAACGTACGACCTCCTCCTCCTCGACTCAGTGCACCGGGCCACCGACCGGCGGCTTAGGAGTGGCGGCTTTTGTGGCGAGGTCAAGGTGCTTCTCAACTAAGGTGTCGAAGGCTTCCAACTGATTGATGAAGGCCAACGTTGTAGCGTCGTCACCGGCCTTGTAGATACCAATGTACACGCCTTCCTCATACACGTGGATGTGTAGGTCGACGAATTCTTGTAGGGCGAGGCGCCTCGCGGCGAGCGCGACCTCCAGGTGGACATTCTTCGTTGCGTCGACGGGCAGTCACAGGGCCACCAGTTCTTGAAAGAGGTTCTTGCCATGGAGGCCGATTAGGGTGGCAGGCAATGAGGAGCCCGGGCACGCGGGCTGGAGGAGTACGGCGATGTCGTCCGTGAGCTTCTTGAAGACGGTGAACTTGTTGATGGTGGCAACGATCATCTGGTCCAACTGAGAGTCGTAGTTGGCGTCGATGATGGCCATGAACCAGCTGGTCGCCAACACCGTCTGGAGACGATCCTCGGTGCCATGCCGCAGGCCGGCGTCGTGGACCATCTGCCACAGCCGCTGGCCGCTCGCACGCATCGCCGCCATGGGTCTGGAGTGAGCACTTCTGCGCTTAGTGTAGGTGCTTAGGTGCGTACGATGTGGTAGATGCATTGGAATGGAGGGGCGCCTTTATATGAGTGCAAACTGCGTAGCATTCACATTGTGCTGCCTCTTTTCCCCGTCCTCCTCCCATTACTTACCTCATGCATTTAGGATGCTAATTGAAGAAGGATGCATCATTGGCCATTCAACATTTCGGGAACCGCTACCCTCTCCCTCGTCTGCATTAAAGCCGTATCGGGAACTGTCCTGGTTTACTAGTAGCTGTCAAATCGAATAGTACTGCGCCGCCCGCTGCATGCCTGGCTGAACACGCTTCCTCGCCTCCATCAAACGCCTCCGTTAAACCCGCATGCAAACCAAGAAACCTACTCCGGCCACACGTCCGTTCATGAGCGGGCCGGAATTAAACGCAACACTGGCCGAGCTCCTCCCTTCCATGCTCAGTTTAAACGAGGCCAGACGCCGGCCAAGCTCCTACCGTCCGCCCTCTATTTAAACGAGGCCAGACAGCGGGCAAGAATCACACCCCTCTGCCGCTTCCCCATCTCCTCCTTCACCATTTTCTCCAGTCTTCCGATGGCTTCCGAGGAGCCGTTCTCCGGCATACTACCCGGCTGGGTGGCCCGCCGAGCCCTCCGGATATGAGCGAGGCCTCTCAACGGATGGCTCGAGATGATCAATCTTGAAGTGAGAAGAGAAGGATTGACTCTTCCTCAATAAATAAACTATCAACCTCCAAAAAAGTTTAATTAATTTAATTACTAGAATTAGAATTCTAATAGTAATATATTTTTTTAGTACCAAAAACAATTAACTATAATAACTAAATAAACTATTCCAATGAAAGATTGAAAGTTTTTGGTAGTTATAGAAGGTGCTTCACCTACCTCGCTTGGCCCGACGGAGCCAGTTGCCGCCCCAAGCCGATGCGTGGTTCAGCAACTCGCCGCTCCAGTTCAGCTCGATGAGGAGTGGCGAGTTGCTCCACGCCGGCACGGCGGCGAGCACGGCGGCACGGGCGTCGTCGCTGCCGCGTCGTACCGTGCCACCAGTGTCTGCGGCCGCGCCTCCCATTTCTGTGGGCGCGCCTCCCGTGCTTGCGGCAGCGCCATGCAGGCAGAGACAGAAGCCGAGTGCGCGGAGAGTGACGAGTCGATGGCCAGCTTCTCCGTGTCTGCCGCCATCATCAAGGAGAAGTAGAACACGGGAGGCCGCCGCCACTTGGGTCCCATGAAGGCCACCGCCGAGGCGACGATTGCGTATACAGGTGGTTTCTTTGTTGCTTCGTCTCTTTCGAGGACCTTCATCGACCCCGCAAGTGTCTGCCGGACATGAGGAAGACAAAGGGATCCGCAGGCGGCCATTTAGATTAGGTATTAATTATACCACGAGAGCCGGATTAGCACCGCTTAGTTCATGTAAATGTAATGAAATCCGTCATGTTTATATGAAGATCTGGCTTTTTTATATGAAATCCTTCATGCTTATATGAAATCAGTCCGTGTTTGCACGAATTTCCTCTGGTTGGTTAGAGTTGTGAAAATGTATGCCGCTGGCATTGGATGTCGTCCTCCGCGGAAGGAAGCGGGAGGAAATTTGTCGGCTGCCATTGCAGATGCTCTTATGCTGGAAATACTAGAGTCACATCCAATCCATTTTTTGAGTTAATTGCGTGTATGATTCTCCCTCTATAAAAAGTTAATTGCATGTATGGTGTACATGACTTGCAGGGTGGTTACAGATTCGTACAGAAAGTTAAAAAGAAACGAATCCATCCTTAATCTTGTATTCTAAGTACTCTGTGGGTTCCACTGTCAGTACAGTAGCGAAAGAAGTATATATTAAAAATAAAAAAAAAATCTAAAGTTAAAGACAGAATTCGAACTCAGGTCATCGCGTTGCGAGCAACCGGCGCTAACCAGTCGAGCAGATGTTCGTTGTGGACGATGCTGGAGATATATCTCTATGTCTACTCTTATACTCCCTCCGTTCCTAAATATTTGTCTTTTTCAGATTTCAAATGGACTACCACATACGGATGTATATAGACATATTTTAGAGTGTAGATTCACTCATTTTGCTCCGTATGTAGTCACTTGTTGAAATCTCTAAAAATACAAATATTTAGGAACGGAGGGAGTAGAAAACAGAGTTGGTGATGATGGTGTGCCTGCCATCCTGCAATATAGGCCGTCCGATTTATATCTGATGGATAGGAAGGAAACTATGGCAATTTTGCAAAAAGATACCCACACCCCTCTCCACATTTGCAAATAAGGCCTTCCCTCGTTCATCCTTTTCTCTCACAAGATAAACTACTCATACAAATGTATCTTGATGTTCCGTGCAACGCACGGGCATCTTGCTAGTTTCTTTTTAAATAGTTACTGCAATAATTGGGTTGAAGTGATATATTTTATGTCTGCCCCGAATGATCTCAAATTCACTAGTAGTAACAAAGAAAAGGTTGCCTTGTTAATTAACAGAAAACAGGGTGAAAACTATCACATGAGGCCGGTAAAAACAAGGCACACTGGGTTCAGCGTCATCGTCACTACAGCTGTGCGCGCGCGAGAAGTCTACATATCGAGGGGGCTACGGAGAGAAAGATGTATCGAGTGTGTGTGAGCGAGGCACAGAGACACAACTACTGTGTGTATGTGTGTGTGTGTTTGAGAGAGAAGCCAATTGATAGATTATCAAGATTGAGTTGTCACCCTTCTGCTGTCATTGTTGGGGGGGGGGTGGGAGGGGGGAGGGAGAGAAAGATGTATCGAGAGTGTGCGCGCGGTAGGCACATAGCACAACTACGAGTTGTGGTTGGTTGGTGTTTGAGAGAGAAGCCAGTAGATAGATTACTATCAAGATTGAGGTGCCACCCTACTCCTTCGGTGTTGGGTAGTGTGTGTGTGTGTGTTTGAGAGAGAAGCCAGTAGATAGATTAGTATCAAGATCGAGGTGTCACCCTACTCCTTCGGTGTTGGGAAGTGTGTGTGTGGGTGGGTGTGGGGGGGGGGCTGTGACACTTAGATATAGGGAGAAGGAGTTCATGTGATACATATCTATATTAAGGGATAGGTAGATAGCATGTGTGCGAGGCATACTTAAAGCATCATGGAGATAAACAAGCGGTGTGCATGCAAGTGCCGGAAAAAAATGAAGAGAGAAACAATGTCTACGCGAGTGCGCGCGCGCGTGTGTGTGTGTGTGAGCGAAATCTCAAAACAAAAGGTGCTCTGCTGGAATCTCATTGTATGTATTCATATGGTTCCGGGACTCGAGTTAACCTTAGGCATATGTGTGCGAGACATAATTATACTTTGAGACATTAGTGGCGGTGGGTGGGCGGAATTAAAGGGGTGGGCGTGTTCGACAGAGAGAGCGTGTGTGTTTCTGTGTGAGAGACTTGTAGGACGGGGTAGAAAGACGAATTCTAACCTTGACGGAGGGAGAGAAATACATGAAGTGCGCGTGTGTGATTCCGATGCCCACGGAGAAATGAGATATGTATGCGTGTGAGAGAGATTGCACAATTCATTCATGTATCTCTATCTAGCGATCGTGGACGTGCATCGCTTGAACATAAATCAATATCTACTTCATATCATGGCCAAAGATACAATATCAATTCAACGCTATAAAGATTGGACACTCACATATCACATTTTTTTCCAAATAATCCTTTTCAATTGTGCATGCCAATGTTACAGTGATGTTTCTTCAAACAACCACTGTAGCTATCATGTACATGCACCATTGTTAGTCTTGCATTCAAATTCATTAGTCTTGGATGATTTAAGGTTCTATTATGAACTAATGTATGTAATATTCATATATGAATTCAACGGGTACGCAATTTATGAAATGGAGTGTCGTGGGAAACCACGACAACCTATGGGGCCATGAGTCCCTTTTGGTTCGGCAGGGGGACTGGGCGCGTTGCACAAAGAGCAAAGGAGCGCAGCGCAGCACGGTAGAGATCACACGGGCAGTCTTTACCCAGGTTTGGGCCGCCGCGAGGCGTAAAACCCTACTCCTGCTTTGGTGGATTGATGGTGGATGGTGGTGGAAACGCAGTGCTCTTGCCCGGGAGTGTTGCCTCGGGGCGAGAACAGCTACGCGCGTCCGAGTGTACAAGGGTCCGAATCCTTTCTATGGTTGCCATGGGCCTCCTTTTATAGATCAAGGGGTCACCACAGTGGCAAATCAGTCATTGCGTACTGATTAGATAGCAAACAGTGTTATCATATCTACTCTGCAGATGGAGCAGAGCACATTAAATGTGCTGCTTAGTGTCACATCATGGCCTGCCCGGCACGCCTTGCCGGGCTGTTAGGCCACCTTCTCTCCTATCTGCATGACACGTTGCTGGACGGGTGTCATTGGGAGGTGATTCCTGTAGGAAATGGCTGCCATGTGGCAAAAGGCAGCCATTTAGTCACCTTGGGGCTTGACACCGCACCGATCGATGACTTGCGTTGTTGTGAGGCGGAGCGGTGAAGCCTTGGCGGGTGTTTTTGCCCTTGTAGGACCCGGCAGGCCTGCCGGGGCGGTCTTGAGGCTTGCTTCCGGGGCAACCTTGACCTCGCCAGGCTCTCCTGACCGGCAAGGGAGGTTTTTCCCTTAGTAGTGTCTTGCTTCTTGGCTCGATTTGGTCTTCTTGATCTGCACTCTGGTTCTTCAAAGAGCTGAACTCTTGTGCTTGGTCTGGTCTTGGATGTTGTAATCTTGATCTCGGGCATGTGCATGGTCTGGGCAACAGACCCAGGGTTTGTTGCACTGACAGGAGCCCCCGGGCCTGGCCCGAACGCGCTGCCGGGCGTCGTCGGGGTAGGCCCTAACTTGTGCACAGGCGAGAGGGAAATAGCTGTTTGTCCTAATCTGTAGGCACTTGCCAAACTTTAGTTCAAAGTATGTAATCTCTTTTATCCATGTTTGTGTTTTGTAAGGTCTGTACTTGTTGATCAGCATATTAATGAAAAAGATAAACCTTACCGGGCACTTGTGCATGTAACATGTCCATGCAGAGGTAGAATGCCTCTATACGCTCAAGTAAACAAGTTTTTCCCGGTAGGCTATCTTACCGGTACCCTCAGTTTGCTGCCGCGGAACTAGGCTTGCCGGGCCCAAACCGTATAGAGGGACCAGCCCCCCGCCAACTTTCTCGCCAAAGGCCACTACAACCACCCCGACCGAAGCAACGTTCGAGTCAAGGGACGGGAGCACCTAAGTTTTGAAAGTGGCGAGGTTCCCCTATGCACAAGTTTTTGCTTACAGAACGCGTATGGATAAAAGAGGGAACTTATCTGTTTGGGCTTGCCGAGGATCACAATGTAGGCTTGTCTTCTCTTCTCCTCTTCGGGATCTAATCCACGGTAGGAGCCTATAGTTTGATGCAGATGAAAATGATGCCTCATGCGATCTTATCTACATGAACATGCAATGCTCATGATATGCTTATGCATGCATGCAATTTGTCGGGGGCCCGCCAGTGCTTCATTTATTTCTCTGTTGCTCAGGGTCTGCGCCTGGCTTTGTACAAGGGGTTACATGCAACAGAGGCAAGGCCTGTACAAAAGGGTGGCTGCCGAGCAGGGCCCGATAGCCGCGCCTTATGGGTAGAACTTGCGGAGATGCTCAATATTCCATGAGTTTTGCAATTGAATGCCATCTCTGGTCTCCAGACGGACTGCGCCAGGTCTGGTGACTCGTACTACCCGGTAAGGGCCTTCCCACTTCGGCGTCAACTTGTTTGCACCCTTGGCGGACTGAACGCGCCTAAGGACAAGGTCGCCTTCCTCAAAACACCATGCATGAACCCTGCGGCTATGATAGCGACGCAGGGCTTGCTGATAGCGTGCGGCACGCATAGCAGCCCGGAGACGGTTCTCCTCGAGTAGCACAGCGTAGTCACGCTGGTGCTGATCTTGCACTACTTCATCGTAGGCAAGCACTTGAGGTGACCCATAAATGAGTTCCGTGGGGATAACTGCTTCTGCCCCATAGACTAGGGAGAAGGGAGTCTACCCGGTAGCTCGATTTGGTGTCGTTCTGAGGGACCAAAGAACCACCGGCAGCTCGTCGATCCAACGCCTGCCATACTTCTGCAGCCTATCAAATGTTCTTGTCTTGAGTCCTCGCTACACTTCAGCGTTCGCCCTCTCAGCTTGTCCGTTGCTCCTTGGGTGAGCCACAGAGGCGAACGAGATTTTGCTTCCGAGGGCATGAACGTATTGCATGAAGGCGCGACTCGTGAACTGGGTGCCATTGTCAGTGATGATCCGGGCAGGAACTCCAAAGCGGCACACCAATCCTTTCAAGAACTTGATAGCTGACTGAGTAGTCACCTTTCTCACGGGCTCTACTTCCGGACACTTTGTAAACTTGTCGATTGTAACGAACAAGAATTCAAAGCCCCCGGCAGCTCGGGGGAAAGGGCCGAGGATATCGAGCCCCCAGACCAAAAATGGCCATGATAAAGGGATTGTCTGAAGAGCTTGGGCAGGCAGGTTGATATTCTTGGAATGGAACTGGCAGGCTTCACACTTGGTGACAAGCTCGACCACATCTTGGAGGGCTGTGGGCCAATAGAATCCTTGCCGGAAAGCTTTCCCAACTAACGCCCTTGATCCAATGTGGGAGCCGCACATACCCTTGTGTATCTCCGCCAGTAGTTCCTTTCCTCCTTCCCGGCAAATGCACTTCAATTTCACACTGTTGGGCCTTCTTCTGTACAGCGTGTCGTCAACGAACTGATACATACTGGCCCTCCGGGCTACTCTTTCAGCTTCTTCTTGCTCTTCGGGAAGTTCTCCAGTTTGGAGAAATGGACTATGTGCAGTGCCCAAGGCGGAGTCTGTGGCTTGGCAACGAGGACTAACGGCACCTCCTCATTCGTGAGAGTGCAATCCTCGACCGCGGGGACCAGTGGCCTGGCGGGAGGATGCAGCTCAGTGATCAAAGGGGAGTTGTGCCCGCCAATCTTTCTGCCGGGATCCTTGAAAGGTTCTACCGGGAGAGGCTTGCCGGAGTCCAGTTTCCTCCTCTTTCTGGCCATTGTTGCTGGGGATACGGAGGGCTGAGTCAGATGGAGAACAAAAGTTCCTGGTTCCACAGGGAGCTTTTGCGCAGCGCACTTTGACAGATGATCAGCAATGCTGTTTTCCGCACGGGGTACGTGCTCTGTTTGCAATCCGTCAAAGCGCTCCTCCAACTTTCTCACTTCCTCAACATATGCCTCAATCAATGGACTTTGGTAATCCTTGTTGACTTGTCTCACCACAAGTTGTGAATCTCCACGGATGATCAACTTCTTGATCCCCAGTTCTATTGCAATTCTGAGCCCGGCAAGGAGCCCTTCATACTCTGCTGTATTGTTGGTAGCCTCCTCCCGGGGAAAATGCATCTGGACGACGTACTTCAAGTGCTCTCCAGTGGGAGCAACGAGAAGCACGCCAGCCCCTGCACCTTGTAAGGAGAAGGCACCATCGAAATACATGATCCATTCTTGGGGTGCTTCCTTGCCGGGAATAACCGTCTCCAACACTTCTTCATCTGGAGTTGGCGTCCATTCTGCAATAAACTCTGCCAATGCTCTACTCTGAATAGTTGACGTGCTTTCAAAATTCAAACCAAAGTTGGATAACTCCAAAGCCCACTCCACTATCCTGCTGGTAGCCTCAGGGTTTCGGAGTATTCGTTGCAAAGGGAAACGGGTGACAACTGTGATCTCGTGGGGTTGGAAGTAGTGGTGCAGTTTCCTTGAGGCCATGATAAGGCCAAAAATCAACTTTTGCACGCCAGAGTACCTGGATCTAGCCCCCTGCAATAGGGAGCTAACGAACTGTACTGGGTGCTGCACCACTTTCTTCCTTGCCATTACCGGAGAACCGCTTCCGCTGCTTTGCTCTTCTCCAACCTGTTCTGCACCTGACCTTGCCGGGGTGTGCTCACTTTCCTCCCCAAAAGGGATACCAGCTGTGTTTGCTGCTTCATTCACTTCCCGCTGTGCCACCAGTGCTGCGCTGACCACTTGATTAGTTGCCGCCAAGTATAGCAGCAACGACTCTTGTGGCTTGGGAGCAACCAAAGTGGGCACAGAGGAAAGGTAGGCCTTTAAATCTTGTAGTGCAGCATCTGCCTCTGGGGTCCACTCCATGGGTCCTGCCTTCTTCAAAACTTTGAAGAACGGTAGGGCTCGCTCGGCAGACTTGGAAATGAATCTGCTAAGCGCGGCAACACATCCAGTTAAACGCCTCACGTTCTTAACTGTCTTGGGTGCTTGAATCTGCTCGATAGCCTTGATCTTGTCGGGGTTGGCTTCTATCCCCCGGTGGGACACAAAGAAGCCAAGTAGCTTGCTGGAAGGGACGCCAAACACGCACTTCTCTGGATTTAGCTTCAAGTTGATCTTGTGCAGATTTGCAAATGTCTCTTCTAAATCCTGAATGAGGGTTGATCTATCCTTGGTCTTGACCACAATGTCATCCATATAAGCTTCAATGTTTCTGTGCAACTGTGACTCAAAACCAACCTGGACTGCTCTTGCGAAAGTGGACCCTGCACTCTTCAACCCGAAAGGCATCTGCACAAAGCAGTATATGCCACATGGGGTGATGAACGCGGTCTTCTCTTCGTCTTCCTTGGACATGAAGATCTTATGATATCCAGAGTAGGCATCCAAGAAGGAAAGCAGGTCACACCCGAAGGTGGAATCCACAATCTGGTTGATGCGCGGCAAGGGAAATGGGTCCTTCGGGCATGCCTTGTTCAAATCCATAAAATCTATGCACAACCTCCACTTCCCATTAGCCTTGCGTACCACCACAGGATTTGCTAACCACGTTGGATGCAACACTCCTCTAACTAGATCAGCTGCCTCAAGTTTCTTGATCTCCTCGGCAGTAAACTGTTGCCGCTCCAAAGCTTGCTTCCGGACCTTTTGCTTGACGGGCCGGGCATGTGGGCAGACAACAAGGTGGTGCTCGATTACCTCCCTGGGAACACCGGGGATGTCAGATGGTTGCCAGGCAAAGACATCGACATTCGCCCGCAGGAAGGCAACGAGCGCGCTTTAATATTTGTCATCGAGGGTGGCGCTGATAGTGAAAGTACCATCAGCGCCAGCCAGCCCTGCCGGGACCTTTTTCACAGCGGGTGCGGCAGCCTTGGATCTCTTGCTATTGGAACTCTCTGGCAAGTCATCAACAGGCGCAGCGTACTCCGAAGAGGCATGCTTCCCGGATTCCTTGCTGGTGTCCCTACTAGCCTTCTTCTTTCAATTACTTTCCTTGGCGGGAATTGCGGATTTAGTGGCCTCTGCCGCGACTGCTTCCCGGTACATCTTGTCCACGCAAATAATTGTGTCCTTCTCATCTGACGGAATGGAAATGACGCCCACCGGCCCTGGCATCTTCAAGGTGTTGTAGGCATAGTGGGATGCCGCCATGAACTTGGCCAGAGCTGGGCGACCAAGGATTCCATTGTATGGCAGGGGGAGGTCAACCACATCAAACACAATCTTCTCAGTCCGGTAGTTCAACTCTCCCCCAAATGTCACCGGCAACGTGATTTTTCCCTTAGGACGACTCCTGCCGGGGTTGATCCCTTGAAACGTACCAGTAACCTTGAGCTCTTCCTCTGCTATCTGGAGTTTGCTAATGACCTTTGGAGATATCAGATTCAACCAGGCCCCGCCGTCAACCAACATCTTTGTGACCTTGAGGTTGCAGATCGTTGGTGATACCAACAACGGCAAGCATCCTACCGCAGTGGTGCGATCAGGGTGGTCCTCTTCGTCAAAGATGATGGGCGTGCGGGACCACTTGAGCGGCCTTCGAGAGTCTGCCGCTGGCTCCACAGCATTGACTTCACGCGCCCACCATTTAAGTTGGCGGTGGGAGGAGTGCAAAGATGCACCCCCGTCAATGCACAGGGCGTTAGTGGCTTTCTGGAATTCCTACTCGCTGGTTTCCTCTTCATCTCCTTCATCACTCTCATCGTTGCAATCCTCCTTCTCACGGCCTCTGGCGGGTTTTCCTTGATTCTGAGGAGCCTTTCCGGGGCGGCTTGCTCCGCCACCCCGGCCCTTTCTGGCAGCGCAATTCTGACCTTTCTCTTTATCTCGCTTCTCATACTCAGCCCTCTGCTTCTTGACGAGCTGCTCAACCTGATGACACTCCTGGAGATCGTGGCCCTTGGTCCGATGGATCTTACAGTACGGGCCATCACCTTTCCCAGCCTTCTCGGCAGCCACGACCTCCCGGCAATCAGTGCACGCGGAAACTTCCTTGCTGGTACCTCAGCTTTGGCCTTCTTGCTGGTACTAGGCGTGCCCGATCCCTCAATGGTCATCACTGCCTTATCCTTGTGCCTTTTGTTTTGCTTCTTGTTCTTCTTCTTCTGACTGGTGGCCTCGTCATCATCCTCTGAATCAATGTCGATGCCACCCTCTTCTCCAGGGAGCTTCCTCTCTTCCTCTATTCGAGCACACTTATCCACCAGAGTGTAAAGCTCCTTCACAGTCTTGGGCAATCTAACGTTCATCTTGGAGCATATCCGACGATTGTGCACGTTGGACTGGAACGTAGCTATCACAACTGCCGGGTGGATGTCTGGAATATTCCTGTAGACTCGGCTGAACCTCTGGATGTATTTCCGCAAGCTCTCTCCTTCCTTCTGCGGGAGAAGCTACAAGTTGCTGGGACGCCTAGGTTCTTGATTGCCGCCCGTGAAGGCGCCAATGAACTCATGGCACAGGTCAGCCCAAGTCGAAATGGAGTTCTCCGGCAGGTGCATCAGCCAAGACCTCACATTTGGCTTGAGTGCCAAAGGGAAGTAGTTGGCGAATACCTTCTCATCTCTTCCCCCGGCAGCTTGAACAGCGATGAAGTAGATGCTCAAGAACTCTGTTGGGTTCAGTCTCCTGTCATACTTCTCTGGTATCTCTGGCTTGAACGTGCGAGTGGACGGCCAACGGACTTGCCGCAGCTCGCGGGTGAAGGCAGGGCACCCAGCCTCGAAAGGCAGGTACCCGCCTTCAGCGGGTGCGAGCTCGTCAACGTCGGGGCCATCGCGCCTGTTGGACTGGCGTCGGGCATCGCAGCGTTGCTCGATGGTGACGCGCGCGCCTTCCCCTTGCCTGTCCTCCAGGGCTCGCCGTTGGCCCCGATGCGCTCGAGGGTCGGACGAAGCCATTGAAATGCTATCGGGTTCTTGGTTGCGTGGCTCCCGCGCTGGCTGTCGTGGAGGGGATTGCATCATAGGAGTGGCCCCATCCGCACGGCCAGCAGCGTGGGCCGTTGTCGCTTCCTGGGGAGGCCGTGGCGGGCCAGCCCGCTGTGATCCTTCCGCCTCAGCGAAGCCAATCAGACTCTGAATGGTAGCTCTCCACTCATCCATCTGATCGGCTGCCGGCGGAAATTTTAAAAGTAGCTGAGCCCGCGCCATGGCCTCCGAAGTGGTGCTTGGCATGGATGTCGATGAAGACCGTAACGTCGCTCGGCTCCTGACGATGCCGGTAGCGATCGCACCGTGCTCTCATCATCGCGAGTCAGCCGCCTGGATGGCGTGGTGACGAGGTGGAGGCGCTTGAGGGCCAGCGGCTCCATTTAGCGCAGCGGCTGGGTCGGCTCGTTCCGGGGGAGGCACATGCTCTGCGGTCGCACCCGCGGCGGGAACGGTCGGGGAGTTGCGATTCCCCCCAAAGCGAGTACCCCTGCTGTGGCTGTGCCCCTCGGCCGGACGGAGAGGCGCGGACAGAGTGATTTCTCCTCCCGTACCTCATGGGGCACGACCGCTGGGATGTTGTTGGTGATGTCCTTCTCCGGTGCGTCCTGCTCCTGCTTCGGCCGCAGGGGAGGTAGTGATGACGCCGCCTGCGCCGACCATGTCCCCCGCAGTGTCCACACCTCCAAGCGTGCCCGTAACCCCTGCAGTGTCGGCAGTCGCGTGCGGTGGGGCCTTCGAGGTGGATGGATGAGCTGCGGCGCCGGGCTTCTTCTTGGGCGCCATGGACGATGGAGCCGTTGGTGAAGAAGAAGGCGATGAAGATGACGCGCTACATACACTTCTCGGGTTCGCGCAAGCGCTGCCCCCCTACCTGGCGTGCCAAAGATGTCGTGGGAAACCACGGCCACCTATGGGGCCATGAGCCCCTTTTGGTTCGGCAGGGGGACTGGGCGTGTTGCACAAAGAGCGGAGGAGCGCAGCGCAACACAACAGAGATCACACGGGCAGTCTTTACCCAGGTTCGGGCCACCGCGAGGCGTAAAACCCTACTCCTGCTTTGGTGGATTGATGGTGGATGGTGGTGGAAACGCAGTGCTCTTGCCTAGCAGGGTTGCCTCGGGGCGAGAACAGCTACGCGCGTCCAAGTGTACAAGGGTCCGAATCCTTTCTATGGTTGCCATGGGCCTCCTTTTATAGATCAAGGGGTCACCACAGTGGCAAATCAGTCATTGTGTACTGATTAGATAGCAAACAGTGCTATCATATCTAGTCTGCAGACGGAGCAGAGCGCATTAAATGCACCGCTTAGTGTCACATCATGGCCTGCCCGGCACGCCTTGCCGGGCTGTTGATGTTTACTACACAACTTGTTCTTGTAGACTCGTGTTGGGCCTCCAAGCGTAGAGTTTTGTAGGACAGTAGCAAATTTCCCTCAAGTGGATGACCTAAGGTTTATCAATCCGTGGGAGGTGTAGGATGAAGATGGTCTCTCTCAAACAACCCTGCAACCAAATAATAAAAAGTCTCTTGTGTCCCCAACACACCCAATACAATGGCAAATTGTATAGGTGCACTAGTTCGGCGAAGAGATGGTGATAACAGTGTAATATGGATGGTAGAAATATATTATTGTCATCTAAAAATAAAAAAAGCAAGGTAGCAATTGGTAAAACAGAGCACAAACGGTATTGCAATGCTTGAAAACAGGCCTAGGGTCCGCACTTTTGCTAGTGCAATCTCTCAACAATGCTAATATAATTGGATCATATAACCATCCCTCAACGTGCGATGAAGAATCACTCCAAAGTTCCTATCTAGTGGAGAACATAAGAAGAAATTGTTTGTAGCTATTCTTTCCAATCGATCTATCCAAGAGTTCGTACTAAAATAACACCAAGTTATTCTTTCTGATCGATCTATCAAGAGTTCGTACTAAAATAACACTAAGTTATTCTTTCCGATCGATCTATCAAGAGTTCATACTAAAATAATACCAAAGCAAATTCAGATTCATAATACTCAATCCAACACAAAGAACCTCAAAGAGTGCCCCAAGATTTCTATCGGAGAAACAAAGACGAGAACGTGCATCAACCCTTATGCATAGATTACCCCAATGTCACCTCGGGAATCCGTGAGTTGAGTGCCAAAACACATGTCAAGTGAATCAATATGATACCCCATTGTCACCACAGGTATTCATATGCAAGACATATACCAAGTGCTCTCAAATCCATAAAAGTATTCAATCCGATAACAACGAAATCTCAAAGGGAAAACTCAATTCATCACAACAAGATAGAGAGGGGAAAACACCATATGATCCAACTATATTAACAAAGCCCGCGATACATCAAGATCATGACATCTCAAGAACACGAGAGAGAGAGAGATTAAACACATAGCTACTGGTACAAACCCTCAGCCCCGAGGGTGGACTACTCCCTCATCATCATGGTGGCCGCCGGGATGATGAAGATGGCCACCGATGATGATTTCCCCCTCCGGCAGGGTGCCGGAACGGGGTCTAGATTGGTTTTTTGTGGCTACAGAAGCTTGCGGCGGTGGAACTTCTGATCCAGGGTTACCTCGAGGGTTTTTGGAATATTTGGCAATTTATAGGGCGAAGAGGCGGTGCGGGAGGCCACCGAGGTGGGCACAACCCACCGGGGCGCGCCTGGGGGCCCAAGCACGCCCTGATGGGTTGTGCCCCCCTCGGGGCACCCCCTAGGTGCTGCTCTGGCCCATTGGATGTCTTCTGGTCCATAAAAAATCCACAAAAAGTTTCGCGGTGTTTGGACTCCGTTTGATATTGATTTCCTGCGATGTAAAAAACAAGCAAAAAACAGCAACTGGCACTGGGCACTGGGTCAATAGGTTAGTCCCAAAAAATGATATAAAGTTGCTATAAAATGATTGTAAAATATCCATGAATGATAATATAACAGCATGAATACTTCATAAATTATAGATACGTTGGAGACGTATCAGCTGTTAGGCCACCTTCTCTCCTATCTGCATGACACGTTGCTGGACGGGTGTCATTTGGAGGTGATTCCTATAGGAAATGGCTGCCATGTGGCAAAAGGCAGCCATTTAGTCACCTTGGGGCATGACACCGCACCGATCAATGACTTGCGTCATTGTGAGGCGGAGCGGTGAAGCCTTGGTGGGTGTTTTTGCCCTTGTAGGACCCGGCAGGCCTGCCGGGGTAGTCTTGAGGCTTGCTTCCAGGGCAACCTTGACCTCGTCAGGCTCTCCTACCCGGCAAGGGAGGTTTTTCCCTTAGCAGTGTCTTGCTTCTTGGCTCGACTTGGTCTTCTTGATCTGCACTCTGGTTCTTCAAAGAGCTGAACTCTTGTGCTTGGTCTGGTCTTGGATGCTGTAATCTTGATCTCGGGCCTGTGCACGGTCTGGGTAACAGACCCAGGGTTTGTTGCACCGACATGGAGGCCATGTAATCATATGAGGTAACACTTTTAAGTAGTGGACTACAATATCCATTTCTTTTGTGGGACTACAATATCCATTTCTTTTTGTGCGCCTCTACAATAACACGTCAATGCATTATGTTTAAAGTAAATAACCAATGGCACTAAATTATATATTTACACAAGAAATACATAGGCTGAGCGTTTGATCCAGTTTTTTGTGAATGCACCTCTACACCCGTACGATTGGCCGCGCCCGTGTGAACGTCCAAGTTATCGGTGCATCATCCCGAGTTATTGTCTTTTTTTCTGGGGTGGACTTCATACTAGTTATTAACTACCGACGTGTGCCCCGTGTACACAGTCTCGCATGACCTTCCCACTAGCACTGTCAAAAATTAGTTGAAACTGGATACGAACAATCCCGCGGGCGGCAAAATCTCCCACCTTCTTCTAAAATTTCTGCCACCTAGTCTTTAGCATGCGAAATTCCCCTTTTGTCCTTGGTGCACGGAGAACAATAGTTACAATACGACCCTCATTTACATAATAGGTCGGGGCTGCTTTGGTAACTTCCGGTTCCCCCCACCACATGGCAACCCCATTTCCTCTCTCCCTCCCGCAAAAACGACTAACTCCACAGCACCAGAGCATCTTACATCACGCCGTCCGTACTTCATCGGCCTTTCTACCCCTCCCCTCTCAAAACCCTAGACTGCTCATCCACCGGCGTACCAGAGGCCATTCACTGCCAGCGGCGTCCATCTCGCCGGATCTACTTCTGCGGCCGCATCTACCCCTCCCACCTCCCCTAGAAACAAGTAGACTGCTCATCCACCACTGTACCACAACCCATTCAGTGCCGGCCTTGTCCACGTCGCCGGATCTGCTTCGCCGGTACTCTCATCAACCGTAGCTCATCTGCAGCGGCTCCTTCATACTCCCCACCGGAGACGCTTCGTCCACACCCACGGAGCCGCCCCACCGACGCCCCCGTTGATGGCCTCTGATCCTCTTCGCCGACACCTTCCTCAACCCTACCAGAGCCGCTTCGCCGACACCATCCTCAACCCTACCGGAGTAGCTTCGCCTATACCATTCTCAACCCTACCGGGGCCGCTTTGCTAAGGCACAAGTCCATGGCCTCAGATCCGCTTCGTCGCACCCTCGTCCAACCTACCGGAGCAACTTCTGACGCCCCGTCCACGGCCGCAGATCCGCATCATCGACACCATCCTGAACCCAACCACCGGAGTAGATTCACCGATGCCCTCATCCACGGCCTCAGATTCGCTTTGCCCACACCGTAGTCCACCCTACCGGAGCCGCTCCACAAACACCCTACTCGACGGTTCTAGATCTCCTTATCGGACCCCGACTGCCAGCACAGCGTCATCACCCTTGACGTTTCTAACCTGATTCCCACCATCTGGCAAGATGCCAAGCACCCGCCACGGCCTAGGTACTTGTCACCTTTAAACTCGTCCAGCATCACCTGCCCGATGTACTTCAAATATACTAACATGTCGCTGTTACATGTTATGCAGCTTGCAAAAACTACAAGGACGATGTTTCTTCTGGATCTAACAGCTTGGCCAACCAAGATCCTGGACTGAGGCATTGCTATGATCTTGTAAGTGCGTCTCTCTCTCTCTCTTGTATTGTTGTGTGCTTGCCAGCGTGCTTTGCTAGGATTTTCGACCAGTAATCCCTTTGTGCAGACAATGATTTCCACTACTGGTTGCTAAATTAGAGATGTAGATGTCATACATGATACTCCCTCCGTTCCTAAATATAAGTCTTTCTAGAGATTCCACTATAGACTAAATACAGAGCAAAATGAGTGAATCTACATTCGAAAATGCATCTATATACATCTGTATGTGGTCCATACTGGAATCTCTACAAAGACATATATTTAGGAACAGAGGTAGTACATTACACAAAATTGTAGGTGGCATGTAGGAATTCCAGTGCACTACATTAGGCTCCCTTAGAGTGCCTGCTAGTCCAGCACACAGAGTCATGGCTAGTTTATGCTACGCACACAATCGTTAATTGGTGGTTTAAATATGTGCAAGGGATATGCAATGTATTATCATGTAGAGATATCTGAAATTAGCCGTGTCAATTTGCAGATACGGTTATGCAATGAAAAAGTACAAGATGTATGTGTCAATTTCATGGAACATCGCAAAAAAAGGAGAGGCAGCGGTGAGCCTATACAGTGTGCTATGGTAGGTCACTCCAACCCAGTTCTTTTGCAGGATTCTCCCAGAATCTGCCCCTCTCTAGCTTCTCCTAGAATCTTTGACCCCCATTTGTTTTACAATCCTAACTAATTAGACCCTAACTAGATAGGATTGTAAAACAAATGGGGCTCAAAGATTCTGGGAGAATCTGGGTAGGGGTCAGATTCTGGGAGAATCTGGCAAAAGAACTGGGCCTCCATTGAAATCATCGTGACATGTTATTTGTATGTCAGTTCTATTGGCCAAGTTTCTTAGGGACAGTTATTTCGAGTTATCCTAAGAAAATAAGCACCTTTGAATATAAGCTCCAGATAATAAGCCAACCAGTTCTTTTCATTGCCTGCCTTTTCAGCTTATCTGTGGTATGATCAGTGAAAACTCTAGATTGCATTATATTTTGTCAGTTTGCTGCCCATATGACAATTAATTTGACTTGCAAACATCACAAATTGAACCCAGTGCAGTAATTAATATGATAGGAAAATAGACCATCAATATTTGTTCAAAATGCAAATACAAAGATACCATCTACTTGGCACAATCTACTTTGGTCAATGTCTTCCATAGAGACCCCATTGCCTAATTTAAATGAAGAACGCATGACCTAAATTTAAATGAAGAACAATTATTTATCGAAATTCGATGGTCCAAGTGGCTGGTTATTATCATATAGCAGCACCACCTGAAAGCATCATATAGCAGCAGCAGCTCATAGCAACTCATCATACAGCAGCAGCAGCAGCTAGCAATTCATCATATACCAGCAGCAGCTCATAGCAATTCATCATATAGCAGCAGCAGGAGCAGCTCATACCAATTCATCATATAGCAGCAGCAGGAGCAGCTTATAGCAACTCATCATATAGCAGCAGCAGGAGCAGCTTATAGCAACTCATCATATAGCAGCAGCAACTCATAGCAATTCATCATATAGCAGCAGCAGCTCATAGCAATTCATCATATAGCAGCAGCAGGAGCAGCTCATAGCAATGCATCATATAGCAGTAGCAGCAGCTCATAGCAATTCATCGTATAGCGGATCAAAATGAAAATTTGGCAAAAAATCAGAGGAGATCCTCACCTTGTTGGATGAGCTCATCCTGCAACAGCACCTCAAGGCCACAGCCTGGGAGGAGGGGAGGGGGAACAAGGTGCCTTCTGCCGGAGTGGAGCATTGGCCGTAGTTGTGCGGCACCGGCCGGAGTAGTGCGTTGGACGGACTACCACGGAGCAGCTGCTGGAGACCATGAGAATGAGGGGCGGCACCAGAGGGAGGAGTAGCCGGGGAGATTTGGCCCTACCCGACGGCCATGTAGCCTAGCTGGACAGAGCATCGTCGAGGACCAGGCCAGATGGGACCAGTGGCGATGGCTCGTTGGAGGAACCCTAGCGCTGCAGGCAGGGGATCGAGGTAGAGGGAAAGGGGAGAGGAGATGCAAGCGGGCAGGGCAATGAACGCTTGCGTGTTTGTTTTTACTTGAGGGTCAGGTGTGATGCGGGCGTGAGCAGTGGCATTTTGAGTGTAATATAGGCAGACAACAGAGTCATTTCACTATTCCCCTTCCCTTCAATTTTTAGCGAGCTTCTACCCGAAGCACCCCCCTCCAAAGCGAAATAAGTTAATCCCAAGCCCATAACTCAAAGATGACTTCTTTACATCTTTTATGGCTTATTTTGACAATAAGCTCTGAAAAGGCGGAATAGAACTGGCCCTTAACCTGCAATTCAATTGTGCGTGCAATGATGAATCACTCCTGCCTGCTATAGTGTACATTTAGGCATCATACATGGCATAACCTAATACATGCACATTTCATTATAGAATCTGAAATATGCAATGTTTATGTTAGTTCATACGTTGCACATGATGTTTAAATGCCCCTTAAATCTGGTCAGTCAAGTGATGGTCTTTAAGCCTCCTTCTGTGCTTCTTTTCTTGATATGTAAGATTTGCTTGTTTGTATCAGCCAGCCATACTAGGACTATTTGCTTTGATTACTTGGCTACTTGCTGTTCTTGACCTAACAGAGCTTGTCAATGATTTAAACACTAAGGGCTGCTGTAGTGGGGGCTTGTATAACTCATAGGTGACATAAAGTTTGGCTGTACACTAAAGTAGGCTCTCCAAGAGTACCTGGAGATCCAGTTCGAAGGTATGCCTAGTTTTTACACAGTGCACACATAATAAATGCTCATTTCATTGTGTGCAAGAGATGTGGCATGTTTCATTATGTGGTATTGTTTTGTTATAAACTCATCCTTTTGTGTTGTTCACAGACTGGAAAGTATGCATATTTATCTTCCAAGGAGACCAGTAACTAGTTTGTGTCACCTTGCAGAGGGGGTGCAATGAAGACAAGATTGAGGATTTCCAAGTACAAGATGTTAGGAAGGAGCCTTGCAAGAGAAGGAGGAGCAGCGCTGAGCCTATTCAACCAGTTATGGTAAGTCACTGTATTACAATTACCAGGACATCCTATTTGTCTGACATTGTGCTTGCGTAGGGTTCTTCACCTGTAACCCAGTCATTGGGCCATTGATTAAAACCCCCTTCGCTCACTACTATATGATGTTCTAACTTTTTTGTAAATCAGATGTATGTAAACACATTTTAATGTGTCTGTTCACTCATTATGGATGTAGTCTACTTTTAAATATCTAAAACATCTTATAGTAGTGAACAGTGTGAAATTGCTTACTGCCATGGTAGAGTTGTCGATGTCATAAATGTCATAACCAAACACATATTCACATCATTAGCCTCCCTATCATTACTAGGATATTGATTACATACTAGTCGAGATACTTCATAGGGGGCAAACAATATTACATTACTTGTTCCTTTATATAGTAAATGTAGCTAGGCCATGGATGTTATTGAGGCGTGCATGTATGCATGCTGCCAACTCAACATTTCAATTGCTTGTTTGTTTCAGGCATAGTTAAATTGCTCTTTTCAATTGCTTTATTTGTCCTCAGTTAATGAGATTCCCAAACAATGATGCCTGATGTTGGGTACTTGTATAACTATTAGTTGACATAATTAAAGGCATTACCATTTAATTACTCCGGCGAAGTGTGCCTGAAGCTTTGAAGTCTATTAACCAACTATTACTGCATGAGGCTCACAATCTAGTTTATGCTAGGCTAATGATTGCAAAGTTTTGCTTGCTGTAGTAGGTTTGTATGAATCCCTCTGCTGTTCGTTATGCTCCCTAAGACTTTAATTGAGCTACAGAATAGCCAACTGCTTGCTTACTTATACGCAATATATATATATGTATATATATAATGTTCAGCAGCTGCGTGTGGTCTAAATTTGTAACCTGTTTGTGTTTTGGATTTGGCCCCAACATCATGCTCCTCTGGTGAGCTAAGAGAGATTTCTGTATGCGGGCTGCACAGACTACTATTTTTATAATTTTTAAAATATCACCTGCTTATGCTTCATGACATGTAACATTATTATTAGTCCTGTTTTGCCATGTACAAAATAGTCTGTCTTGCTCGCTTCACTGTTGTAACTATATTTTTGCCCTAGTCATGTGTACTTACAGAAACATTTCAGGATGAACTGACATCAACACAAAGATCTGCGAGCAGTGCAGCATGGCCGTTACCAAATCATTATGGATTGGAATTGGAATGTGTTGATGTTCTCGAGCATCAACTAGAGGTGGCAAGACAACGTGTACATGATTCTCAACATGCAATCAACAAGTTGAGACTGGAGTTGCAGGTATTAGATGCAGGAGTCAAAAAATGAAATGAGACACTGAGGTAACCACGAAGGAATTGAAGATTTTGCATACTGAAATTTGTGCTATCTGAATCCGGCCAATCCTATTTTCTGAAGAGATTATAGTTCAAATGGTAAGTTCTGTTGATGCGTGTCCATGATGTATGAGCTTTATTTGCCCAGTGTATGTAATTTGCTATTTGTGTATGCTTTATTATCACTGGTGCCGAACTATAATGCCCAGTGGGTATAATCGAGTGTAATTTCTTTATTGTATAGTGTAGGATTATTCTACATTTCTATGCCTTAGTCTCTTTATTGTATAGTGTATGTTTTTTAGATGCGATAGTATAGAGTAGGATAATTCTTTGAATATGCTATATCATTGAAACGGGGGGCAAACATTACCTGGACGCCATACGAACGAACAAACATGTGTAGTCAAAGCGGGCCTTAATTGTGCTGGTCAAATTAATATTTAGTGGATCCCAAATGATGTGGCCCACCGTAACAACGGCTCTTAGCAGGCCGTTAACATGCCGAAAGCTCGATAGGGCCGTATAAATGGAAATGGCCCGCGGGCCTCTAGCAGGCCGAAATAAATATCATTTTTTTCTCGGCCCTTTTACTTTACGGGCCAGTAAGAGGCCGAAAGTGTTTTGGGCCAGAAGAGGCCCAATTTGCAAACTAGGCTTTTAACAGGCCGAAAGTCGCGTCGGGCTGAAATTGTGCCCTGCGGAACATGGGCCGCTAATGGACCCAAAAGTAGGTTGCACAGTCAAAGGCCCAACTGTTGTGCGGGCCGTTAACAGGTTGAAAGACAAAATGGGCTAGGAATTGGCCCATTTACCGAATGGGCCGAGGAAAGGCCTAAAGTCACAATGGGCTAGAAGTTGGCCCAACTGCAGAATGGGCCGAGAAAAGACCGAAAGACGTTCTGGGCCGTTAACGGGCTGGAACTGACGATGGGCTGCTAACAGGCCGAAAGAAGGTCGGGCCGTAATTGGGCCCAAAGACGTAGCGGGCCGTTAACGGGCTGGAACTGACGATGGGCTGGAAATTATCAAATCTGGAATGGGCCTTTGATGGGCCGATTCTGTGTAACTTGTATGGGCCGTGCTTATGAATGGGCCTGACTCAAGTAGGCCGCTAATGGGCCGACCCGCTTATTTTGACAGGCCCGGCCTTTTAACCTAAATGGGCCACTGTTGGGCCGAGCCATGTGTCGACGTACCATAGGCTCGTCCCGTCCACTCGCTTGATGACACCTGTCCCAACACGGAGCTGGCACGTGGATACTACGGCGAATCAGAATTTTACACGTGGAAAATCCCCATTGGTCCGGGCGGTTAACGGGTTACCGGATCCAAACCGGAACCGATAGCTTAACGGCGACCCATTACGGTGGATGCCTCGTGTCGGTTACCCTTGACGAAAGCACTTCCATGACACGCCATTTATCATCATGGAAGTGGACACTTCCGTGATGATAATTTTGGTATTGTCATGGAACACTTCTACGACAGCACAGGTATGACTATCTTGATTCTGTCATAAAATCATCATGGATGTACATGCATGACAGAAAATGTGACCTACTGTGACAAACACGTATCATCACGAAAGTGTATTTTTTTTTGTAGTGCCCCTCCGGTCCCCATTCACACCTGCACAAGCTCCTCCGCATCTATGCATGACACCGCCTATCACCGCGGCAACCACTTAGCTCGACGCCTGCCGCCGCCGCCAGGCTGCCGGCAAACCCCACCGCATTTCGCCACTTCCGCCTGCCGCCGCCTATCGTCATCGACTTTCTCGACGCTGCTTGCGGTCGACCCAGCTCCGCCCGGTTGGGGAATCCGCCGTATTGAGTTTTTTTTTCTCATGGACAACAAGGTAACTAATTTAATGAGATATTATCTCATCTCTTATCCCAGTTCATCTGCCTCCTTTAATCACCCGGCCAAATTCGCCGTGAACTCATTTTTATTCGAGCTGATTTGAGGGTTTTCTTTCATTCATAGAGTGTACAGTGCGCGGACACATCAGGACTTTGTGGCCTCCGCCAGACATCCATGGAGTTCCATCTCACCGTACCAGATGACTTGAGGATGCGCGCGGTATGTTCAATCTCACCCTAAATCGGTTGGCATGGCCTACTTTCCTGAACATATACTAAATATTGCTACATTTGGATAAAAGGTGCCACATGCATCATATACGTCAAAGGGGATTTTTTTTCCTCTTCTTTCTATATTAGGCAAATTAATGATGTATTGTTCTTTTGATTACTCTCATATTTCCATGACATCATGTTTACCCTATCTGTTTAATTATAGATTTTTGTCCTTTGATTTCAACTGTTGTACAATTCTTTCAATTTGGGCCCATCTACCATTTTCTGCAGCGCGTCCCTTGCTATGCAACAGAATTTGTAGTACACAATCTTTCCCTTTACATAAATCAAGACTGCAGGGATGTCATACTGAACACAAACCATGGATTTACAATCGTTGCTATTGTAATACTTGATGAACGTGGTGACTCCTATTTTGGCACTGGCCTTTGGAAAGAAATTTCTAAGTTTTATGTACTGAAAGCTGGCATTAAAATTGCACTGCACATAAAAGTGCCTGGTCATGAGATATATGCTAACTTCCCCAACGATATGATCCGTCCAGACTTTGTTCGAAGTAAGTGTTCTTTTCAAGTATCTGCATGTTGACTTACCCAGCAATATCAAATGAATTGTGTAGTATTTAAGCAACCAATTGTTATTCCATTTTCTTACTCTATTCCTACCTACTAACTTCTAGTTACCAATACACTTTTCTATTGCCCTGTTTTAACTAAATATTCCCTGTACTCCCACTTCTATCAGAAAGCGCCGCTGGCAAGGAGACTCCGGAGGTGGAGAACGGGGCTGCCAACAAGTGGAGGCGGGTCGAGCAAGAACCGCAAGCGACTCCAGCAGGCCTAGACTTCATCAGCAGCCTCCCCGATGATATGTTGACAGTCATCATCTCCCTCCTCCCAATCAAATATGGGGCGCGGACAATCGTCCTTTCCCGGCGGTGGCGCCCCCTATGGAACTCCACCCCTCTCGACCTCATCGACACCCACGAGCTCTGCCATGGCTATCGCAAAAGCTTGGATGCGTTCTCTAAGATCCTCGGCAGTCACCCTGGCCCAACCAGAGGCCTTAGCATGGGCAAGTTCTGTTCCAACAGCAAGGACCGAGCCAAGCTTGACGACTGGTTCCGATCCCCCTCCCTAGATCAGCTCGAGGAGCTCACTTTTGATGATGGGCATATGCGCTCGCTGCCAACGTCCGCGCTCCACCTCGTGCCCATGCTGCGCGTCGCCAAGTTCAGGAATTGCCATCCCCCCTTAATGATGCGCCCGCTCTTATTCTACCACGACTGAAGCACCTCGAGCTCGTCGCCGTCTACCTCCCAAACGGTGACATGGAGCGCCTGCTCCGTGGCTGTACTGCACTCGAGTACCTTTGTCTTCAGGCGATCAATGGGTTGAGTAGTTTCCACATCACCTCCATGACTCTCCGGACTATTTATGTGTGTTGCTGGTTCTGCAAGAAGACATCACAAGATGTGTACCACGGTATGATCATTGAGGACACACCTTCACTTGAGAGATTACTTGTAGTTGATCAAGAAGGTCCAACAAGAATCAATGTCATTTCTGCACCGAAATTGACAGTGGTGGGCTACCCGTGTGACAAATACTCCGAACTTGTTATTGGATCCACACCCGTTCAGGTACAACAGCCGCCTTCTACCTCTCCTTCTAGAAATTAACATTATTTCTAATTTTGAAGATGTATGTTTGTCTGTCATCCAGAAAATAATTCCGACAAGCTTGACCCCGAAACTGCACACAGTGAAGGTCTTGGCACTAGAATCTATCGGCCCCAACCTGGAGCAAGTTGTCAGTTTCTTGAGATGCTTTTCGTGCCTGGAGAAGCTATATATCAAGGTGATGTTCCTTTCCTGTTAAATGTTAACCATAAGGGAGTTCAATTTGTGACACCTTTTCCCAAGTTTACAATGACAATGTACTACGATTTCTGAAGGATTTTTTGGAGGATTTCGGTACATACATGTTTCCCCCCCGCCCCCCATATTGGTTGCTTGATCCATATGGTTACAATCCATAAGCATTTCTCCTTTGGATTCATCTCTACTAGTTTTCTTAGGGAACTTTTCATCCACTCCAACCTCTTGTGAAGAAGGCTACATTTTTCTAGATTGTAATCAAATGCCCATGTTAATCATGTCGGATCGAAGATGGCATGTTAGTGCATTTTACAAATCCTGCAAACCAAATAGGCCTGTCGTAGTGTTTAAAACTGCATGTAGGCACTAACACGTTTTCTTGTTTTGCAGATAAGATTAGGCCCGGTGGTGGATAATGTGATACAATATAACAATCACATCGAATGCCTAGATCTGCATCTCTCAGAAATTACTTTGAACTCCTACCGTGGGACCTTACCGGAGATTATATTCGCCAGGTTCTTTGTTGTCAGAGCAAGGGTGCTGAAGGTAATGAAGTTTGCCCTACATTTATTTCGCAAAAATGAATGGTTTGTTGATCAGCGCCGGCGGCTGCGGCAGAATGGAATAGTCTCCAAAAATGCTGAATTTCATTTTGGAACTTCAGATGACAGAGTAATCAGAAGTCATCGTGTCAACCCCATACATGATTTCTCAGTGGCTGACCCCTTTGCAAAAATTATGAGGTTTCGAAACCAGACTTACAAGTGGTAATATTAGTTTGAACCTCTCTGATATCCATGTTCAGTAGATCAGTGCGAGCGTTTGCAGCTGATGAGCTGAATTTTATTTCTAATATCAGTTTGAACCTTGTAATCTTCGAATTTGAGCCATATAACTTTGGAATTTGAACCTTGTAATATTTCGAGCTTTTGTGGTACAATCATTGCAATGGCATCGTATGAGACTCATATATTGGTAGCACTATTTTGACCTTAATATGCAATGGACTTAGATTTTATTAACCATTCTCGAATCTGTTTACCTTGTCGATCTCATAGCACACGATCTGTATAGCTAACTCGACTGCGATCTTCGACATTATTGCACACAGTTGGTTTCTTCAACCGTGTGCCCTGTAGAGCGCATAATTAATTATCGCACTCGAGTGTCCATCATCACTTCTGTGTAACTTTGACCTCATCATCCACGGGTAAACTTATGACCGAAGTCATTCCACACACTTCATTTTTACAAAGCTTTTTGCCAATAAACGCCCACGATTTGTCCCTCTTCTAGCCGACGCGTGGCCAAACTAGCTGGGTGGGAAGCTTGCGCGGTAAACTACACGGTAGCATGGGAACAGGCTCACCGACGATACATTTGGCGCCTCTTCGAGCCCACGCGTGGTCAAACGAAACGCGTGCGGTGCGGTTTTGTCAAGCGTGCACTGGAATCCTCCGCTATGAACGCGGTGACAAGACGTGACGATTACAGGCCGGCCGGCCCCCATTTATTACAGCGGCCATTTAACCCTTGTGTCTCTTTAACCTTTCGATCGCGCCCCACCATTGCAAGAAGCACACCCACCACGACAAATTCTTAGAGGGTATCCTGTGCGGCTCCAATGGCGCTCCGAGTGGCTGTCGACGACGAGCAGCAGTTCACCATGCATGCCGTGGTGGACACCCACAGAAGGTTCAGGGAGTTCTTGGTGGTGTACACCAACAACCCGGTCTAGGTGGAGCACTCCATCCACATCATGGAGCTGTTGCTTATTGAGGAGAAGTACAAGGTGGTCGGGTTCGACCTCGAGTACACCCGCGCTCGTGCCGGGTCTCGTCCCAAGGTCGCCGTCGCCCAGATGTGCGTGCGCGATCACGTCCTCGTCTACCACTACTGCCTGGCCACAAGGCCTTGTGAGCGTTTCGCCAGGTTTGTCAACAGCCCCCACTACATGTTCGCTACAGTGGACATCACCAACGATGTAAAGGTGCTCAAGAATTCGGGCATCGCCTGCCAGAATCTTGTCGACATCCAGGGCCAATACAAGATCTGGGGCAGCAACCAGCATGAGAAGGACACACTGGTTCACCTCACCGAGGCCATCATCGGTCCCTACTATAGAGACATGAAGGATTCCTACAACAAGGACAAGCGTGCCTGGCACTCAGCCTGGATGGAGAAACTCGACAAAGCTCACGTCGTGTACGCGGCCAAGGAGGCGTACATAAGCTACGAGATGTACAGGCGGATCGTTGACATGAGGAAGTGCCTCCTTCCCCAAAATGGCCAGGGATCTAGCCGGAAGCAGAGCAATGGCAAGCGTCGTCGCAACAAGAAGTAGATGATTAGATGCTCGTTTATGCTAGTTTAGTATGCATGTAATTGCTTACTTTGGTGTGTGGAAATGTTATGTGTGTAGTCACTTGTGTAATTGTATGCTTAATTTGGTTTTGCAATGCTGTCTTTTTAAGTATATATGTTGATGCTCTGTAGACAGAGCATAGATGTTATGTGGATAGAGCAAATCACATCGCACACAGACTAAACAATGGAACCCGTCGGTGATGATTTCATCAATCACTGACAATTGTATACCAGCAATCGTTTGCTCACAACACACACGGCTTATTAACAGGAATCGTCTGTGTTGTTATCGGTCTTCCCACACATTTCCGATTATAGACCTGTTTGCCGCGTATCACACACATCTTGTTAAGTTAAACCATTTCTGTTCTCTTCCCTAACCGAAAACAGTTCATTTGAGTGAACCGTATGGCGTATATCACACACACCTTGATTTGGCTGACCATTTCTGTTGCATTCCCTAATAGCAAACAGTTCATCGGAGCGAACCGTATGCCGTATATCGCACACACATTGATATGGCTGCCCGTTTCTGTTGTTCTTTCTAATTGCAAACAGTTCGCATGGATCAACCGTATGCCCCGCATCGCACACGTAACTAAAATCTGAACCGTGTTTGATGTCTCCGCCATCGCAAACGTTTTGCATCTTTTTTGATGTTTTTTTAACATCCCCGTTTGCGATTAATGCATCACACACAATTTCGTCAAAGGGTCTCTAATCGTAGTGTCGCGTTAGCAGCATCCTGCAGTAATGGTACGCCACCTCCGCGTTCAGCACACGTTCAGCTCGGTGACGTCCTCCGCCTTCTTGATCTTGCAAGACGGCGAGGTAGTGGATGAGTTCCAGCAGCACGACGGCGTGGTGACGGTGATGGTGAAGTGATCTTCACAGGGCTTCGCCTAAGCACTACGGAAATATGACCGGGGTGTAAATGGTGGAGGGGGGCGCCGCACACGGCTAAGACAATGATGTGGTGTGCTAGGCGCCCCCCTCCCACATATATATAGGTGGGGGGAGGAGGGAGTAGCCAGGAGGGCGCCCCAAGTAGGCCGAATCCTACTTGGGGTCTCCTCCCAAGTGGCGCCCCCCTGCCATGTTTAGGTGCGGGGGAAAGGCAGGGGAGGGAGGCACCCCCCCTTTCCTTTCTCCCATGAGAAGGGGAAGGCAGGAGGGGCTAGCCCTCCCCCTTTTCCTTCCCTAGGGCCGGCCGGCCAGGGAGAGGGGCGCACCAGCCCCCTGTGGGCTGGTCTGTCCCTCGCTTGGCCCATTAGGCCCATACACCTACCGGGGGTGCCCGGGACCCCTTCCGGTGACCCGATGAGTACCCGGTGCACTCCGAAACTATTCCGGTGTCCGAATACTATCGCCCTATATATCAATCTTTACCTCTCGGCCATTTCGAGACTCCTCGTCATGTCCGTGATCTCATCCGGGACTCCGAACAACATTGGGTCACCAAAACATATAACTCATATAACACTATATCGTCAACGAACGTTAAGCGTGCGGACCCTACGGGTTCGAGAACTATGTAGACATGACCGATACACCTCTCCAGTCAATAACCAATAGTGGAACCTGGATGCCCATATTGGCTCCTACATATTCTATGAAGATCTTTATCGGTCGAACCGTTATGACAACATACGTAATTCCCTTTGTCCATCGGTATGTTACTTACCCGAGATTTGATCGTCGGTATCTTCATACCTAGTTCAATCTCGTTACCGGCAAGTCTCTTTACTCGTTCCGTAATACATCATCTTGCAAGTAACTCATTAGTCACTTTGCTTGCAAGGCTTCTTATGATGTGTATTACCGAGAGGGCCCAGAGATACCTCTCCGATACTCGGAGTGACAAATCCTAATCTCGATCTATGCCAACTCAACAAACACCTTCGGAGATACCTGTAGAGCATCTTTATGATCACCCAGTTACGTTGTGACGTTGGTAGCACACAAGGTATTCCTTCAGTATCCGGGAGTTGCATAATCTCATAGTCGAAGGAATATGTATTTGACATGAAGAAAGCAATAGCAATAAACTGAACGATCATTATGCTAAGCTAACGGATGGGTCTTGTCCATCACATCAATCTCCTAATGGTGTGATCCCGTTATCAAATGACAACACATGTCTATGGTTAGGAAACCTTAACCATGTTTGATCAACGAGCTAGTCTAATAGAGGCTTACTAGGGACACGGTATTGGTTTATGTATTCACACATGTATTTAAGTTTCCGATCAATACAATTCTAGTATGAATAATAAACCTTTATCATGAATAAGGAAATATAAAATAAAAAGTTTATTATTGCCTCTAGGGCATATTTCCTTCAGTCTCCTACTGGCACTAGAGTCAATAATCTAGATTACATTGTAATGAATCTAACACCCATGGAGTCTTGGTGCTGATCATGTTTTGCTCGCGGAAGAGGCTTAGTCAATGGGTCTGCCACATTCAGATTCGTATGTATTTTGCAAATCTCTATGTCTCCATCCTTGACCTTTTCACGAATGGAGTTGAAGCGTCTCTTAATGTGTTTGGTTCTCTTGTGAAACCTGGATTCCTTCGCCAAGGCAATTGCTCCAGTGTTGTCACAAAAGATTTTCATTGGACCCGATGCACTAGGTATTACACCTAGATCGGATACGAACTCCTTCATCCAGACTCCTTCATGCGCTGCTTCCGAAGCAGCTATGTACTCCGCTTCACACGTAGATCCCGCCACGACGCTTTGCTTGGAACTGCACCAACTGACAGCTCCACCATTCAATATAAATACGTATCCGGTCTGTGACTTAAAGTCATCCGGATCAGTGTCGATGCTAGCATCGATGTAACTAATTACTACGAGCTCTTTGTCACCTCCATAAACGAGAAACATATCCTTGGTCCTTTTCAGGTACTTCAGGATGTTCTTGACCGCTGTCCAGTGATCCACTCCTGGATTACTTTGGTACCTCCTTGCCAGACTTATGGCAAGGCACACATCAGGTCTGGTACACAACACATCATACATGATAGAACCTATGGCTGAGGCATAGGGAATGACTTTCATTTTCTCACTATCTTCTGCAGTGGTTAGGCTTTGAGTCTGACTCAACTTCACACCTTGTAACACAGGCAAGAACCCTTTCTTTGACTGATCCATTTTGAACTTCTTCAAAACTTTATCAAGGTATGTGCTTTGTGAAAGTCCTATTAAGCATCTCGATCTATCTCTATAGATGTTGATGCCCCAAATATAAGCAGCTTCACCGAGGTCTTTCATTGAAAAATTCTTATTCAAGTATCCTTTTATGCTATCCAGAAATTCTATATCATTTCCAATCAACAATATGTCATCCACATAAAATATCAGAAATGCTACAGAGCTCCCACTCACTTTCTTGTAAATACAGGCTTCACCGTAAGTCTGTATAAAACAATATGCTTTGATCACCTCATCAAAGCGTATATTCCAACTCCGAGATGCTTGCACCAGTCCATAGATGGATCGCTGGATCTTGCACACTTTGTTAGCCCCTTTAGGATCGACAAAACCTTCTGGTTGCATCATATACAACTCTTCTTTAAGATATCCATTAAGGAATGCAGTTTTGACGTCCATTTGCCAGATTTCATAATCATAAAATGCGGCAATTGCTAACATGATTCGGACAGACTTAAGCATCGCTACGGGTGAGAAAGTCTCATCGTAGTCAACTCCTTGAACTTGTCGAAAACCTTTCGCGACAAGTCAAGCTTTGTAGACAGTAACATTACCATCAGCGTCAGTCTTCTTCTTGAAGATCCATTTATTTTCTATGGCCTGCCGATCATCGGGCAAGTCCACCAAAGTCCACACTTTGTTCTCATACATGGATCCTGTCTCAGATTTCATGGCCTCAAGCCATCTGTCGGAATCTGGGCTCATCATAGCTTCTTCATAGTTCGTAGGTTCACCTTGGTCTAGTAACATGACTTCTAGGACAGGATTACCGTACCACTCTGGTGCGGATCATGCTCTGGTCGACCTACGAGGTTCAGTAGTAACTTGATCTGAAGTTTCATGATCATGATCATTTGCTTCCTCTCTAGTTAGTGTAGGCATCACGGGAATGGATTTCTCTAATGTGCTACTTTCCAATTCGAGAGAAGGTACAATTACTTCATCAAGTTCTACTTTCCTCCCACTCACTTCTTTTGAGAGAAACTCCTTCTCTAGAAATGTTCCATTCTTGGCAACAAAGATCTTGCCTTCGGATATGTGGTAGAAGGTGTACCCAATTGTTTCCTTTGGGTATCCTATGAAGACGCACTTCTCCGATTTGGGTTCGAGCTTATCAGGCTGAAGCCTTTTGACATAAGTGTCGCAACCCCAAACTTTAAGAAACGACAGCTTAGGTTTCTTGCCAAACCATAGTTCATACGGTGTCGTCTCAACGGATTTAGACGGTGCCCTATTTAACGTGAATGCGGCTGTCTCTAATGCATAACCCCAAAACAATAGTGGTAAATCGGTAAGAGACATCATAGATCGCATCATATCTAATAAAGTACGGTTACGACGTTCGGACACACCATTACGCTGTGGTGTTCCAGGTGGCGTGAGTTGTGAAACAATTCCACATTGTTTTAAATGAAGGCCAAACTCATAACTCAAATATTCGCCTCCGCGATCAGATCGTAGAAACTTTATTTTCTTGTTACAATGATTCTCCACTTCACTCTGAAATTCTTTGAACTTTTCAAATGTTTCAGACTTGTGTTTCATTATGTAGATATACCCATACCTACTCAAATCATCTGTGAAGGTCAGAAAATAACGGTACCCGCCGCGTGCCTCAGCACTCATCGGACCGCATACATCGGTATGTATTATTTCCAATATGTCATTAGCTCGCTCCATTGTTCCGGAGAACGGAGTTTTAGTCATCTTGCCCATGAGGCATGGTTCGCAAGTATCAAATGATTCATAATCAAGTGATTCCAAAAGTCCATCTGCATGGAGTTTCTTCATGCGCTTTACACCAATATGACCTAAACAGCAGTGCCACAAGTATGTTGCACTATCATTATCAACTTTGCATCTTTTGGCATCAATATTATGAATATGTGTATCACTACGATCGAGTTTCAACAAGAATAGACCACTCATCAAGGGTGCATGACCATAAAATATATTACTCATATAAATAGAACAACCATTATTCTCCAATTTAAATGAATAACCGTCTCGCAATAAACAAGATCCAGATATAATGTTCATGCTCAACGCGGGCACCAAATAACAATTATTGAGGTCTAAAACTAACCCCGAAGGTAGATGCAGAGGTAGCGTGCCGACGGCAATCACATCGACCTTGGAACCATTTCCGACGCGCATCGTCACCTCATCCTTAGCCAATCTTCGTTTATTCCGCAGCTCCTATTTCGAGTTACAAATATGAGCAACCGAACCAGTATCAAATACCCAGGCGCTGCTACGAGCATTAGTAAGGTACACATCAATAACATGTATATCAAATATACCTTTGTTCACTTTGCCATCCTTCTTATCCGCCAAGTATTTGGGGCAGTTCTGCTTCCAGTGACCATTCCCTTTGCAGTAGAAGCACTCAGTTTCAGGCTTGGGTCCAGCTTTGGGCTTCTTTCCGGGTGTGGCAACTTGCTTGCCATTCTTCTTGAAGTTCCCTTTCTTTCCCTTGCCCATTTTCTTGAAACTAGTGGTCTTGTTAACCATCAACACTTGATGCTCCTTCTTGATTTCTACCTCCGCGGCCTTAATCATTGCGAAGAGCTCAAGAATCATTTTATTCATCCCTTGCATATTATAGTTCATCACGAAGCCTTTGTAGCTTGGTGGCCATGATTGAAGAACTATGTCAATAACACTATCAACTAGAAGATCAACTCCGAGCTGAGTCAAGTGGTTATGATACCCAAACATTTTGAGTATGTGTTCACTAACAGAACTATTCTCCTCCATCTTGCAGCTATAGAACTTGTTGGAGACTTCATATCTCTCAACTCGGGCATTTGTTTGAAATATTAACTTGAGCTCTTGGAACATCTCATATGCTCCATGACGTTCAAAACATCTTTGAAGTCCTGGTTCTAAGCCGTAAAGCATGGCACACTGAACTATCGAGTAGTTATCAGATTGAGCTTGCCAGACGTTCATAACATCTGCTTCAGCTCCTGCAGCAGGTCTGTCACCCAACGGTGCATCAAGGACATAATTCTTCTGTGCAGCAATGAGGATAATCCTCAAGTTACGGACCCAGTCCGTGTAGTTGCTACCATCATCTTTCAACTTAGCTTTCTCTAGGAACGCATTAAAATTCAGGGGAACGGTAGCTCGAGCATTGATCTACAACATAGATATGCAAAACTATAAGACTAAGTTCATGATAAATTACATTCAATTAATCAAATTACTAATGAACTCCCACTTAAATAAACATCCCTCAAGTTATCTAAGTGACACGTGATCCAAATCAACTAACCCATGTCCGATCATCACGTGAGATGGGGTAGTCATCAATGGTGAACATCTCTATGTTGATCATATCTACTATATGACTCACGTTTGACCTTTCGGTCTCCAGTGTTCCGAGACCATGTCTGTACATGCTAGGCTCGTCAAGTTTAACCCAAGTATTCTACATGTGCAAAACTGTCTGACACCCGTTGTATGTGAACGTAGAGTCTATCACACCCGATCATCCTGTGGTGCTTCGAAACGACGAACTTTGGCAACAGTGCATACTCGGGGAGAACACTTTTATCTTGAAATTTAGTGAAGGGATCATCTTGTAATGCTACCGCTGTTCTAAGCAAAATAAGATGCATAAAGGATAAACATCACATGCAATTAAAATATGTGACATGATATGGCCATCATCATCTTGTGCTTTTGATCTCCATCTCCAAAGCATCGTCATGATCTCCATCTTCACCAGCTCGGCACCTTGATCTCCATCGTTGCGTCGGGGTCGTCTCGCCAACTATTGCTTCTACAACTATCGCTAACGCATAGTGATAAAGTAAAGCAATTACATGGCGCTTGCACTTCATACAATAAAGAGACAACCCTAAGGCTCCTGCCGGTTGTCGATATTACAAAACATGATCATCTCATACATCAACATTATCACATCATATCTTGACCATATCACATCACAACATGCCCTGCAAAAACAAATTAGACGTCCTCTACTTTGTTGTTGCAAGTTTTACGTGGCTGCTACGGGCTTCTAGCAAGAACCGTTCTTACCTACACAAAAACCACAACGGTGTTTCATCAAGTTTGCTGTTTTAACCTTCTTCAAGGACCGGCCGTAGTCAAATTCGATTCAACTAAAGTAGGAGAAACAGACATCCGCCAGCCACCTTTATGCAAAACTAGTTGCATGTCTGTCTGTGGAACCGGTCTCATGTGTGTGGACATGTAAGGTTGGTCCGGGCCACTTCATCCCACAATACCGCCGAATCAAAATAAGACGTTGGTGGTAAGCAATATGACTATCACCGCCCACAACTCTTTGTGTTCTACTCGTGCATATCATCTACGCATAGACCTGGCTCGGATGCCACTGTTGGGAAATGTTGCATGGAAAACAAAAAATGTTTCTATGCACACGCAAGATCTATCCATGGAGATGCATAGCAACGAGAGGGGAGAGTGTGTCTACGTACCCTCGTAGACCGTAAGCGGAAGCATTTAATAACGCGGTTGATGTAGTCGAACTTCTTCGCACTCCAACCGATCAAGTACCGAACGTATGGCACCTCCGCGTTCACCACATGTTCAGCTCGGTGACGTCCTCCGCCGTCTTGATCCAGCAAGATGGCGAGGCAGTGGATGAGTTCCAGCAGCACGACGGCGTGGTGACAGTGATAGTGAAGTGATCTCCGCTGGGCTTCGCCTAAGCAGTACGAAAATATGACCGGGGTGTAAACGGTGGAGGGGGGCGCCGCACACGGCTAAGACAATGTTGTGGTGTGCTAGGCGCCCCCCTCCCACATATATATAGGTGGGGGGAGGAGGGAGCAGCCAGGAGGGCGCCCCAAGTAGGCCGAATCCTACTTGGGGTCTCCTCCCAAGTGGCGCCCCCTGCCATGTTTAGGTGCGGGGGAAAGGCAGGGGAGGGAGGCGCCCCCTTCCTTTCTCCCATGAGAAGGGGAAGACAGGAGAGGCTAGCCCTCCCCCTTTTCCTTCCCTAGGGCCGGCCGGCCAGGGAGAGGGGCGCACCAGCCCCCTGTGGGCTGGTCTGTCCCTCCCTTGGCCCATTAGGCCCATACACCTACCGGGGGTGCCCGAAACCCCTTCCGGTGACCCGATGAGTACCCGGTGCACTCCGAAACTATTCCAGTGTCCGGATACTATCGTCCTATATATCAATCTTTACCTCTCGACCATTTCGAGACACCTCGTCATGTCCGTGATCTCATCCGGGACTCCGAACAACATTCGGTCACCAAAACATATAACTCATATAACACTATATCATCAACGAACGTTAAGCGTGCGGACCCTACGGGTTCGAGAACTATGTAGACATGACTGAGACACCTCTCCAGTCAATAACCAATAGCAGAACCTAGATGCCCATATTGGCTCCTACATATTCTACGAAGATCTTTATCGGTCGAACCGTTATGACAACATACGTAATTCCCTTTGTCCATCGGTATGTTACTTACCCGAGATTCGATCGTCGGTATCTTCATACCTAGTTCAATTTCGTTACCGGCAAGTCTCTTTACTTGTTCCGTAATACATCATCTTGCAACTAACTCATTAGTCACTTTGCTTGCAAGGCTTCTTATGATGTGTATTACCGAGAGGGCCCAGAGATACCTCTCCGATACTCGGAGTGACAAATCCTAACCTCGATCTATGCCAACTCAACAAATACCTTCGGAGATACCTGTAGAGCATCTTTATGATCACCCAGTTACGTTGTGACGTTTGATAGCACACAAGGTATTCCTCCGGTATCCGGGAGTTGCATAATCTCATAATCGAAGGAATATGTATTTGACATGAAGAAAGCAATAGCAATAAACTGAACGATCATTATGCTAAGCTAACTGATGGGTCTTGTCCATCACATCATTTTCCTAATGATGTGATCCCGTTATCAAATGACAACACATGTCTATGGTTAGGAAACCTTAACCATCTTTGATCAACGAGCTAGTCTAGTAGAGGCTTACTAGGGACACGGTATTTGTTTATGTATTCACACATGTATTTAAGTTTTCGATCAATATAATTCTAGCATGAATAATAAACCTTTATCATGAATAAGGAAATATAAAATAACAACTTTATTATTGTCTCTAGGGCATATTTCCTTCACGGAGTGGCTGCGGTTGCGGGCGATGAAGGACCCGGCCTCGCGGTCGTGCTTCCCCTTGCCGGAGATCCAATGCCAGCCCATGGCCGCCGGCGACGAGGTGGAGGAGAGGAGGTGGCCGGGGGCTAGGGTTTGCGCATGTTGGGGATCAAGAAGGCACACGTCGCCGGAAGTGGAAGTCTATGGACTTGCCGGTCCACGGCTTCCACATTAAAAAGGACGAGGACCGCGTGGCTGGCAGGTGGATCCGCCCACGCGTGTGTGTCCGTTGGGTGTCCTTCTGGACGCAAACCAGGAGCAAGTTTACTCCGGAAAATGGGCCAAGCCGAACACCAAACAGATATATTTTGTAGTTGCGGCCGTGCTCCTGTTCATTTGGACCAAAATGAACAAGATGGGGTCGTGCGTAGGAGTTGGCCCAAGGGTCGGACATCTACTATTTGGCCTGTAACGAGCGCCTGAAGCACATCTCCCGTACTAGCGTGCCGAGGAGAATCAAACCCAGGATCTCACGTACTTGATATTAAGCAGAAAGCCTGACGTGTTAACTTATCCCTTTCTTTCCTCTTTATCTTTCTTTTCTTTTTTCCTTTTCCTTTAATTTTCTTTTTCTTTTTCATTTTTTTCTTTTATTAAATTTTGTGAACTTTTTCCTAAAATCAATGAACTTTCTCCAAATTTGTGAACTTTTGCAGAATCAATGAACTTTTTTCATATCCGATGAACCTTTTTCATAATCGTTGAACTTTTTTTGAAATTCAATGAACATTTTTTTAAATCGATGATTTTTCAAATTTATGAACTTTTTCCGGAACTGTTGAACTTTTTTTCACAATCGCTCAACTTTTTAAAAAAATCGATAAAGTTTTTGCAAATTTGTGAACATTTTTCATAATTGATTAAAAAATTTCAAAATCGATATACATATTGCAAAATCGACAAAAGAAAATCAAACTCACGAACTTTTTTCAATTTTTTTTTTGCTTTTTTCAAATTCTTGAATTGTTTTTGAATTTGTGATTTTTAAAAAAAAATGAACTTTCTTCAATACATGAACCTTTCTGCATGTTCGTGAAATTTGCTTTTGAAATCTGTGAACTATCCAATTTTTCGTTCACATTAAAAAAACATGTTTTGTGCAATAAATAGCGCGTCTGCTGTTGTTCTTAAATGGTCCGCGATGTAAATAGTCAGTAGCACATAGTAGCTTGAGTGGTTAGCTACTCGTGAATAACCATTTTCTGCATTGTTTTGTAGCACTCGATGCGCGTTGATGGGTCGGCCCAGAAGGCGCGGCTTAGGGTGTGTTTGGTAGCATGTATGGACCTAGCCTAATTGTTCTCCTTTCATACATGCTGAGTCCATGCATTTGCTGTTGTTTGGCAGCGGTGTATGCGCTGACATATGCTGAGATGAGACTTTGTTTGGCAGCCTGCATGTGTTTAGACATGCTGAACAATTTTGAATTTTGAATGGTGAACAAAATTGAAAAAATGTGAACAAAAATTTATACATATTTTGAAATTCTGAATTTTTATTGAAAATTTAAACAAAATTTGAAATTCTAAAGATTTTTTGGAGATTTAAATAAATTTTAAAATTTTTGAACATTTTTTGAAAATTTAGACATATTTTGAAAGTCTGAACTTTTTTGAAAACTTTAAAAAATTTGAATTTTGATTTTTTTTCAAAGAATTTAAACCAAATTTGAAATTCTAAACTTTTTTGAAATTTAAACAAATTTCGAAATTTTGAACATTTTTGAAAATTTAAACGAAATTTGAAACTCTAAACATTTTTTAAATTTTAAACAAAATTTGAAATTTCGAACATTTTTGAAAATTTAAACGATTTTAAAATTTTGAACATTTTTTAAAATTTAAACGGTTTTGAAATTCTAAACTTTTTTAGAAATTCAAACAAAATTTGAAATTCTGAATATTTTTTGAAAATTTAAACAAAATTTGAAATTATAAACATTTTTTGAAAATTTAAACATATCTGGACGTGGTCTGGTGGGTGGGGACGAGGGTCGGGCCAGCATGGCTGTCTCCATGCACCCTCTCTGGGGTGCATGAGATGGGCATAGTTGAGGGCCCTTTTTTTGCATCAGTTGAGCATAGCCCAGGTGAGCCCATGCACCCTACCAAACAAGTAAAAGTGGATCGATTGGGAACTTTTACCCTCATGTCCATGCACCCTACCAAACACACCCGAAATCACTAATTGAGGAGTACTCATTGCAAAGATCACTCCCATCTTCCCAGGTTGTGACAAGTGGCGCGCTGCATGGGCGCCACTTGTCGCAACCTGGGAGTTTTCCCCTTTTTCGTAGATTCGTTTATTCAAAACGTTTTATCTCTTAAACCGTGCGTCCAAATCTCGAATCGTTTTCACCGTTGGATTCCTCGCGTCGAGATTTTTAAAATTAGATACCATGTTGATAGGTTTTGACGAACTTTTTTTTATGAAAAACCGAATCGGGAGCACGGATTTTTTCCCTTTCCGAAAGAGGCACGCTCGTGCCTCTCACGAAATTACAACCGTGCCTCTCGCGGAAGCAAAAGCGTGCCTCTCGCGGAAGAAAAAAAGAAGAAGAGAAAACACGTTTTTTCCGTTTCTGAGGAGGCATGGCTGTGCCTCTCGCGAAAGCACAACCATGCCTTTGCGGAAGCAAAACCGTGCCTCTCGCGAAAGAAAAAAACCAGAAAACACGTTTCTTTTTCCGTTTCCGAGAGGCATGACCGTGCCTCTCGCGAAAGCACAACCGTGCCTCTCGCGGAAGTAAAATTGTGCCTCTCACGAAAGGAAAAAAAAACTGAAAACATGATTTTTTTTTCCGTTTATGAGAGGCACGGCCGTGACTCTCCCGAAAGCAAAACCGTGCCTCTCGCGGAAGCAAAACCGTGACTCGCGCGAAAGAAAAAGAAAAAAAGAACGCGTTTTTTCGCGCAAAAATTTTTCTTTCGAATTTTTTTTATCCAAAAGCTAAGGAAGACCGGTGGAAAACCGAAACGTAAAAAAAACCCCGAAAAAACCCGCTTAAAAAGCCAAAAACGCATGCGAAAAAATAAATCCGGAGGGAGCGTCCAGAGCGACATGTGGCGGACGGCTGAGAGCGTGCCAAGTGGCGCTGATCGTTGTGAGGCTCCCGAAAGAGCGCTCGTCAACTAGTTTCCCCACCGGCTGATTTTGATCACGGGCTGCCCTGGCCCGCTTTAGATCGGATCGGCTGGCAACCTGGCCTAGATGGCCCATTTGTAGGGGCCTCCTATATGTCGCGTATTGCGGCGAACAGACGAGGTTTCGCACAGGAGGTCGCTGACCTGGGCCGGCCCATTTGCGTGACACGCATTTAAAAATCAACAAAAATACCTGCACCTGGTGGGATTCGAACCGCCGATCACCAGATTACTGGCACGCGTTCCTAGCCAGTCCGACCAGACGCCTTCTATTGAAGATTTTATAGCGTGGCTCCTAAAGAAACGAACAACAACGGCAAAACATAAAGGAATAGCTCGCAAACATTTCCCAAAAAACGTGTTTTAGTAGGACCAAACACATGACCTCCCGTGAGAGAACGGCATCACTAGCAGAGCAACTTTTTTTTACAAAAAATCGAATGACATTTTCTTCACACAAACGTAAATTATTTTTTCAAAAATGAAATTTATTAACAACAAACAACAAATTTTTAAAGACACAATCATTTTTTGGGAAAGCTGAAAAATAAAATAAAGGAGCAATATTAAAAACAAGAATTTTTTTGAAACTACTAACAACTATTTGAAAAAAATGCGAACGCTTTTTGAAACAAAAACAAATTTGAAAAATGCAAACATTGTTTTGAAAACAAGAACATTTCATGATATTCCCGAAAATTTTTTTAATTACGAAAAAATTATGAAAATAAGAAGATTTTTGAATTTGCGAACAAATTTTGCAAAGGAGAACATTTTTAAAAAATTTCTGAACGTTTTTTGAAATTGTGAACACATTTCGAAATGAGAACATTTTTCGAAAATTCATGAACATTTTCTGAAACATGAACATTTTTTAACTTGCAAACAAATTAACATAATTTGAAATATCTGAACATTTTCTGAAACTTTAAACATATTTTGAAAATGAGAACATTATTTGAAATTCTTGAACATTTTTTACAACGTAAACACTGTCCAAATTTGCTAATAGATTTGAAAAAAATGGAACATTTTCAAAAACAGAAACATTTTTTGAAAATCATGACCAATTTTTTTGAACTGGGAACATTTTTTAAAATTCCAGAACATAAGTCGAAAATACGAACATTTTTTGAATTCATGAATAATTTTTTAAACTACAACATGTTTTGAAACATCTAAAAAAGAAAACATGAACATTTTTTGGAATTTATGAACAATTTTTGAAAATGGAAACATATTTTGAAATCCCATTATTTTTCGAAAATTTGTGAAAATTTTGAATAAAAAATTCCGAGCTGAAAAACAAGAACATTTTTCAAATTCCCGAACAAAATTTAAAAATGTGAACATTTTTTAAAATTGTGAACAATTTCTGAAAATATGAATGTTTTCTCAAATCGCGAACATTTTTTGAAAATTCCAAACAATTTTGGAAACATGAACCTTTCAAAAATAGAAAAATAGAAAAAAAAGAAAATGAAAAGAAAAGAAAAAAGAAAAAGGAAAAGAAACAAAAAACAAGAAGCACAAATACGAAAAAAAAGAAAAAAAAACCGGAAAAACATGAAAACCTAAAAGAAAAGAGGAAAACCGGTATAGAAATAAAAAACCAGTCAAGGAACCTTCTAGAAAAGTTCCCAAAACCGGCTGGTTAACAATTTTTAGCGCTGCGGTCGTTCCCCTGTGCGTCGCGTCGACACTTTGACGCAGTAAGCGGCGAATAGGATTTTCCCATTTGTAGATCTCCACGCAGCAGTTTTGCCTTTTTTTCTCGAACAAAACCCAACTAGGTCACCTGCCTAAACGCTCCGCCGCCATTTGTTTTCGATCTGCGCCTCCAGTCCGCGTGAAGGTTGCGGAAGCCATGGATTCGACGGAAGCCCTGCCCGACGACGCGCTCGCAAACATCCTCCGCCGCCTCCCGGCATCTGACCTCGCCGCGTCGCGCTGCGTGCGCAAGGCGTGGTGCGCCGTCGTCGACGCCCATCGGCTGTTGCTTCCGCACTTTCTCCAGCGTGCGGTGCGCGGCCTCTTCGTCAACTACATCGACTACGACCGCCCGCGCTTCTTCGCCCGCCCCTCGACGGAGCGGCCCGCGATCAA
This sequence comes from Thinopyrum elongatum, assembly GCA_011799875.1. Lineage (NCBI taxonomy): Eukaryota > Viridiplantae > Streptophyta > Magnoliopsida > Poales > Poaceae > Thinopyrum > Thinopyrum elongatum. Next base: position 440,639,311 of record CM022300.1, on the reverse strand, counting down.
GGGCGATCTTGGCTTCTTGCCTGGGTACAACTGGGATTTTGAGCCAATTGTGGATCACTGCAACGGCCTCCTTATCTACGGCAATGTGTGGAGGGGGTTCTTCGTGGTCAACCCTGCCACGAGACGGTGGGAGCGTCTCCCACGCCTTGATGCCAAGAACTACAACACGTACCTCATGTTTGATCCTGCCGTGTCACCGCATTATCAAGTGTTCGCGATTCCACAGGTGCCCGAGAAAGTTATTCCAGTCCAACCACAACCAGTGCCCGACAAGAAGCCACTAACACACTTCTGCCCCACTGAGTTGTTCTCGTTGTTTGAAGATACACCAGAAGTACTCATCAAGGACTTGGAAGAGGACTGCGAAGATGGACCATCGGAATTGTCACCGGAACAAACCATTGAAGATGACATATCCGCACTGTCACCAATTGAGGTTCCAGAAGACTCACTAGTTGAGGATCCAGAAGACTTGGTGGAATTTCCACCATCCTCATGGATGCTAGACGTGTTCTCGTCTAGTACAAAAGAATGGCAAAAGAGGTTGTTTGTCCGTGAAGGTGAGGCTTTGGACACAGTGGCTACTATACGGCTTGATAGTTTGGAACCAACATTTTATGGGCCGAGGTGGCGCTACGGTGTCTATTGGCGAGGAGCACTCTATGTGCATTGTCATGGTGCATTTGTTGCAAGGTATACATCTTAAAAAGGCTTACAAAGCTCCCTTAATTTTGAACTCTAGCATTAGTAGTGGCTTTCTCAGGGGGATGTGTCGACACAAACATTGCATCATATCTAGCACTGATAATGTTCTTATTTGCAGGTTATTCTTACAGGATGGCACGTACCAACTAGTGAAAACACCAATAGATATCGAGGAAAGCAAACGTGCACAACCTTGTCTTGGGAAATCAGAAAAAGGGGTTTACTTTGCAACAATTCATGATGAATATCTATTTCGGGTTTGGATTTTAAATGAATCATGTTGTCAGATATCTTGGGCATTGAAGCATCACATTGATCTTAATCCATGGGCAACGATATATTTGAACCAGCCTAAGGGAATTGACAAAACTTGGTTCTTATATGGTGATAATAATGAAGATGGAACCAATAAAATGCCCGGGGATGAGAATTTTGAATGGAACTCCGATGACGATAACATTCTGAATATTGAAGATGATTATGAACCTTTCTACAGCCATGTTTCTATCCTCCGATTTCACCCCTACAAAGATATTGTTTTCTTAGAGGTATCATCATTCAGAGTAGTGGCTTATCATCTGAATAGCTCGAAAGTCCAGTACCTGGGCAGATTACGCCCAAAGGATTATTATCAGTCATTTACAAATGGCATATATGAATCATTTCCGTACACCCCTTGCATGATTGGGGAGCTTTCAGAACGTGCTTGAGATTATTCCTTCACTGGTTGGGTTGGGATCTGGAGATTTAGGTGGAGGGGCAGGGGTGAAGAACTGAAGATCGCAAGGAGCCAGAAGTTTAATCAGATTGATGTTGCGGGGTTTTGTTTTTGGAAAGAGCTCGAAGCATAGAAGTGAGAATTTCAAAGAAGTCGCTAGAAAATAGGATAACCAAATTGGACAGAACTTACTCAGAATTTCCATTTCGTAAACTTCCTTGGTTATTTTGTACACCTGATCATCTTATGAGTACATTCATCATTTGGGCAAGCGGTTATATTTTATGTACTTTTTATGCTGTTGATTGAGTTAATTGTTTCTTCGTCTACGGTTTAAATACCAGGACATGTTCTTCTTTCATGTCTATTTTTGGTCACGCTCTTTGTTCACTTTTAAACATGCACAAGTAGATATGTGCGTGCCACTGAAATCTGAATCCTAGTCAAATTCTACACCCTACTGAAATCTATGGTGATGTGTAGCTGTTGTTTTTTACTTACGCTAATTATTACTGTAATTGATTAGGCCCAACTTTGGGCTAACCGCTGCATACCTGGCAACAATGTTAATGAATCATGAAGCCCGTTAGTGGATTAGTGTGTGCAGTTCATGTCGTGTATGTCAGTTTCGTAAATTAGTCTCTGAACTTGGTTTGAATGAAGCTTAAGTTTTAGAGTTAGTTCCAAAACCGGGACTATCCAATGTCTACATACCCTGAATTGTCAAAATAGGCTTAAATATGCAATTTTTCTTCAATGGTTCTACACAAATTTGGGCAAAAGGAGCAGTCATAACAGAAACCTATGCCGTGCATTGAGACAATTGCTTCGTACACATGAATAATATCATTGCGCCCATGTTTGCTTTTGGTTCTGTTTAGGTATAGCGGAATTTCTATTTCCTTCATTGGTGGAAGGTGTAAGCTAGTTAGCTCAACATTTTCACCGTGGATCGTTTTGCTCTGCAATCTGAAAAGGCAAGGGCCGGCCTGAACATGGAGCATCAACAGCAAACCGGGTAAAGTTCTTCCATTGACATGACTTTCATCTTGCGTATTTTCTTCAGGCTATCAAAATCGTAAGAACATTATTATGCATCCTACTGAAATCTTCGGTTGACATTTAGCATCCGTGGCCAGCCTGAGGTAGTTCAGTAGTTGCACTATTCTTTTGATGAAAGCCAGCCGGTGACGAATTGCAAGTATTCGGTTTGTATACAACTTTGTTTATGAATATTATTTCCAAATTAGCTATAACACATCTTTGTTGTACACATGAACTTATTAGCAATTTTTCACAAAATAACATGGAAATATATATATTCATTTTTGAATAGTCAAAAAATGATAGCCTTTGAATACACCAAACCAAGTAAACTGCAATCCAAGGAAAACAATCGAAAGATAGGCGTCCTAAATGGCTCTAGCTAGTCTTGATGTACAAACTCCCTCGAGGGCTTTTCCAGCTGCTTCATCACTACCTCCCACCCTGCATGCGTCGGGTGCATGGCATCCCAGTAGAAAAATTTGCTAGACTTGTCGCAAACACACGGTAAAGAAGCTCCGATGACTCGCTTTGTTGTCTGCAGTAACCCTTTGAATCAAAACACTCACAGCACGGCGACAACTTGCGCTTGAATTACTTGGATAGCTTTTGTCCTTGGCCTACATGCACATCAAATGAAATTGTTCATATGCAGTTCAACCACACAATCAAATGCATCTATTATAAATCTTATAATAGTGGATTAAAGAGAAGAAATCTTATACTAGTGGCGTTGACACTTGCTGATGCATGCATGTACATACCTGGCGCATTATCCACAATATTAGTGAAGGTGGTGTAGAGGTTGACAACGTTGACATTTTTCTTTGCTGCCATCACTTGTTTTAGGTTATTGTTATGGACGGATGCACCCAAATTTCCAAAGACATCGCAGGCTGTGTAATTGTTTGTTCGTGTTTGCGATGGTGTGCAGCCGACAAGGTGCAAGTTGTTCACAAGAACTTTTTTCACTCCAAGCTTCTGCAATTGCTCCACATTAGCCGCAACACCTTCTTGATATAAGTATTGATCTGCATATATACATGATTTGTTAGCAATTCAGATATGCCGACGAGCAGATAAATGTTGGATTAGTCATTGATCTGCTGTTAGCTACTTACATCGTTGGGGATAGCCAAGCCAGGCCAGTCACGCCGGCGCTTGCGTAGTAGTCGCTCCCCGAGATAGCCATGAGTGCCACGGAGGGACTGAGTTGCTGCTCTGAAATTGTCCCATCTTGAACCATCTTCGTAAAAGTGTCCACCTGCTTGGCGAGGTTGGGGATCCTCTGCGTCGACGTCGTATCGAACACACCAGAGTCACCATAAGCGATCACGAAAATATTCAACTACAAACAATTTGTTTGAGCAAATTATTACTCACCATTGAGTATCTGTTGTTTAGCCAGGTAAAAATATGTGGAGGTTCTCATATCTCTTTTAAATCTTACTGGACAAAACAAACTCGTATAATAGGAAGGCACGATCAACTACGTTATTACAAAAACCTAGACCAACTCAAACTTATTAGTGTTAGGTCACTTCTTCCATCTTATTCCAGCAAGACAATATCAGCTACAGTCTTGGGAATTATAAATCCACCTAAGCATATCAGAGTTGCATAAACTGAATGCTAATACCAAAAGAAATACTTTGGAGTGACTGATCTAGAAAGGAAACATCAACTATGGTATTAAAAAAACTGAAGCCAACAAAATCTTGTGTCAATCTGAATGCAGATACCAAAATACTTGAGTGAGTGTTTGTTTTTTTCCATATCATATTATAGAGTCAAAGTAATTTCCATAAATATGATATAGATAATTACACCATCAAATATGGTTAGAATCTCAACGTGACTGGTTCACACTACATCTTACAGCAAGACATGAGATGTAGAGATATAGTCCCTCAAGGGAGGGATGTGGAGTTATAATGTGGTAAGGCAAAAAAAAAGCTCTACCAATACACAATTTGGAGGGTGAACTAAAATTAGCACCCAAATAAGCTCCATAAACAGACATGCTATGTTTACCAAGAAAGCTATCTAAGCGAAGCATTACCACAGATGGATATTATGGGGCTGACAACAGTTCATCTATAGTCTACTATACAGAAAAAAGACAGATGGCAAAGTCGTACATACCATAGAATTAACAGAGTAATCATAATAAGAATTACTTAAATTATGTATTCACCTTAATATTACCAAAGAGACGTTCCAAAACCAGCACAATTCATGCACTAATTATCCCTCCTCGATGCCCTTCTAGGTGCATGGCAAAGCCACATCTGATGAACAAAACAATGTATTCCCGGGACAATGAAAAATTCACAAACTCGGTTTTTACCATAAGAACAAAAAAGAACTATGTCTTTAGCTCCTTACATATTGCACTAATAACTCAGAAGCATCAGCATTGTAACCATCATTGACAGCTCACAGACACTATAGTACAGGAACACCATAATATGTCATAATGCAGCACCTCTTAGACGTGCAATTAGGAATTTTTTTTATGGCAGGAAACTTAAATAAATACATGTGCAATATAGTACAGAGAATTCCCCAAACAAATTTCAATGTTTATGCAGACCAACTTTCAAATAGAAGATACTAATTGGCCCACAGAAAGTAAATAGCTGATGCACTTTCAATCAGTATTTGTAAGTTTGTATGGTACAGGCATGCCAAGAATCACATTTGTCATCAGCCAATGATGCTTTGGAATTTTTGTAGTGGTAAAATTTAGTAAAATCACCATTAAGTGATGCTTTGGAAATTTTTGTGGTGGTAAATTCAGTAAAAAGCACGGAGCAGTTCACCGTGATGGAGCTCATCCCCGTGGTCGTGGTGGCCGTTGCACGTAGTCACCGTGGTGGTGTAGTCCGTCGTAGAGATGGCGTCGGCGACATCATCATGGTCCAAGCCTGGATCAATATATAGGAACATGAAAAGATGCTTAGTTCTTGTAGACATATTAACAAACAGATGGAGGGCATGAAATAGCAATATCAAAGAGTACAATACATGTGTATTTCGGTCAAGGTTTCTCTGCACTTAACTCGACACCACATGAACATTTTATCATAGAAGGAGTTCAATTTGCAGATTGATACACTCACATTATGCAAGACCTTGTGTTTTGCTATGAGAAAAAGACAGAATCTCCTGAGAGGAGGAGCAGTAGGCACTGCAAAGAGAGAAGCTGCTGCAGATGAGACAGAGAGAGGACCTCCGCCCCGACCGCGTCTTCTTCGCGGGCACCACCGCTGCCCCACACCGAGTTGTGCGGCGCGACGTCGGCTCCGGTGCGGACGGCGCCCCCATCATCCCGGGTTGCATCGCCGCCGATGGGCGCCTTCCCTAGGAATAGGTTGCTGGAGATAACGTTGTGGTACTGCTCCATCTGCCGCTGCCGCCGCTGTGCGTCTCCCCTAGAAGAGAGGTTGAGGAAGAGGGCGGCATGGTGCTGCGCCGCCGCCGCACTTGCAAGCAGCCGCTAGAGAGCGAACATCCAGGCCGAGAGCCGCTTCGGCAGGAGTGGAGACGGCGAGGTGGATTAGAATGGACAGCGGGCTGCGGCGAACGGTGGGTGTGGACGGCGGTGGTGCAGGGCGTGTTTTTTTTTTTTTTTAAAGAATGAAATCCCGCTTTAGTTAAAACTCAACAATGTCATCGATACAAATAATGTCCGGGGTGTTTAAAAACCACACATGACGACCAACTGGCAGCGTAGTAGCTGCTTTCGCCAAGAGATCAGCTTCAAAATTTCCTTCACGTCCTTCATGCACTATCTCCACATCCGGAGAAGCAATGAGCTTCATCTTGATCTCCTCAATAATCATTGATGATTTTTTTTTAGGACGAAGACGCAAGAAACGTCCGGCTTTAAATTAATAAAGCCCACCAACAGGCAGCATCCAAGTTCGAAACAACACATAAACAAACCACGGGGCCGAGGCCTAAAGTCATAGAACGTGCAACCGGCCGAAGCCTGATAATAATAACTAGAGAGTCTAAAACAGCTGACAAGAAAGAGTTCAACTCCAACAAAACGTCCATGGGGATCAATGACGAGCAGCGATCTGAATAGCGCGGATCCTCTCCATGGCCTCCTCCATTCGCTCAGTGTCCCGCCGTTTCCCCAACAGCGTCCAGGTCTGGAGGAACAAATGGCATTTGAAAATAATGTCAGCATGATGCGAAGGGAACTTGTGTTCAATAGTAATCTTGTTACAGGTGATCCAAAGAGACCACAACAACGCCCCTAGGCAACGCCAAAGAATCCTCGCGAAACCACCCTATGGGTGCTGAGAATGTGGCGTAACTCCCCACTGGAATGAGGGTTCCAGTTTTGCCCAAAAGCTTCCCGGACCGCACTCCAAGCAAAACGGGCGAGGTGGCAATTGAAGAAGATGTGATTGGCATCCTCATGAGCCCCACAGACTGCACAGGAGCCGTCTGAAGGTCCGTTTCTCTTGGCCGCGTTATTGGAAGATGGGAGCCGGTCACGGAACATTTGCCACATGAACACCTTGATTTTGAGGGGGATAGCCACTTTCCACAGCCCCTTAGCTATGTCAAGTGTAGGGCCCTCCATTAACTTGGCATAGAGCGACTTAATCGAAAACTTCCTGGAGTTTGTGAGAGACCAAGACACTACGTCGTGCTCGGTGTTCAGCACAGTTCCGGACAGCGAGTAGCATAGCTCGTCCCAGGACACGCGTTCTGGATCGGAGAGTGGTCGCATGAAGGAAATTGCTGGAGGTGAAGTTCTCAGCGCGTCTGCCACAAATATGTCGGTGTTCGTAGCTAGGCGGTATAGAGACTGGTGGCTTTGCCACAGCGGTTCGGACCCGCACCAGGAGTCTAACCAGAAACATGTCGATCTACCGTTGTTAACTCGAAACTGTGCTCCTAGCGCAAAAGCCGGTTTGACTGCCTGGATCCCGTTCCAGAAGGTCGAACCTTTGGCTTTGGAAGTGAGGAAGTTTCCGTCGGGGAAGTATTTCGCCCTAAGGATCTCCGCCCAGAGCCCCTGCTCATTTTGCGAGAGCTTCCACAACCATTTCGTCAAAAGGGCCACGTTCATGAGTTTGGAATTAAGTATCCCCAACCCTCCAAACTTTTTTGGTCGGCAAACCGCAGCCCACTTGACTAGGTGGTACTTCTTTTTGGTCCCGGTTCCTTCCCAAAAGAACTTGGACCTAGGTGTGTCAAGCTTGGCATGGACTCCGTCAGCAAGAAGGAACATACCCATAGTGAACATGGGAAGCGAGGAAAGACTAGTGTTAGTCAGGATAAGCCTAGCGGCTGAGGACATGAGCCTACCGCGCCAAGGGCTGACCCTGTTCGCCACCTTGCCATAAAGGGGCTCCCAATCATGGATGGAGATGTGTTTGTCAGAGATCGGGAGGCCCAGGTACCTAATTGGGAAGCTCCCTAGCTTACAATTAAGCAAATTGGGGACTCGGTTCGCCTCGGGTTCTGCCATCCCAATGGCAATTACCTCACTCTTAAGGAAGTTAATCTTTAGGCCCGAGATCACCTCGAAAGCTAAAATGATGAGCTTGATAGAAGCAATACTGTGATCGTCAGGCTCGAAGAGCAACTACGTGTCGTCTGCGTATTGGAGATGCGTGACTCTCCCAGGGATGAGGTGAGTGACCACGCCGTGGATGTGCCCGGCACCCTTCGCCTTGTCGATCATGGCCGAGCAGGCGTCCGCAACAAGGTTAAAGATCAAGGGGGAGATAGGGTCTCCTTGTCTTAGGCCACGCTTGTTGCGGAAGAAGTTCCCAACTTCTTCGTTAATTGACACAGCAGTCTGGCCCCCCGAGACCAGATGCATGATGCGGTGGACAAAACCTGACTCGAAGCCCTTCCGAATCAGAACCTCACGAATGAACTCCCAGTTCTCGATCGTAGGCTTTCTCAAAATCCAGATTGAGGAGCACTGCCTGTTGCTTTGTTCGTTTAAGCTCATGGACAGTTTCCTGAAGCACTACCGGGCCCTCTAGGATGTTGCGGCCTTTGAGGAAGGTCGACTGACTCCTATTGATCACTCGTTGCGCGATAGGGGCAAGTCTCGTCGTATAAGCCTTTGCGCAAATTTTGAAAGGAACGTTGATAAGGGTAATCGGACGGTACTGCTTAATCGAGTCGTCCCCCTTGACCTTTGGGATCAAGCTGATGACCCCAAAGTTGAGGCGCGAGATGTCTACCGAACCTAACGCAAACCCATTAATTATGTCGTAGAACAACCCTTTCAACGCTGGCCAAAAGCGTCTGAAGAAGGCCACCGGCCAACCATCGGGGCCAGGGGCCGTGTCTGCCTTCATCGAACCCACGGCCAAATCTATTTCCTCCATGGAGAAAGAAAGGGCCAGGAGATCATTTTCTGCCTGCGAGACCCGAGCGTCCTGCCCCCACAAGTCAGGCCGGAGCCGCAGCGGCTTCTCCTCAGCTGTTCCCAACAGGCCAAGGAAGAAATCGTAGATGTGGGCCGTAATCTCATCTTGACACACTAACACCCCTTGGTCAGATTGAAGCCTAAGGATTGAGCATTTGCGCTTGCGACCATTTGCGTACGCGTGGAAATAGCCCGTGTTAGCGTCGCCCTTCGTAACCCACTTGACACCGCCCCTACGGCACCAATACTCCTCTTCTTCCCTTAGGATGGAGAGCACCTGGTTTTCAAGGGCGTAGCGGTTAGCTCACTCAGCCTCTGAAAACACTCTGGAGTCAGCAAGGGCGTCGAGGAGTTTGATTTCCTCAATAAGGGCTTCCCTAGCCCGTTTCGCCTCGCTACCGTGGTTGGCACCCCATCCACGAAGGAAGGATTGCAGCATACCCGCCGCCGCAATCCAGAGGTCCAGGGGACCTCGCTGGCATCCAGAAGAGGCGGTCGCTTGCTCCCAGCGTGCGATAACCATAGGAATAAAGCCCTCAACCTCAAACCAGCCGTTTTCAAAGTAGAAACATGGGCTGCGCTTGATCCTATCCTCCCTAGAGGCTAAGATAAGCGGGACATGATCTGAGCCAATGCGTGTTTCAGCAATAAGCGTGCACAAGAGGAAGAGGACTTCCCAGTCAGTTGAGATGAAAACCCGATCTAACACACTACGCACCGGGGCTAACTGCTTGTTAGTCCAAGTGTATCTAGCACCGGTCCGTGCAACTTCCTGAAGCGCAGCCGTGGCAATGGCATTATTGAACATCGTGACCTGAGGCCAGTCGATATTGCTGTTGTTTTTGTCCGCTCCTGATCGAATCAGGTTGAAATCGCCCCCCAAGATGATGGGAATGGCGCCGGCTTGCTTGGCCCCAACCAAAGCTTGGATTTCCCCCAAAAAATCAGCCGTCCGTGAGTGGTCTGCTGGGCCATACACACATACAATCGACCACATAGCAAGAGAAACCCGATGCTTAATCGTAGCAGAGATGAAGAAAGTGCCCGATTCCCACGATACAACATCACACACATCATTATTACATCCCAGAAGGAGGCCACCGGAGTGGCCATTAGAAGGGACCCAGCCCCAGGAGAAGCGCTGTAAGGGGTCGAACGCCACAAGATCTCTAAACGAAAAGTCAGATTTAATCGTCTCCTGCAACGCTACCACATCAATCTGCTCGCACGCCATATACTCTCTGAGCTGGGAACGACGACCAGCGTGCCCACATCCCCTGATATTCCAAAAAAGGTACCTCATCTAGATAATACAATTTCTAAGGCGGACTCCCCTGGAGGTCACCGCTTTTGCCACTCTTTTTTTGGACGGGGCACGGCTGGTGGAGGGAGCTGCATCTGCCTCCCTGGCTTCTGCAGCTCCATCGGACAACGGGGTGACCAAACTCCCAGGAGCAGCCCCAACTACAGCCTGTATCTGATCAGCCCCGGAAACGGCCGCACTGGCCTTGGCCGCCGCCGCAGCCTAGGCGAGTGCGGCTTGGGCATCCTCGCATGCACGAATCATGGATATGATATCACCACCCTCCGAGCCTACCTCGATACCGCTATCGTCAAGGATCGACGCCAACTGCGGGTCCGTGAATGCATTAAGAATTTTGTAAGAGGGGGGGCGTTACCTGAGTTTTCCAGATTCTTGTCTGCGAGACGAAGCTGAGCGCTCTCCAGGGAAGAGAGGTCTCCCAACACCGCCTTGGATCTTGCACTTGGAGCCCGTGACGCCACCGGAGTCGCCTTGGATCGCCGCGCCTTGGCGGAGCCCCCGGCCAAGCCGAGGGCCCCCTGCAGATCGCCCGGTGCCGGAGTCACCGGAGACGGAAGGGACAACACTGTGGGGTTGGCCAAAGGCTTCCTTCCCACCGTCTTCTTGGGGGCGCGCCCGGATCCGCCAGAGCTGCGCCGACTCGATTGGGGGGAGCGGAGGGGTGGCTCGTTGAGCACACGACCCGCATCAGAGCCCCGAAGCCCTGGCGAGGCCGAGATCGAAGACACCGCAGTCCCATCTGGAAGCGTCTTCCCTTCGAGGAAAGTGAGCGCGAGAATCACCTTGAGGTTGGAGCCGTATGTTAGGAAACGTAGCATGCAATTTCAAAAAAATTCCTACGCTCACGCAAGATCTATCTAGGAGATGCATAGCAACGAGAGGGGGAGAGTGTGTCTACGTACCCTTGTAGACCGAAAGCGGAAGCGTTTGACAACGCGGTTGATGTAGTCGAACTTCTTCTCGTTCCGACCGATCAAGCACCGAACGTACGGTACCTCCGAGTTCTACACACATTCAGCTCGATGACGTCCCTCGAACTCTTGATCCAGCAAAGTGTCGAGGAAGTAGATGAGTTCCGTCAGCAAACAGCGTGGTGACCGTGATGGTGAAGTGATCCGCGCAGGGCTTCGCCTAAGCACCGCGAGAATATGACCGAGGGTGTAATCTGTGGAGGGGGGCGCCGAACACGGCTAACAGTTGATGTTGTGTGTTCTAGGCGCCCCCCTACCCACATATATATAGGTGGGAGGGGAGGAGAGGCAGCCATGGGGCGCCCCAAGTAGGATCCGAATCCTACTTGGGGTTTCCCAAGTGGTGCGCCCCCCATTCCTTATTTACCGGAGTGGGAAGGAAAGAGGAGGGAGGAGGGAAGGAAGGGGGAGGCCGAATCCCTCCCCTTCCTTCTCTCTTCCCCTCTTTCCTTCTCCTCTGGTGCGGCCCATATGGGGGGCGCAGCAGCCCCTCCTGGCTGTTGCGTTTCCCCTCTTGGCCCATTAGGCCCATATCTTTTGCCGGGGGTGCTCGGAACCCCTTTCGGTGACCCGATATGTACCCGGTACCCTCCGGAACACTTCCGGTGTCCGAATACCATCGTCCTATATATCAATCTTTACTTCTCGACCATTTCAAGACTCCTCGTCATGTCCGTGATATCATCCGGGACTCCGAACAACATTCGGTCACCAAATCACATAACTCATATAATACTAAATCGTCATCGGACGTTAAGCTTGCGGACCCTATGGGTTCAAGAACTATGTAGACATGACCGAGACACTTCTCCGGTCAATAACCAACAGCGGAACCTGGATGCTCATATTGGCTCCCACATATTCTACGAAGATCTTTATCGGTCGAACCGTTATGACAACATACGTTATTCCCTTTTTCCATCGGTATGTTACTTGCCCGAGATTCGATTGTCGGTATCTTCATACCTAGTTCAATCTCGTTACTGGCAAGTCTCTTTACTCGTTTCGTAATACATCATCCTGTGACTAACTCATTAGTCACTTTGCTTGCAAGGCTTCTTATGATGTGCATTACCGAGAGGGCCCAGAGATACATCTCCGATACTCGGAGTGACAAATCCTAATCTCGATCTATGCCAACCCAACAGACACCTTCGGAGATACCTGTAGAGCATCTTTATAATCACCCAGTTACGTTGTGACGTTTGATAGCACACAAGGCATTCCTCCGGTATCCGGGAGTTGCATAATCTCATAGTCGAAGGAATATGTATTTGACATGAAGAAAGCAATAGCAATAAAACTGAACGATCAATATGCTATGCTAACGGATGGGTCTTGTCCATCACATCATTCTCCTAATGATGTGATCCCGTTCATCAAATGACAACACATGTCTATGGTTAGAAAACTTAACCATCTTTGATTAACGGGCTAGTCTAGTAGAGGCTTACTAGGGACACGGTGTTTTGTCTATGTATCCACACATGTATCAAGTTTCCAGTTAATACAATTCTAGCATGAATAGTAAACATTTATCATGATATAAGGAAATATAAAATAACAACTTTATTATTGCCTCTAGGGCATATTTCCTTCACCGTACTGGTCGAAGGATTTCTCCAGGGAGCGAGCTGTGGGTGGGCTGCTCACAGCAGTATCCGAGACCGCGAGCGCCCCCAGCTCCGGTACCTCCTTGTCCACAGGCAGCTCACCCACCTTGGAACTCAGCATTTCCCAAGTCTCCGTGTCAATCGAGGTGTCTGGCATGCTGTCATCGTGCTCTTCACCCTGACACACCATCTCCACGTCCTTTTGCTGACCATCGGCCTGGCCTCCCTTGCCACCATGGCCCTCTTTACTTGACCCCGAACAGCCACCAGGCCCCGAACTAGCCGCACCCCCAGGGGGGAGGGGGCCACGCTTGTCAGAGGGCCGTGGAGGGCCATCGTTTGGGCCCAGCGCTGCCGGCCCGTCCCCCGGGCGCTTCAGCAGCCGCTCCACCTCCACCTTGATGTCATAACCTTCATGATTGAACCAGACCTGCATGAATCCATTCATCTTGCCCAGCGCTTTGCATCCAATCTTCATCCTCACTGGCCCCAACCGGATAAGGGAGAGCTCATCCACCACGATTGGCCTGCCAAGCATCTTCAAGCCCTCCATCAGTCGCTCAACGTGCCGATGCTTCTTGGGAATGCCATGGAGGCGGACCCAAACCTTCGGCATGGAGAGAGGCACCACCTCCTCGTGAATGGTGTCACACACCTTGACCGTGATATCGTTGAGGGGCAGAAAGAGCTTGCCATTGGAGTTGGCCATGTGGAGCAGGTCCGCCGAGGGAAAGACCACAGAAAAGTCGCCGTCGCCCACCTGCAAGATCTGCCAATCCCAATCGCCCGCCACGATATGCCAATCTCAATCGCCCGCCACAGGAGGGAAGGAAGGGGGAGGCCGAATCCCTCCCTTCCTTCTCTCTTCCCCTCTTTCCTTCTTCTCTGGCGCGGCCCATATGGGGGGCGCAGCAGCCCCTGCTGGCTGCTGCGTTTCCCCTCTTGGCCCATTAGGCCTATATCTTTTGCCGGGGGTGCCCGGAACCCCTTCCGGTGACCCAATATGTACCCGGTACCCTCTGGAACACTTCCGGTGTCCAAATACCATCGTCCTATATATCAATCTTTACTTCTCGACCATTTCGAGACTCCTCGTCATGTCCATGATCTCATCCGGGACTCCGAACAACATTCAGTCACCAAATCACATAACTCATATAATACTAAATTGTCATCGAACGTTAAGCGTGCGGACCCTACGGGTTCGAGAACTATGTAGACATGACCGAGACACTTCTCCGGTGAATAACCAATAGCGGAACCTGGATGCTCATATTGGCTCCCACATATTCTATGAAGATCTTTATCGGTCGAACCGTTATGACAACATACGTTATTCCCTTTTTCCATCGGTATGTTACTTGCCCGAGATTCGATCGTCGATATCTTCATACCTAGTTCAATCTCGTTACCGACAAGTCTCTTTACTCATTCTGTAATACATCATCCTGTGACTAAATCATTAGTCACTTTGCTTGCAAGGCTTCTTATGATGTGCATTACCGAGAGGGCCCAAAGATACCTCTCCGATACTCGGAGCGACAAATCCTAATCTCGATCTATGCCAACCCAACAGACACCTTCGGAGATACCTATAGAGCATCTTTATAATCACACAGTTACGTTGTGATGTTTGATAGCACAAAAGGCATTCCTCCGGTATCCGGGAGTTTCATAATCTCATAGTCGAAGGAATATGTATTTGACATGAAGAAAGCAATAGAAATAAAACTGAACGATCAATATGCTATGCTAACGGATGGGCTTGTCCATCACATCATTCTCCTAATGATGTGATCCCGTTCATCAAATGACAACACATGTCTATGGTTAGGAAACTTAACCATCTTTGATTAACGAGCTAGTCTAGTAGAGGCTTACTAGGGACACGGTGTTTTGTATATGTATCCACACATGTATCAAGTTTCCGGTTAATACAATTCTATCATGAATAATAAACATTTATCATGATATAAGGAAATATAAAATAACAACTTTATTATTGCCTCTAGGGCATATTTCCTTCAGTCTCCCACTTGCACTAGAGTCAATAATCTAGTTCACATCGCCATGTGATTTAACACCAATAGTTCACATCTTTATGTGATTAACACCCATAGTTCACATCGCCTTGTGACCAACACGCAAAGGGTTTACTAGAGTCAATAATCTAGTTCACATCGCTATGTGATTAACACCCAAAGAGTACTAAGGTGTGATCATGTTTTGCTTGTGAGAGAAGTTTAGTCAACGGGTCTGCCACATTCAGATCCATATGTATTTTGCAAATTTCTATGTCTACAATGCTTTGCATGGAGCTACTCTAGCTAATTGCTCCCACATTCAATACATATCTAGATTGAGACTTAGAGTCATCTAGATCGGTGTCAAAGCTTGCATCGACGTAACTCTTTACGACGAACTCTTTATCACCTCCATAACCGAGAAATATTTCCTTAGTCCTCTAAGGATAATTTTGACCGCTGTCTAGTGATCTACTCCTGGATCATTATTGTACCCCCTTGACAAACTCATGGCAAGGTACACAGCAGGTTTGGTACATAGCATGGCATACTTTATAGAACGTATGGCTGAGGTATAGGGAATGACTTTCATTCTCTCTCTATCTTCCGCCGTGGTCGGGCTTTGAGTCTTACTCAACTTCACACCTTACAATACAGGCTAGAACTCCTTCTTTGACTGATCCATTTTGAACTCCTTCAAAATCTTGTTAAGGTATGTACTCATTGAAAATCTTATCAAACGTCTTGATCTATCTCTATAGATCTTGATGCTCAATATGTAAGCAGCTTCACCGAGGTCTTTCATTGAAAAATTCTTATTCAATTATCCTTTTATGCTATCCAGAAATTCTATATCATTTCCAATCAGCAATATGTCATCCACATATAATATCAGAAATGCTACAGAGCTCCCACTCATTTTCTTGTAAATACAGGCTTCACCATAAGTCTGTATAAAACCATATGCTTTGATCACCTTATCAAAGCGTATATTCCAACTCCGAGATGCTTGCACCAGTCCATAGATGGATCGCTGGAGTTTGCACACTTTGTTAGCACCTTTAGGATTGACAAAACCTTTTGGTTGCATCATATACAACTCTTCTTTAATATCCATTAAGGAATGCAGTTTTTCATATCCATTTGCCAGATTTCATAAAATGTGGCAATTGCTAACATGATTCGGACAGACTTAAGCATCGCTACGGGTGAGAAAGTCTCATCGTAGTCAACTCCTTGAACTTTGTCGAAAACCTTTTACGACAAGTCGAGCTTTGTAGAAAGTAACATTACCATCAGCGTCAGTCTTCTTCTTGAAGATCCATTTATTCTCTATGGCTTGCCGATCATCGGGCAAGTCCACCAAAGTCCATACTTTGTTCTCATACATGGATCCTATCTCAGATTTCATGGCCTCAAGCCATCTGTCAGAATCTGGGCTCATCATCGCTTCTTCATAGTTCGTAGGTTCGTCATGGTCTAGTAACATGACTTCCAGAACAGGATTACCGTACCACTCTGGTGCGGAACGTGCTCTGTTCGACCTACGAGGTCCAGTAGTAACTTGATCTGTAGTTTCATGATCATTATCATTAGCTTCCTCTCTAGTTGGTGTAGGCATCACGGGAACGGATTTCTCTGATGTGCTACTTTCCAATTCGAGAGAAGGTACAATTACCTCATCAAGTTCTACTTTCCTCCCACTCACTTCTTTCGAGAGAAACTCCTTCTCTAGAAAGGTTCCATTCTTGGCAACAAAGATCTTGCCTTCGGATCTGTGGTAGAAGGTGTACCCAATTGTTTCCTTAGGGTATCCTATGAAGACGCACTTCTCCGATTTGGGTTCAAGCTTATCAGGCTGAAGCCTTTTGACATAAGTGTCGCAACCCCAAACTTTAAGAAACGACAGCTTAAGTTTCTTGCCAAACCATAGTTCATACGGTGTCATCTCAACGGATTTAGATGGTGCCCTATTTAACGTGAATGCAGCTGTCTCTAATGCATAACCCCAAAACAATAGTGGTAAACCGGTAAGAGACATCATAGAACGCACCATATCAAATAAAGTATGGTTACGACGTTCGGACATGCCATTACACTGTGGTGTTCCAGGTGGCGTGAATTGTGAAACTATTCCACATTGTTTTAAATGAAGGCCAAACTCGTAACTCAAATATTCGCCTCCGCGATCAGATCGTAGAAACTTTATTTTCTTGTTACGATGATTCTACACTTCACTCTGAAATTCTTTGAACTTTTCAAATGTTTCAGACTTGTGTTTCATCAAGTAGATATATCCATACCTACCTAAATCATCTGTGAAGGTCAGAAAATAACGATACCCGCTGCGTGCTTCAACACTCATCGGGCCGCATACATCGGTATGTATTATTTCCAATAAGTCATTGGCTCGCTCCATTGTTCCGGAGAAAGGAGTTTTAGTCTGCTTGCCCATGAGGCATGGTTCGCAAGTATCAAATGATTCATAATCAAGTGATTCCAAAAGTCCATCTGCATGGAGTTTCTTCATGCGCTTTACACCAATATGACCTAAATGGCAGTTCCACAAGTATGTTGCACTATCATTATTAACTTTGCATCTTTTGGCATCAATATTATGAATATGTGTATCACTACGATCGAGATTCAATAAACCATTTACATTGAGTGTATGACCATAGAAGGTTTTATTCGTGTAAACAGAACAACAATTATTCTCTGACTTAAATGAATAACCGTATCGCAATAAACATGATCCTATCATATTCTTGCTCAACGCAAACACCAAATAACATTTATTTATTTAGGTCCAACACTAATCCGAAGGTAGAGGGAGTGTGCGATGGTGATCTTATCAACCTTGGAATCACACACATCGTCACCTCGTAATTTAACTAGTCTCTGTTCATTTTGCAACTCCTGTTTCGAGTTACTAATCTTAGCAACTGAACCAGTATCAAATACCCAGAGGCTACTATGAACACTAGTAAAATACACATCAATAACATGTATATCAAATATACGTTTGTTCACTTTGCCATCCTTCTTATCCGCCAAGTATTTGGGGCAGTTCCGCTTCCAGTAACCATTCCCTTTGCAGTAGAAGCACTCAGTTTCAGGCTTAGGTCTAGCTTTGGGCTTCTTCACGGGAGCGGCAACTTGCTTGCCATAGTTCTTGAAGTTCCCTTTCTTTCCCTTTTGCCCTTTTTCTTGAAACTAGTGGTCTTGCTAACCATCAACATTTGATGCTCTTTCTTGATTTCTACCTTCACCGATTTCAGCATCACGAAGAGTTCGGGAATCGTTTTCATCATCCCTTGCATATTATAGTTCATGACGAAGTTCTAGTAGCTTGGTGATAGTGACTAGAGAACTCTGTCAATCACTATCTTATCTGGAAGATTAACTCCCACTTGATTCAAGCGATTGTGCTACCCAGACATTCTGAGCATATGCTCACCTGCTGAGCTATTCTCCTCCATCTTGTAGGCAAAGTACTTGTCAGAGGTCTCATACCTCTCGACACGGGCATGAGTCTGAAATACCAATTTCATCTCTTGGAACATCTCATATGTTCCATGGCGTTCAAAACGTCTTTGAAGCCCTGATTCTAAGCCGTAAAGCATGGCACACTAAACTATCAAGTAGTCATCGTATTGAGCTTGTCAAACATTCATAACGTCTGCATCTGCTCCTGCAATAGGTCTGTCACCTAGCGGTGCATCAAGGACATAATTCTTCTGTGCAACAATGAGGATAATCCTCAGATCACGGACCCAGTCCGCATCATTGCTACTATCATCTTTCAATTTATTTTTCTCTAGGAACATATCAAAAACATAGGGGAGCTACAACGCGAGCTATTGATCTACAACATAATTTGCAAATACTATCAGGACTAAGTTCATGATAAATTAAAGTTCAATTAATCAAATTACTTAAGAACTCCCACTTAAATAGACATCCCTCAAGTCATCTAAGTGATACGTGATCCAAATCAACTAAACCATGTCCGATCATCACGTGAGATGGAGTAGTCATCAATGGTGAACATCTCTATGTTGATCATATCTACTATATGATTCACGTTCGACCTTTCGGTCTCCAGTGTTCTGAGGCCATGTCTGTACATGCTAGGCTCGTCAAGTTTAACCCGAGTATTCCGCATGTGCAAAAGTGTCTTGCACCCGTTGTATTTGAACGTAGAATCTATCACACCCGATCATCACGTGGTGTCTCAACACGACGAACTGTCGCAACGGTGCATACTCAGGGAGAACACTTATACATTGAAATTTAGTGAAGGGATCATCTTATAATGCTACCGTCGTACTAAGAAAAATAAGATGCATAAAAGATAAACATCACATGCAATCAAAATATGTGACATGATATGGCCATCATCATCTTGTGCTTTTGATCTCCATCTCCAAAGCATCATCATGATCTCCATCGTCACCGGCTCGACACCTTGATCTCCATCGTTGCGTCGTGGTCGTCTCGCCAACTATTGCTTCTACAACTATCGCTAATGCATAGTGATAAAGTAAAGCAATTAAATGGCGTTTGCATTTCATACAATAAAGCGACAACCATAAGGCTCCTGCCAGTTGCCGATAACTTTTACAAAACATGATCATCTCATACACCAACGTATATCACATCATGTCTTGACCATATCACATCACAACATGCCCTGCAAAAACAAGTTAGACGTCCTCTACTTTGTTGTTGCAAGTTTTACGTGGCTGCTACGGGCTTCTAGCAAGAACCGTTCTTACCTACGCATCAAAACCACAATGGTGATTTATCAAGTTTGATGTTTTAACCTTCAACAAGGACCGGCCGCAGTCAAATTCAATTCAACTAAAGTCGGAGAAACAGACACCCGCCAGCCACCTTTATGCAAAACTAGTTGCATGTCTATCGGTGGAACCGGTCTCATGAACGTGGTCATGTAAGGTTGGTCCGGGCCGCTTCATCCAACAATACCGCCGAATCAAAATGAGACATTGGTGGTAAGCAGTATGACGATCACCGCCCACAACTCTTTGTGTTCTACTCATGCATATGAACTACGCATAGACCTGGCTTGGATGCCACTGTTGGGAAACGTAGCATGCAATTTCATAAAATTTCCTATGCTCACGCAAGATCTATCTAGGAGATGCATAGCAATGATAGGGGGAGAGTGTGTCTACGTACCCTTGTAGACTGAAAGCGGAAGCGTTTGACAACGCGGTTGATGTAGTCGAACTTCTTCTTGTTCCGACCGATCAAGCACCGAACGTACGGCACCTCCGAGTTCTGCACACGGTCAGCTCGATGACGTCCCTCAAACTCTTGATCCAGCAAAGTGTCGAGGAAGTAGATGAGTTCCATTAGCAAACGGCGTGGTGATGGTGATGGTGAAGTGATCCGCGCAGGGCTTCACCTAAGCACCGCGAGAATATGACCGAGGGTGTAATCTGTGGAGGGGGGCGCCGCACACGGCTAACAGTTGATGTTGTGTGTTCTAGGCGCCCCCCTCCCCACATATATATAGGTGGGAGGGGAGGAGAGGCAGCCATGGGGCGCCCCAAGTAGGATCCGAATCCTACTTGGGGTTTCCCAAGTGGTGCGCCCCCCATTCCTTATTTACCGGAGTGGGAAGGAAAGAGGAGGGAGGAGGGAAGGAAGGGGGAGGCCGAATCCCTCCCCTTCCTTCTCTCTTCCCCTCTTTCCTTCTCCTCTGGTGCGGCCCATATGGGGGGCGCAGCAGCCCCTCCTGGCTGCTGCGTTTCCCCTCTTGGCCCATTAGGCCCATATCTTTTGCCGGGGGTGCTCGGAACCCCTTCCGGTGACCCGATATGTACCCGGTACCCTCCGGAACACTTCCGGTGTCCGAATACCATCGTCCTATATATCAATCTTTACTTCTCGACCATTTCAAGACTCCTCGTCATGTCCGTGATATCATCCGGGACTCCGAACAACATTTGGTCACCAAATCACATAACTCATATAATACTAAATCGTCATCGGACGTTAAGCTTGCGGACCCTATGGGTTCGAGAACTATGTAGACATGACCGAGACACTTCTCCGGTCAATAACCAACAGCGGAACCTGGATGCTCATATTGGCTCCCACATATTCTACGAAGATCTTTATCGGTCGAACCGTTATGACAACATACCTTATTCCCTTTTTCCATCGGTATGTTACTTGCCCGAGATTCGATTGTCGGTATCTTCATACCTAGTTCAATCTCGTTACTGGCAAGTCTCTTTACTTGTTTTGTAATACATCATCCTGTGACTAACTCATTAGTCACTTTGCTTGCAAGGCTTCTTATGATGTGCATTACCGAGAGGGCCCAGAGATACCTCTTCGATACTCGGAGTGACAAATCCTAATCTCGATCTATGCCAACCCAACAGACACCTTCGGAGATACCTGTAGAGCATCTTTATAATCACCCAGTTACGTTGTGACGTTTGATAGCACACAAGGCATTCCTCCGGTATCCGGGAGTTGCATAATCTCATAGTCGAAGGAATATGTATTTGACATGAAGAAAGCAATAGCAATAAAACTGAACGATCAATATGCTATGCTAACGGATGGGTCTTGTCCATCACATCATTCTCCTAATGATGTGATCCCGTTCATCAAATGACAACACATGTCTATGGTTAGGAAACTTAACCATCTTTGATTAACGAGCTAGTCTAGTAGAGGCTTACTAGGGACACGGTGTTTTGTCTATGTATCCACACATGTATCAAGTTTCCGGTTAATACAATTCTAGCATGAATAGTAAACATTTATCATGATATAAGGAAATATAAAATAACAACTTTATTATTGCCTCTAGGGCATATTTCCTTCACCGTACTGGTCGAAGGATTTCTCCAGGGAGCGAGCTGTGGGTGGGCTGCTCACAGCAGTATCCGAGACCGCGAGCGCCCCCGGCTCCGGACCTCCTTGTCCACAGGCAGCTCACCCACCTTGGAACCCAGCATTTCCCAAGTCTCCGTGTCAATCGAGGTGTCTGGCATGCTGTCATCGTGCTCTTCACCCTGACACACCATCTCCACGTCCTTTTGCTGACCATCGGCCTGGCCTCCCTTGCCACCATGGCCCTCTTTACTTGACCCCGAACAGCCACCAGGCCCCGAACTAGCCGCACCCCCAGGGGGGAGGGGGCCACGCTTGTCAGAGGGCCGTGGAGGGCCATCGTTTGGGCCCGGCGCTGCCGGCCCGTCCCCCGGGCGCTTCGACAGCCGCTCCACCTCCACCTTGATGTCATAACCTTCATGATTGAACCAGACCTGCATGAATCCATTCATCTTGTCCAGCGCTTTGCATCCAATCTTCATCCTCACCGGCCCCAACCGGATAAGGGAGAGCTCATCCACCACGATTGGCCTGCCCAGCATCTTCAAGCCCTCCATGAGTCGCTCAACGTGTCGATGCTTCTTGGGAATGCCATGGAGGCGGACCCAAACCTTCGGCATGGAGAGAGGCACCACCTCCTCGTGAATGGTGTCACACACCTTGACTGTGATATCATTGAGGGGCAGAAAGAGCTTGCCATTGGACTTGGCCATGTGGAGCAGGTCCGCCGAGGGAAAGACCACAGAAAAGTCGCCGTCGCCCACCTGCAAGATCTGCCAATCCCAATCGCCCGCCACGATATGCTTCAGCTCGTGCTTAAGCGTGCGAAGGGTGAGCTTGCCGGGGTCCGCCGACAGGACCGCGCCATTGATTGCCTTCAGATCTGAGCCCTCCTCGCCGTCTTCTTCTTCAAACTCCAAGCAGAAAAAACCCTCGCTTGGGATTGTGCTACCCATGATATGGAGGTGCAGATGCTTGCCCCTGGATGGGCAGTAGGCGGAGGCATGGCCCTCTTGCTTGCAGATCATGCAGAGGGGAGGGAACTTGCATTGGGCTTGGAAATGGCCCGTCCGCCCGCACTTGAAGCACTCCGATCCATTTCCATCCTCCACTGGAATGTGCTCCGCCGCCGAGCCCCTAGGCTCATCTGGCAGCGCCAGCGCCAGGGCCCCAGCCGCCGTGCGTGGCTTCTTAGCCAGTGGGTCGCCATGGCCGCCACCGCAGAGGGGATGCTCAGGAGACTTGTGCTCGAGCTGTCGGCGCCGCTGGCTCTGCTTCCGCTTCTTCTTACGCTCCTGCTGCTGCAGCCACCACAGGGCGGAGGGGGACCCCAATCCGCCTTGCGCCCGTAGGCATCAGCTCCTGACCGAAGCCACCGCCGTCGCTGCGGCCAGCCGACCGAGCCCTCTGGTCGCGCTTGGCCTTCTCACGCAGCTCCCGCTCCCGACGCCGCTCCGCCTCCAGATCCAGGGGCTCCATGGGGCGCTTCTCAGCTCTACGGTCGCCCATGGCTGTCACCGCCGCGAAGGAAAGGGAGAGAGGTGGGGGAGGAGGAGTGGGGAGGAGGAGACGAGCAGATTTGGCGAAGCGCCGCGCCTCACCATCAGTAGCCGGAAACCCTAGCGAGGGATCTCGCAGACCCCGGCTTAGCCATATATAGCGCGACCCCCTGTGCCCCCGCACGGGCTGAGGAACCGGTGCAGGCTGTTGGGCTGGCATGGCCCCGACCCATCCAACGGCGCAGCCTGGCAGCCATCCCCGGACGACACTAGGCCCGGTAAAGGGGCCACTACCACGGTGTCACTCGAGGCCGGCTCAAGCCCATCAGCCAGGCCCAGGCCCGGCAGACGCTGCTGGGGGAGCCCCGCAGGCTCCCTGGCCAACCCTAGCCCTTCCGGCAATGGCACCGCCGCCACGCCCACCCGCCGCTCCGAAGAAGGCTGCGAGGGGAGCGCCGGCCACACGTCGACCTCCGCCACGATGGAGACCGCAAACATCACCGGAGCAGGAGGCGCCAGGCGTGCTCCGCGCAGATCAGGGCCTCTTGGGGGCGACGCCGGCCTCCAGATGCGCGCGGTCGTCGCTCGCGAGCCACCGCCGCTCGGCGCGAAGCGCCTGCGCCGGCCTCCCTGGCCAGCGCCACCTGCCGCAGCAAGCAGCACGAAATCTCCCAGCGTCACGCCCGCCGGCAGGGCAGGAGAGCATGGAGGGGAAGGCTCCTCCTCCCCCTCCGAGTCCGCTCCGGCCAGCGCGCAGAAACGGCTACCACACGTGCCCCACGATGACCCCCAAGCCGTAGGAGGTGGCACCGGCAACGGCGAGCCACTCGGGCCCGCCGGACCTACGACCACGCGCCGACCGCGGCGAGGTCAGGGGACGAGGGCAGAGCGCCGCCCGAGTTGCCCACATCCGCCTCCAACGGTACGCAACATTCGAAACCCATACCCAGTCACTCTCCGCAACACCCTCGATCGCCCCTCTCTCTCTCTCTCTCCCGATATGCCTGTTCAAGCAGTGCATTGCCAAGGAGGGCCAAGAAGAGATAGGCCACGAAAATTGTTCCTCAAATGATTAATCGTCGCTTGACAATCTGTAGATACAATAACATGGCTTAGATTTAAATCAGCCGCAAGAGCCAGAGCTTCCGAGCAAGCCTTCACTTCAAGGATCTCAGGATCCACCAATCCATCAAAGCTTTTGACTGAAGCACCCATAAATTTGCCCCTGTCATCTCTGCATATCGCTGAACATGCTCCTGTAATACCACTCTGGGATACATCAACATCTACATTGATTTTCATAACTCACTCAGGTGGTTTTATCCATATCCTCTGCCTCTGCTGCGTGACACCAGCTTTCGACTGCTTCCACTGTGGCACCAACTCAAGATCATCTATATGCTTATTTATAAACGCCATTGTGGATAGTGGACTCTGAAAAACTTGCTCATGTTTGGTCTTCCCCTCGCCCACCAAATTGCCAACAAAGCGACTAGCATCTTTGCAAATTGCTTTTCAGTCATAGATTCCTGGAGAGTTGTCAACCATAGTCGTGCATCATTTGATATGCAAGCAATCATATGTTCCAGCTCAATTAGTGCCCACATGCACTTCGACATTCTGCACTCCACTAAAGCATGCTTTCAAGAATCAACAGCGTCGTTACACATTATGCATGCCTCTGACTCTGAAATATGTCTATTTGCAAGCATTTCTTCGGTTGGGATTGAGTTCTTCGCTAACCTCCAAGCAAAGTGCTTTATCCATACCGGGACTGCCGCTCTCCAAAAATGCTTCCACTATTTCTAATATGCTAGTCTGTCCGAACTTGCTTCCCTTCCCTCGATCCAATCTACTCTCCTCCGTTTTGTGTCTGATAAAAGTCTATATGCGGAACGAACACTAAAACAGCCTGATTTTTCATAGTGCCATGCCCATTGATTCGCCCCCACATGTGAACTCAGTGGTATACTAAACACAACATGAGCATCCATCGGTTGCATATATTGCTGAATAATCTCTCTATTCCAGCTTCTTGAAGGTGCATCAATGAATTCAGAAACTAATTTTGGAGGGTGGGGAAGCCTTGGATGCATTGCTCGCATCAGATTATCCCGCAGGAGCAATTATGGTTCCAGATTTGTGTGTCTACTCCATTACCAATACGTCGAATTAGTCCTTGCTTCAACACATCCAGTCCTGCATGAATGCCACGCCAAATCTGTGACGGATGGCTTCCCAATTCTGAATGTAGAACATCCGTTGACGGGAAATAGACCGCCTTTAGGATCTTAGCACTTAGCATTTCCGGCTCAGTGATAATCCTAGACCCTTGCTTTGCAAGCATCAAAAGGTTGAACATCTCGGTGTCCTGGAATCCAAGACCTCCCATGCATTTTGGCATCGTCATGTCCTCCCAAGATACCCAAGCAGTCCTTCTCTTTCCATCCTTGCAACCCCAAAAGAATTTTCTCAGCATTTTGTCAATCTCTAGACATAGACCCTGTGGCAGCAGAAAACATGTCATAGGATATGTCGGAATAGCCTATGCTACCGACTTGATGAGGACCTCTTTTCCTGCTGATGCCATACAATTTCCTATCCATCCCTGAATCTTCATCCACAATCTATTCTTTAAGTATTAGAAGCTATCATTTTTTGACCTTCCCACATCTGACGGTAGGCCAAAGTACTGTTCATTCAGAGTCTCATTGGGAATAGTCAAAATATTTTTAATACTTCCTCTTACTCCTTCAGAACACCCTTTTCCAAAGAAAATCGATGATTTCTGCAAATTTACTCTCTGGCCCGATGCATCACATGTCGGGAAACGTTGCATGGAAAACAAAAAAATTTCTACGCACACGCAAGATCTATCCATGGAGATGCATAGCAACGAGAGGGGAGAGTGTGTCTACGTACCCTCATAGACCGTAAGCGGAAGCGTTTAGTAACGCGGTTGATGTAGTCGAACTTCTTCGCGCTCCAACCAATCGAGTATCGAACGTACGACACCTTCACGTTTAGCCCATGTTCAGCTCGGTGACGTCCTCTGCCTTCTTGATCCAGCAAGACAATGAGGTAGTGGATGAGTTCCGGCAGCATGATGACGTGGTGACAGTGATGGTGAAGTTATCTCTGCAGGGCTTCGCCTAAGCACTATGAAAATATGACCGGGGGTGTAAACCGTGGAGGGGGCGCCGCACATGGCTAAGCAATTGTTGTAGTTGTGCTAGGCGCCCCCTCCCACATATATATAGGTGGGGGGAGGAGGGAGCAGCCAGGAGGCGCCCCCAAGTAGGCCGAATCCTACTTGGGGTCCTTCCCAAGTGGCGCTCCCCTTGCCATATTTGTCGGAGGGGGAAGGAAAGGGGGAAGAGGGAAGGAAGGGGGATGCCGAATCCCCCCTTTCCTTTCCCCCACTTGGGCGGCTGCCATAGGTGGTGGGCCAGCCCCTTATGGGCTGGTGTGCTCCCCTCTAATGGCCCAATAGGCCCATTACCCTTTCGGGGGTGTCCGGTACCCCCTCCGGTATTCCGATGACTACCCGGTACACTCCGAAACACTTCCGGTGTCTGAATACCATCGTCCTATATATAAATATTTACCTCTCGACCATTTCGAGACTCCTCGTCATGTCCGTGATCTCATCCGGGACTCCGAACAACATTCGGTCACCAAATCATATAACTCATATAACACTATATCGTCAACGAATGTTAAGCGTGCGGACCCTACGGGTTCGAGAACTATGTAGACATGACCGAGACACCTCTTCGGTCAATAACCAATAGCGGAACCTAGATGCCCATATTGGCTCCTACATATTCTATGAAGATCTTTATCGGTCGAACCTTATGACAACATACATAATTCCCTTTGTCCATCGGTATATTACTTGCCCGAGATTCGATCGTCGGTATCTTCATACCTAGTTCAATCTCGTTACCGGTAAGTCTCTTTACTCGTTCTGTAATACATCATCTTGCAACTAACACCTTAGTCACTTTGCTTGCAAGGCTTCTTATGATGTGTATTACCGAGAGGGCCCAGAGATACCTCTTCGATACTCGGAGTGACAAATCCTAATCTCGATCTATGCCAACTCAACAAACACCTTCGGAGATACCTGTAGAGCATCTTTATGATCACCCAGTTATGTTGTGATGTTTGGTAGCACACAAGGTATTCCTCCGGTATCCGGGAGTTGCATAATCTCATAGTCGAAGGAATATGTATTTGTCATCAAGAAAGCAATAGCAATAAACTGAACGATCAATATGCTAAGCTAACGGATGGGTCTTGTCCATCACATCATTCCTAATGAAGTGATACCGTTATCAAATGACAACACATGTCTATGGTTAGGAAACCTTAACCATCTTTGATTAACGAGCTAGTCTAGTAGAGGCTTACTAGGGACACGGTATTTGTATATGTATTCACACATGTATTTAAGTTTCCGATCAATACAATTCTAGCATGAATAATAAACCTTTATCATGAATAAGGAAATATAAAATAACAACTTTATTATTGCCTCTAGGGCATATTTCCTTCAGTCTCCCACTACGATCGAGATTCAACAAGAATAGACTATTCATCAAGGGTGCATGACCATAAAAGATATTACTCATATAAATAGAACAACCATTATTCTCCGATTTAAATGAATAACTGTCTCGCAATAAACAAGATCCAGATATAATGTTCATGCTCAACGCGGGCACCAAATAACAATTATTGAGATCTAAAACTAATCCCGAAGGTAGATGTAGACGTAGCGTGCCGACGGCGATCACATCGACCTTGGAACCATTCCCGACGCGCATCGTCACCTCATCCTTAGCCAATCTTCATTTATTCCGCAGCTCCCTGTTTCGAGTTACAAATATGAGCAACTGAACCAGTATCAAATACCCAGGTGCTGCTACGAGCATTAGTAAGGTATACATCAATAACATGTATATCAAATATACCTTTGTTCACTTTGCCATCCTTCTTATCCGCCAAGTATTTGGGGCAGTTCTGCTTCCAGTGACCATTCCCTTTGCAGTAAAAGCACTCAGTTTCAGGCTTGGGTCCAGCTTTGGGCTTCTTCTCGGGAGTGGCAACTTGCTTGCCATTCTTCTTGAAGTTTCCTTTCTTTCCCTTGCCCTTTTTCTTGAAACTAGTGGTCTTGTTAACCATCAACACTTGATGCTCCTTCTTGATTTCTACATCCGCGGCTTTAAGCATTGCGAAGAGCTCAGGAATCATTTTATTCATCCCTTGCATATTTTAGTTCATCACGAAGCCTTTGTAGCTTGGTGACAGTGATTGAAGAACTCTGTTAATAACACTATCAACTAGAAGATCAACTCCCTGCTGAGTCAAGTGGTTATGATACCCAGACATTTTGAGTATGTGTTCACTGACAGAACTATTCTCCTCCATCTTGCAGCTATAGAACTTGTTGGAGACTTCATATCTCTCAACCCGGGCATTTGCTTGAAATATTAACTTCAACTCTTGGAACATATCATATGCTCCATGACGTTCAAAACATCTTTGAAGTCCCGGTTCTAAGCCGTAAAGCATGGCACACTGAACTACCGAGTGTTGGGAAATGTTGCATGGAAAACAAAAAAAATTCTATGCACACGCAAGATCTATCAAGGAGATGCGTAGCAACAAGAGGGGAGAGTGTGTCTACGTACCCTCGTAGACCATAAGCGAAAGCGTTTGACAACGCGGTTGATGTAGTCAAACTTTCTTCGCGATCCAACCGATCTAGTACCGAATGTACGGCACTTGCGCGCTCAGCACATGTTCAGCTCGGTGACGTCCTCCGCCTTCTTGATCCAGCAAGATGGTGAGGTAGTAGATGAGTTCCATCAGCACAACAGCGTGGTGGCGGTGATGGTGAAGTGATCTTCGCAGGGCTTCGCCTAAGCACTACGAAAATATGACCAGGGGTGTAAACGGTGGAGGGGGCGCCGCACACGGCTAACAATTGATCTGGGGTGTGCTAGGCGCCCTCCTCCCATGTATATATAGGTGGGAGGGGGAGGGAAGGCAGCCTGGCGCACCACATAGGTGGCCGGCTGGCCCTAGGGCTCCTGCCCTGGCCGCGCCCCCTACCATGTTTGGATAAGGGGAAAGGAAAGAGGCGGGGAGAAGGAAGGAAGTGGGAGTCCAACTCCACACTTTCCTTCCCTCCTCCCCTTTCCTTTCCCTCCCCTTAGGCCGGCCCTATAGAGGGTGCACCAGCCCCTTGTGGGCTGGTGTGTTCTCTCACTTGGCCCATAAGGCCCATATCTTTGCCGGGGATGCCCGAAACTCCTTCCGGTGACCCGATAAGTACCCGGTACCCTCCGAAACACTTATGGTGTCCGAATACCATCGTCCTATATATCAATATTTACCTCTCGACCATTTGGAGACTCATCGTCATGTCCGTGATCTCATCCGGGACTCCGAACAACATTCGGTCACCAAATCACATATCTTATATAACACTATATCGTCAACGAACGTTAAGCGTGCGGACCCTACGGGTTCGAGAACTATGTAGACAGGACCGAGACACCTCTTCGATCAATAACCAATAGCGGAACCTGGATGCCCATATTGGCTCCAACATATTCTACGAAGATCTTTATCGGTCGAACCATTATGACAACATACGTAATTCCCTTTGTCCATTGGTATGTTACTTGCCCGAGATTCGATCGTCGGTATCTCTATACCTAGTTCATTCTCGTTACCGGCAACGTTGGGAATCGTTGCATGGAAAACAAAAAAATTTCTACGCACACGCAATGAACTATCCATGGAGATGCATAGCAACGAGGGGGAGAGTGTGTCTATGTACCCTCGTAGACCGTAAGCGGAAGCATTTCACAACACGGTTGATGTAGTCGAACTTCTTCGCGCTTCAACCGATCAAGTACCGAACGCACGACACCTCCGCATTATGCACACGTTCAGCTCGGTGACGACCCTCGCCTTCTTGATCCAGCAAGACATCGAGGTACTAGATGAGTTTCGTCAGCACGGCGGCGTGGTGACAGTGATGGTGAAGTGATCTCCGCAGGGCTTCGCCTAAGCACTACAAAAATATGACCGTGGGTGTAAACGGTGGAGGGGGGCGCCGCACACGGCTAGGCAATTGTCTGGTGTGTGCTAGGTGCCCCCTCCCACATATATATAGGTGGGAGGGGGAGGAGAGAGGCCAGGAGGCGCCCCAAGTAGGACCGAATCCTACTTGGGCTCCTCCCAAGCCGCGCGCCCCCCGTGCCATATATATCGGAGGGGGAAGGAAAGGGGGGAGAGGTGGAAGGAAGGGGGAATCCTATTCCCTTTCTTTACTTTCCTCCTTCCCCTTTCCTTCTCCACCTTGGCCGGCCCATATGGGGGCGCACCAGCCCCTTGTGGCTGGTGTGTTTCCCCTCTTGGCCCATAAGGCCCATATCTTTTGCCGGGGGTGCCCGGAACTCCTTCCGGTGACCCGACAAGTACCCGGTGACCCCCGAAACACTTCCGTTGTCCGAATACCATCGTCCTATATATCAATCTTTACCTCTAGACCATTCCGAGACTCCTCGTCATATCTGTGATCTCATCTGGGACTCCGAACAACATTCGGTCACCAAATCAAATAACTCATATAATACTATATCGTCAACGAACGTTAAGTGTGCGGACCCTACGGGTTCGAGAACTATGTAGACATGACCGAGACACCTCTTCGGTCAATAACCAATAGCGGAACCTAGATGCTCATATTGGCTCCTACATATTCTACGAAGATCTTTATTGGTCGAACCGTTATGATACCATACGTAATTCCCTTTGTCCATCGGTATGTTACTTGCCCGAGATTCGATCGTCGGTATCTTCATACCTAGTTCAATCTCGTTACCGGCAAGTCTCTTTACTCATTCCATAATACATCACCTCGTGACCAACTCCTTAGTTGTTTGCTTGCAAGCTTATGATGTGTATTATCGAGAGGGCCCAGAGATACCTCTCCGAAACTCGGAGTGACAAATCCTAATCTCGATATATGCCAACTCAAAAAATACCTTCGGAGATACCAGTAGAGCATCTTTATAATCACCCAATTACGTTGTGATGTTTGATAGCACACAAGGCACTCTTCCAGTATCCGGGAGTTGCATAATCTCATAGTCGAAGGAATATGTATTTGACATGAATAAAGCAATAGCAATAAAACTGAACGATCATTATGCACAGCTAACGGATGGATCTTGTCCATCACATCATTCTCCTAATGATGTGATCCCGTTATCAAATGACAACTCATGTCCATGGTCAGGAAACCTTAACCATCTTTGATCAACGAGCTAGTCCAGTAGAGGCTTACTAGGGACACGGTGTTTTGTCTATGTATTCACACATGTATTATGGTTTCCGATTAATACAATTCTAGCATGAATATTAAACCTTGATCATGAATAAGGAAATATAAAATAACAACTTTATTATTGCCTCTAGGGCATATTTCCTTCAGTCTCCCACTTGCACTAGAGTCAATAATCTAGATTACATTGTAATGATTCTAACACCCATGGAGTCTTGGTGCTGATCATGTTTTGCTCGTGGAAGAGGCTTAGTCAACGGGTCTGCTACATTCAGATCCGTATGTATCTTGCAAATTTCTATGTCTCCATCCTTGACTTGTTCATGAATGGAGTTGAAGCGTCTCTTGATGTGTTTGGTTCTCTTGTGAAACCTGGATTCCTTCGCCAAGGCAATTGCTCCAGTGTTGTCACAAAAGATTTTCATTGGATCCGATGCACTAGGTATTACACATAGATTGGATATGAACTCCTTCATCCAGACTCCTTCATTTGCTGCTTCCGAAGCAGCTATGTACTCCGCTTCACACGTAGATCCCGCCATGATGCTCTGCTTTGGAACTGCACCAACTGACAGCTCCACCATTCAATATAGATACGTATCCAGTTTGTGACTTGGAGTCATCTGGATCAGTGTCAAAGCTAGCATCGACGTAACCATTTACGACGAGCTCTTTATGACCTCCATAAATGAGAAACATATCCTTGATCCTTTTCAGGTACTTCAGGATGTTCTTGACCGGTGTCCAGTGATCCACTCGTGGATTACTTTGGTACTTTCCTGCCAGACTTATGGCAAGGCACACATCAGGTCTGGTACACAACATAGCATACATGATAGAACCTATGGCTGAAGCATAGGGAATGACTTTCATTTTCTCTCTATCTTCTGCAGTGGTCGGGCATTGAGTCTTACTCAACTTCACACCTTGCAACACAGGCAAGAACCCTTTCTTTGACTGATCCATTTTGAACTTCTTCAAAACTTTATCAAGGTATGTGCTTTGTGAAAGTCCTATTAAGTGTCTCGATCTATCCCTATAGATCTTGATGCCCAATATATAAGCAGCTTCACCGAGGTCTTTCATTGAAAAATTCTTATTCAAGTATCCTTTTATGCTGTCCAGAAATTCTATATCATTTCCAATCAACAATATGTCATCCACATATAATATCAGAAATGCTACAGAGCTCCCACTCACTTTCTTGTAAATACAGGCTTCACCGAAAGTCTGTATAAAACCATATAATTTGATCACCTCATCAAAGCGTATATTCCAACTCCGAGATGCTTGCACCAGTCCATAGATGGATCGCTGGAGCTTGCACACTTTGTTAGCACCTTTAGGATCGACAAAACCTTCTGGTTGCATGATATACAATTCTTCTTTAAGAAATCCATTAAAGAATGCAGTTTTGACGTCCATTTGCCAGATTTCATAATCATAAAATGCGGCAATTGCTAACATGATTCAGACGGACTTAAGCATCGCTACGGGTGAGGAAGTCTCATCGTAGTCAACCCCTTGAACTTGTCAAAAACCTTTTGCGACAAGTCGAGCTTTATAGACAGTAACATTACCATCAGCGTCAGTCTTCTTCTTGAAGATCCATTTATTTTCTATGGCTTGCCGATCATCGGGCAAATCCACCAAAGTCCATACTTTGTTCTCATACATGGATCGTATCTCAGATTTCATGGCCTCAAGCCATCTGTCAGAATCTGGGCTCATCATAGCTTCTTCATAGTTCGTAGGTTCGCCTAGGTCTAGTAACATGACTTCCAGTACAGGATTCCCGTACCACTCTAGTGCGGATCGTGTTCTGGTTGACCTACGAAGTTCTGTAGTAACTTGATCCGAAGTTTCATGATCATCATCATTAGCTTCCTCTCTAGTTGGTGTAGGCATCACGGGAACGGTTTTCTTTGATGAACTACTTTCCAATTCGAGAGAAGGTACAATTACCTCATCAAGTTCTACTTTCCTCCCACTCACTTCTTTCGAGAGAAACTCCTTCTCTAGAAAGGTTCCATTCTTGGCAACAAAGATCTTGCCTTCGGATCTGTGGTAGAAGGTGTACCCAATTATTTCCTTAGGGTATCCTATGAAGACGCTATTCTCCGATTTGGGTTCGAGCTTATCAGGCTGAAGCCTTTTGACATAAGTGTCGCAACCCCAAACTTTAAGAAATGACAGCTTAGGTTTCTTGCCAAACCATAGTTCATACGGTGTCATCTCAATGGATTTAGACGGTGCCCTATTTAACGTGAATGCAGCTGTCTCTAATGCATAACCCCAAAACGATAGTGGTAAATCGGTAAGAGACATCATAGATCGCGCCATATCTAATAAAGTATGGTTACGATGTTCGGACACACGATTACGCTGTGGTGTTCCAGGTGGCGTGAGTTGTGAAACTATTCCACATTGTTTTAAATGAAGACCAAACTCGTAACTCAAATATTCGCCTCCGCGATCAGATCGCAGAAACTTTATTTTCTTGTTACGATGATTCTCCACTTCACTATGAAATTCTTTGAACTTTTCAAATGTTTCAGACTTGTGTTTCATTAAGTAGATATACCCACATCTGCTCAAATCATCTCTGAAGGTCAGAAAATAACGATACCCGCCACGTGCCTCAACACTCGTCGGACCGCATACATCGGTTTGTATTATTTCCATTAAGTCATTAGCTCGCTCCATTGTTTCGGAGAACGGAGTTTTAGTCATCTTGCCCATGATGCATGGTTCACAAGTATCAAATGATTCATAATCAAGTGATTCGAAAAGCCCATCTGCATGAAGTTTCTTCACGCGCTTTACACCAATATGACCTAAACGGCAGTGCCACAAATATGTTGCACTATCATTATCAACTTTGCATCTTTTGGCATCAATATTATGAATATGTGTATCACTACAATCAAGATTCAACAAAAATAGACCACTCTTCAAGGGTGCATGACCATAAAAGATATTACTCATATAAATAGAACAACCATTATTCTCTGATTTAAATGAATAACTGTCTCGCACTAAACAAGATCCAGATATAATGTTCATGCTCAACGCTGGCACCAAATAACAATTATTCAGGTCTAAAACTAATCCCGAAGGTAGATGTAGAGGTAGCGTGCTGACGGCGATCACATCGACCTTGGAACCATTCCCGACGCGCATCATCACCTCGTCCTTAGCCAATCTTCGTTTAATCCGTAGCTCCTATTTTGAGTTACAAATATGAGTAACCGAACCAGTATCAAATACCCAAGCGCTACTACAAGCATTAGTAAGGTATACATCAATAACATGTATATCAAATATACCTTTGTTCACTTTGCCATCCTTCTTATCCACCAAATACTTGGGGCAATTCCGCTTCCAGTGACCAGTCCCTTTGCAGTAGAAGCACTCAGTTTCAGGCTTGGGTCTAGCTTTGGGTTTCTTCCCGGGAGTGGCAACTTGCTTGCCATTCTTCTTGAAGTTCCCTTTCTTTCCCTTTCCCTTTTTCTTAAAACTAGTGGTCTTGTTAACCATCAACACTTGATGCTCCTTCTTGATTTCTACCTCCGCAGCCTTAAGCATTGCGAAGAGCTTGGGAATTGTTTTGGTCATCCCTTGCATATTATAGTTCATCACGAAGCCTTT
The DNA here is from genome assembly GCA_011799875.1 of Thinopyrum elongatum. NCBI lineage: Eukaryota > Viridiplantae > Streptophyta > Magnoliopsida > Poales > Poaceae > Thinopyrum > Thinopyrum elongatum. Next base: position 440,604,097 of record CM022300.1, on the reverse strand, counting down.
ATAGCTTGGTGGCAGTGATTGAAGAACTCTGTCACTGACACAATCAACTGGAAGATCAACTCCCAGCTGAGTCAAGTGATTATAATACCCAGACATTTTGAGTATGTGTTCACTGACAGAACTGTTCTGCTCCATCTTACAACTATAGAACTTGTTGGAGACTTCATATCTCTCAACCCGGGCATTTGCTTGAAATATTAACTTCAACTCTTGGAACATCTCATATGCTCCATGACGTTCAAAACGTCTTTGAAGTCCCGGTTCTAAGCCGTAGGGAATGGCACACTGAACTATAGAGTAGTCATCAATCCGTGTCTGCCAGACGTTCAAAGTGTCTACGTTAGCGGGAGGGGGCTTGTCACCTAGTGATACGTCCATTTTGCATCATGCTTTTATATCAATATTTATTGCATTATGGGCTGTTATTACACAATATGGCACAATACTTATGCCTTTTCTCTCTTATTTTACAAGGTTTACATGAAGAGGGAGAATGCCGGCAGCTGGAATTCTGGGCTGGAAAAGGAGCAAATATTAGAGACCTATTCTGCACAACTCCAAAAGTCCTGAAACTTCATGGAGAGTCATTTTTGATTTAATAAAAAATATTGGGTGAAGAAAGTACCAGAGGGGGGCCACCTGCCATCCACAAGGGTGGAGGGCGCGCCCTACCCCCTGGGCGCCCCCCCCCCCCCGTCCTTGTGGGCCACCTGGCAGGCCCCCGATGCCTATCTTCTGCTATATGGTGTGTTTTGACCTAGAAAAAAGAACAAGGAAGCTTTCGGGATGAAGCGCCGCCGTCTCGAGGCGGAACCTGGGCAGAACCAATCTAGGGCTCTGGCGGAACTGTTCTGCTGGGGAAACATCCCTCCCGGAGGGGGAAATCATCGCCATCGTCATCACCATCGATCCTCTCATCGAGAGGGGGTCAATCTCCATCAACATCTTCACCAGCACCATCTCCTCTCAAACCCTAGTTCATCTCTTGTATCCGATCTTTGTCTCAAAACCTCAGATTGGTACCTGTGGGTTGCTAGTAGTGTTGATTACTCCTTGTAGTTGATGCTAGTTGGTTTATTCGGTGGAAGATCATTTGTTCAGATCCTTAATCATAATTAATACTCCTCTGATTATGAACATGAATATGCTTTGTGAGTAGTTACGTTTGTTCCTGAGGACATGGAAGAAGTCTTGTTATAAGTAATCATGTGAATTTGGTATTCGTTCGATATTTTGATGAGATGTATGTTGTCTCTCCTCTAGTGGTGTTATGTGAACGTCGACTACATGACACTTCACCATGATTTGGGCCTAGGGGAAGGCATTGGGAAGTAATAAGTAGATGATGGGTTGCTAGAGTGACAGAAGCTTAAACCCTAGTTTATGCGTTGCTTCGTAAAGGGCTGATTTGGATCCATATGTTTCATGCTATGGTTAGATTTATCTTAATTCTTCTTTCGTAGTTGCGGATGCTTGCGAGAGGGGTTAATCATAAGTGGGAGGCTTATCCAAGGAAGGTCAGCACCCAAGCACCGATCCACCCACTTATCAAATTATCAAAGTAACGAACGCGAATCATATGAGCATGATGAAAACTAACTTGACAACAATTCCCATGTGTCCTCGGGAGCGCTTTGCTTTATATAAGAGTTTGTCCAGGCTTGTCCTTTGCTACAAAAAGGATTGGGCCACCTTGCTGCACATTGTTTACTTTTGTTACTTATTACCCGTTACGAATTATCTTATCACACAACTATCTGTTACTGATAATTTCAGTGCTTGCAGAGAATACCTTGCTGAAAACCGCTTGTCGTTTCCTTCTGCTCCTCATTGGGTTCGACACTCTTACTTATCTAAAGGACTACGATAGATCCCCTATACTTGTGGGTCATCAAGACTCTTTTCTGGCGCCGTTGCCGGGGAGTGAAGCGCCTTTGGTAAGGAAACATTTATATAGTGTGCTGAAATTTACTATCACTTGTTACTATGGAAAATAATCCTTTGAGGGGCTTGTTCGGGGTATCTTCACCTCGACCGGAAGAGCAAAGAGTTGCTCCTCAACCTACTGCACCTACTAAGAATATTTATTATGAAATTCCTTCAGGTATGATAGAGAAACTGCTAGCTCATCCTTACACAGGAGATGGAACATTACATCCTGATATGCATCTAATCTATGTGGATGAAGTTTGTGGATTATTTAAGCTTGCAGGTTTGCCCGAGGATGAAGTCAAGAAGAAGGTCTTCCCTTTATCTTTGAAGGAGAAGGCATTGACATGGTATAGACTATGTGATGATATTGGATCATAGAACAACAACCGATTGAAATTGGAATTTCATCAGAAGTTTTATCTTATGCATCTGGTTCATCGTGATCGGAATTATATATATAATTTTTGGCCTCGTGAAGGAAAAAGTATCGATCAAGCTTGGGGGAGGCTTAAGTCAATGTTATATTCATGCGCCAATCATGAGCTCCCAAGAGAAATTATTATTCAAAAAATTTATGCTCGGCTTTCTCATAATGATCGATCCATGCTCGATACTTCTTGTACTGGTTCTTTTATGAAGAAGACTATTGAATTCAAATGGGATTTATTGGAAATAATTAAACGCAACTCTGAAGAATGGGAACTCGACGAAGGTAAGGAGTCAGGTATAAACCTTAAGTTTGATTGTGTTAAATCTTTTATGGATACCGATGCTTTTCGTGATTTTAGCACTAAATATGGACTTGACTCTGAGATAGTAGCTTCTTTCTGTGAATCTTTTGCTACTCATGTTGATCTCCCTAAGGAGAAGTGGTTTAAATATCATCCTCCCATTGAAGTTAAAGTAGTAGAACCTATTAAAGTTGAATAAGAAACTATTACTTATAATGTTGATCCTATTGTTCCTACTGCTTATATTGAGAAACCACCTTTTCCTGTTAGAATAAAGGATCATGCTAAAGCTTCAACTGTGGTTCGTAAGAGTTATACTAGAACACCTACACCCCTTGAGCAAATTAAAGTTGAACCTAGTATTGCTATGGTTAAAGATCTCTTGGTTGATAATATTGATGGGCATGTTATTTATTTCTGTGATGAAGCTGCTAGAATTGCTAAACCCGATAGTAAAGATAAACATAGACCCGTTGTTGGCATGCCTGTTGTTTCAGTTAAAATAGGAGATCATTGTTATCATGGCTTATGTGATATGGGTGCTAGTGTGAGTGCAATTCCTTTTTCCTTATATAAAGAAATTATGAATGATATTGCACCTGCTGAGATAGAAGATATTTATGTTACTATTAAGCTTGCCAATAGAGATACTATTTCACCAATTGGGATTGTTAGAGATGTTGAAGTCTTGTGTGGGAAAATAAAATACCCTACTGATTTTCTTGTTCTTGCTTCCACACAAGATGACTTTTGTCCCATTATATTTGGTAGACCTTTCTTGAATACTGTTAATGCTAAGATAGATTGCGAGAAAGATATTGTTACTATCGGTGTAGGGGATATGTCTCATGATTTTAATTTCTCTAAATTTCGTAGACAACCCCATGATAAAGAATTGCCTAGTAAGGATGAAATTATTGGTCTTGCTTCTATTGCCGTGCCTCCTACTGATCCCTTAGAACAATATTTGCTAGACCATGAGAATGATATGTTTATGAATGAAAGAAGGGAAATAGACGAGATATTCTTTAATCAAGGGCCTATTTTGAAACACAATTTGCCTGTTGAAATCCTTGGGGATCCTCCTCCACCCAAGGGTGATCCCGTGTTTGAGCTTAAACAATTACCTGATAATTTGAAATATGCTTATCTCGATGAAAAGAAGATATATCCTATTATTATTAGTGCTAACCTTTCAGAGCATGAAGAAAAGAAATTATTGAAAACTCTGAAGAAGCATCGTGCCGCTATTGGATATACTCTTGATGATCTTAAGGGCATTAGTCCCACTCTATGTCAGCACAAAATTAATTTGGAGAAAGATGCTAAACCAGTTGTTGATCACCAATGACGGTTAAATCCTAAGATGAAAGAAGTGGTAAGAAATGAGATATTAAAGCTTCTGGAAGCAGGTATAATTTATCCTATTGCTGATAGTCAGTGGGTAAGTCCTGTTCATTATGTCCCTAAGAAGGGAGGTATTATTGTTGTTCCTAATGATAAGAATGAATTGATTCCACAAAGAATTGTCACAGGTTATAGAATGGTAATTGATTTTCGCAAATTAAATAAAGCTACTAGAAAAGATCATTACCCTCTACCTTTTATTGATCAAATGCTAGAAAGATTATCCAAACATACACATTTTTGCTTCCTAGATGGTTATTCTAGTTTTTCTCAAATACCTGTGTCAAAGGATGATCAGGAAAAGACCACTTTTACTTGCCCTTTCGGTACCTTTGCTTATAGACGTATGCCTTTTGGTTTATGCAATGCACCTGCTACCTTTCAAAGATGTATGACTGCCATATTCTCTGATTTTTGTGAAAAGATTGTTGAGGTTTTCATGGATGATTTCTCCATTTATGAAACTTCTTTTGATGATTGCTTAAGCAACCTTGATCGAGTTTTGCAGAGATGTGAAGAAATTAATCTTGTTTTGAATTGGGAGAAGTACCACTTTATGGTTAATGAAGGTATTGTCTTGGGGCATAAAATTTCTGAAAGAGGTATTGAAGTTGATAAAGCTAAAGTAGATGCTATTGAAAAGATGCCATGTCCTAAAGATATCAAAGGTATACGAAGTTTCCTTGGCCATGCTGGTTTCTATGGGAGGTTTATTAAAGACTTCTCTAAAATTTCTAGGCCTCTCACTAATCTCTTGCAAAAATATGTTCCTTTTGTTTTTGATGATGATTGTGTAGAAGCATTTGAAATACTTAAGAAAGCCTTGATTTCTGCACCTATTGTTTAGCCACCTGATTGGAATTTACCCTTTGAAATTATGTGTGATGCTAGTGATTATGCTGTTGGGGCTGTTCTAGGGCAAATAGTTGATAAGAAATTAAATGTTATTCATTATGCTAGTAAAACTCAAGATAGTGCTCAGAGGAATTATGCTACTACTAAAAAAGAATTTTTAGCAGTTGTCTTTGCTTGTGATAAGTTCAGATCATATATTGTTGATTCCAAAGTAACTGTTCACACTGATCATGCTGCTATTAAATATCTTATGGAAAAGAAAGATGCTAAACCTAGACTTATTAGTTGGGTTCTCTTACTACAAGAATTTGATTTGCATATTATTGATAGAAAGGGAGCTGAGAACCCCGTTGCAGACAACTTGTCTAGGTTAGAAAATGTTCTTGATGACCCACTGCCTATTGATGATAGCTTTCCTGATGAACAATTAGCTGTCATAAATGCTGCTCGTAATACTCAATGTTATGCTGATTATGCTAATTACATTGTTGCTAAATTTATACCACCTAGTTTCACATATCAGCAAAAGAAAAAGTTTTTCTATGATTTAAGACATTACTTTTGGGATGACTCACACCTTTATGAAGAAGGAGTAGATGGTGTTATTAGACGTTGTGTACCTGAGCATGAACAGGAACAGATCCTACGCAAGTGCCACTCCGAGTCTTACGGAGGACACCACGCTGGAGATAGAACTACACATAAGGTATTGCAATCTGGTTTTTATTGGCCTACTCTCTTCAAGGATGCTCGTAAGTTTGTCTTGTCTTGTGATGAATGCCAGAGAATTGGTAATATTAGTAGGCGTCAGGAAATGCCTATGAATTATTCACTTGTTATTGAACCATTCGATGTTTGGGGCTTTGATTATATGGGACCTTTTCCTTCCTCTAATGGGTATACACATATTTTAGTTGCTGTTGATTATGTTACTAAGTGGGTAGAAGCTATTCCAACTAGTAGTGCTGATCATAACACTTCTATTAAGATGCTTAAAGAAGTTATTTTTCCAAGGTTTGGAGTCCCTAGATATTTGATGACTGATGGTGGTTCACATTTTATTCATGGTGCTTTCCGTAAAATGCTTGCTAAGTATGATGTTAACCATAGAATTACATCTCCATATCATCCTTAGTCTAGTGGTCAAGTAGAATTGAGCAATAGAGAGATTAAATTGATTTTGCAAAAGATTGTTAATAGATCTAGAAAGAATTGGTCTAAGAAACTTGATGATGCATTATGGGCTTATAGAACTGCTTATAAAAACCCTATGGGTATGTCTCCATATAAAATGGTTTATGGAAAGGCTTGTCACTTACCTCTTGAACTAGAACATAAGGCATATTGGGCTATTAAAGAGCTCAATTATGATTTCAAACTTGCCATTGAGAAGAGGTTATTTAACATAAGCTCGCTTGATGAATGGAGAACCCAAGCCTATGAGAATGCCAAGTTGTTTAAAGAAAAAGTTAAAAGATGGCATGACAAAAGGATACAAAAGCGTGAGTTTAATATAGGTGATCATGTTTTTCTATACAACTCTCGTTTAAGATTTTTTGCAGGAAAGATTCTCTCTAAATGGGAAGGTCCTTACATTATCGAGGAGGTCTATCGTTCCGGTGCCATCAAAATCAACAACGCCGAATGCATAAATCCGAAGGTGGTAAACGGTCAAAGAATCAAACATTATATCTCAGGTACTCCCATAAATGTTGAGACCAATATTATCGACACCGTAACACCAGAGGAGTACATAAGGGACACTTTCCAGAACGTTTCAGACTCCGAAAAGGAATAGGTATGTGGTACGGTAAGTAAACCGACTCCAAAATGTTTCCAATGATAATTTTTCTCCGTTTTGGAATATTTAAAAAATTAGGAAAATTAAAAGTAGTCCGAAAGAGACACGAGGCGACCACAAGGGTGGAGGGCGCGCCCTACCCCCCTGGGCGCGCCCCCCCGACCTTGTGGCCACCTCGTGTGCCCTCCGGACTCCGTTTTCTTCCACAATACTTCTTTTGGTCGGTAAAAATTCATTATATAATCTTTCGAGGGTTTTGACCACCGTACCACGACAAAATCCTCTATTTTTGTTTTGAGCTGTTTCTGCAGCAGATTTAGAGCAAGATGTCTTCGCAAGAGTCGGTCAGGGAGAGTCGTGTATCTCACCCGACACCGGGCCCAAGAGCATACAGCGAAGCTGACCACTTCGGGCAATCAATGGAGGAAGAGATGGAGGCTGACTTGAAAAGGGTGGATGCCATGGAGGAGGATCAAGAATTCACCTCTCGTCTTTAAACCGGATTCATGCTGGAGGAACTTCAGAGCTCAGCAATACCAAATTCGGTCATTCCTCCCAATGCTAGATTTCTCTCTTATGAAAATATGAAAAAGAGTGTTGCCTTTTCTCCCGTAGCTATAAAACATCCATGGGTGAATGGAGCTCTAGCCGTCACGGGTAAACTTCGCAAGGAAGTAATGGAACTTAAGCAGCAAATTAATAAGCTCGAGGAAGAGAATCGCATCCTAAAGGGCATCATCGCCAAGAATATCACATCATCACCTCCGAAGAAAGAGACATAAACACATGGGTATGGGCACTCCCCTTGGCAACTGCCAAGCTTGGGGGAGGTGCCCCGGTATCGTATCACCATCACACCTTTACTTTTATCGTTTTTCTTAGTTCGATCCTTTTGGTTATATCTTGATCTAGTAGAATAAAGTTTTAGTATGATCTAGCTTTGAGTTTTGTTTTGATCTCTATCTATGTAATCGAGTCCATGAGTTATATAATAAAGAGTAGTTTTGAGTTGAGGGCTTTGTTTTCTTGCTATGATTTTGAGGGAATAAAATAATAAAAAGAAATAAAAAGATCATATATTGATCTTATGGAGAGTAATGACTTCACATATAAAGATTATGATGAATAAAATTTGTTGGGAGTTGACAAACATAGTTTTGGTCATTGTTGCAATTAATAGGAAGTAATAAAGAAAGAGAGGCTTCACATATAAATATACTATCTTGGGCATATTTTGTAATTGTGAGCACTCATTAAAATATGACATGCGAAAAAGTTGATGTTGGACAAGGAAGACAACATAATGGGTTATGTTTTCTTATATCCGAATAGAATTTATATTGTCATGGATCCTCCAACATGTTGAGCTTGCCTTTCCCTCTCATGCTAGCCAAATTCTTTGCACCAAGTAGAGATACTACTTGTGCTTCCAAACATCCCTAAACCCAGTTTTGCCATGAGAGTCCACCATACCTACCTATGGATTGAGTAAGATCCTTCAAGTAAGTTGTCATCGGTGCAAGCAATAAAAATTGCTCTCTAAATATGTATGATCTATTAGTGTGAAGAAAATAAGCTTTATACGAACTTGTGATATGGAAGAAATAAAAGCGACGGACTGCATAATAAAATTCTTTATCACAAGCGGCAATATAAAGTGACGTTCTTTTGCATTAAGATTTTGTGCATCCAACCATAAAAGCGCATGACAACCTCTGCTTCCCTCTGTGAAGGGCCTATCTTTTACTTTTATCTTCTACCCTTATACAAGAGTCATGGTGATCTTCAGCTTTCCTTTTTACACTTTTTCCTTTTGGCAAGCACTATGTGTTGGAGAAAGATCCAGATATATATATCCACTCGGATGTAGGTTATCATAAAGTATTATTGTTGACATTACCCTTGAGGTAAAAGGTTGGGAGGCGAAACTATAAGCCCCTATCTTTCTCTGTGTCCGATGGAAGCTTTGAACCCATAAGTATCACGTGAGTGTTAGCAATTGTGAAAGACTAAATGATAGTTGAGTATGTGGACTTGCTGAAAAGCTCTTATATTGACTCTTTCCAATGTTATGATAAATTGAAATTGCTTCAATGACTGAGATCATAGTTTGTTAGTTTTCAATGAAGCTTTTGATTCATACTTTACCTTGTGAACAAATTGTTACTTTAGCATAAGAAATTATATGACAATACATATTGCTGTTCTAAAGATGATCATGATGCCCTCATGTCCGTATTTTATTTTATCGACGCCTCTATCTCTAAACATGTGGACATATTTTTCGATATCGGCTTTCGCTTGAGGACAAGCGAGGTCTAAGCTTGGGTGAGTTGATACGTCCATTTTGCATCATGCTTTTATATCAATATTTATTGCATTATGGGATGTTATTACACAATATGGCACAATACTTATGCCTTTTCTCTCTTATTTTACAAGGTTTACATGAAGAGGGAGAATGCCGGCAGCTGGAATTTCGGGATGGAAAAGGAGCAAATATTAGAGACCTATTCTGCACAACTCCAAAAGTCCTGAAACTTCATGGAGAGTCATTTTGGATTTAATAAAAAATATTGGGCGAAGAAAGTACCAGAGGGGGGCCACCTGCCATCCACAAGGGTGGAGGGTGCGCCCTACCCCCTGGGCGCGCCCCCCGTCCTTGTGGGCCACCTGGCAGGCCCCCGATGCCTATCTTCTGCTATATGGCGTGTTTTGACCTAGAAAAAAGAAGAAGGAAGCTTTCGGGACGAAGCGCCGCCGTCTCGAGGCGGAACCTGGGCAGAACCAATCTAGGGCTCCGGCGGAGCTGTTCTGCCGGGGAAACATCCCTCCGGGAGGGGGAAATCATCGCCATCGTCATCACCATCGATCCTCTCATCGAGAGGGGGTCAATCTCCATCAACATCTTCACCAGCACCATCTCCTCTCAAACCCTAGTTCATCTCTTGTATCCGATCTTTGTCTCAAAACCTAAGATTGGTACCTGTGGGTTGCTAGTAGTGTTGATTACTCCTTGTAGTTGATGCTAGTTGGTTTATTCGGTGGAAGATCATTTGTTCAGATCCTTAATGATAATTAATACTCCTATGATTATGAACATGAATATGCTTTGTGAGTAGTTACGTTTGTTCCTGAGGACATGGGAGAAGTCTTGTTATAAGTAATCATGTGAATTTGGTATTCGTTCGATATTTTGATGAGATGTATGTTGTCTCTCCTCTAGTGGTGTTATGTGAACATCGACTACATGAAACTTCACCATGATTTGGGCCTAGGGGAAGGCATTGGGAAGTAATAAGTAGATGATGGGTTGCTAGAGTGACAGAAGCTTAAACCCTAGTTTATGCGTCGCTTCGTAAGGGGCTGATTTGGATCCATATGTTTCATGCTATGGTTAGATTTATCTTAATTCTTCTTTCGTAGTTGCGGATGCTTGTGAGAGGGGTTAGTCATAAGTGGGAGGCTTGTCCAAGGAAGGGCAGCACCCAAGCACCGGTCCACCCACATATCAAATTATCAAAGTAACGAACGCGAATCATATGAGCATGATGAAAACTAACTTGACAACAATTCCCTGTGTCCTTGGGAGCGCTTTGCTTTATATAAGAGTTCGTCCAGGCTTGTCCTTTGCTACAAAAAGGATTGGGCCACCTTGCTGCACGTTGTTTACTTTTGTTACTTATTACCCGTTACGAATTATCTTATCACACAACTATCTGTTACCGATAATTTCAGTGCTTGCAGAGAATACCTTGCTGAAAACCGCTTGTCATTTCCTTCTGCTCCTCGTTGGGTTCGACACTCTTACTTATCGAAAGGACTATGATAGATCCCCTATACTTGTGGGTCATCACCTAGCGGTGCATCAAGGACATAACTCTTCTGTGCAGCAATGAGGATAATCCTCAAGTTACGGACCCAGTCCGTGTAGTTGCTACCATCATCTTTCAACTTAGCTTTCTCTAGGAACACATTAGAATTCAGGGGAACGGTAGCACGGGCCATTGATCTACAACATAGATATGCAAATACTATCAGGACTAAGTTCATGATAAATTAAGTTCAATTAATCACATTACTTAAGAACTCCCACTTAAATAGACATCCCTCAAGTCATCTAAGTGATACGTGATCCAAATCAACTAACCCATGTCCGATCATCACGTGAGATGGGGTAGTCATCAATGGTGAACATCTCTATGTTGATCATATCTACTATATGATTCACGTTCGACCTTTCGGTCTCCAGTGTTTCGAGGCCATGTCTGTACATGCTAGGCTCGTCAAGTTTAACCCAAGTATTCCACATGTGCAAAACTGTCTTGCACCCGTTGTATGTGAACGTAAAGTCTATCACACCCGATCATCACGTGGTGTCTCAACATGACGAACTGTAGCAATGGTGCATACTTAGGGAGAACACTTTTATCTTGAAATTAAGTGAAGGGATCATCTTATAATGCTACCGCCGTTCTAAGCAAAATAAGATGCATAAAAGATACATGCAATCAAAATATGTGACATGATATGGCCATCATCATCTCGTGCTTTTCATCTCCATCTCCAAAGCATCGTCATGATCTCCATCGTCATCGGCTCGACACCTTGATCTCCATCGTTGTGTCGTGGTCGTCTCACCAACTATTGCTTCTACAACTATCGCTAACGCATAGTGATAAAGTAAAGCAATTACATGGCGTTTGTATTTCACACAATAAAGCGACAACCATAAGGCTCCTGCCAGTTGCCGATAACTTACAAAACATGATCATCTCATACAACAACGTATATCACATCATGTCGTGACCATATCAAATCACAACATGCCCTGCAAAAACAAGTTAGACGTCCTCTACTTTGTTGTTGCAAGTTTTACGTGGCTGCTACGGGCTTCTAGCAAGAACCGTTCTTACCTATGGCAAAAACCACAATGGTGATTCGTCAAGTTTGCTGTTTTAACCTTCTTCAAGGACCGGCCGTAGTCAAATTCGATTCAACTAAAGTAGGAGAAATAGACACCCGCCAGCCACCTTTATGCAAAACTAGTTGCATGTCAGTCGGTGGAACCGGTATCATGTGCGTGGACATGTAAGGTTGGTCCGGGCCGCTTCATCCCACAACACCTCCGAATCAAAAAAAGACGTTGGTGGTAAGCAGTATGACTATCACCGCCCACAACTCTTTGTGTTCTACTCGTGCATATCATCTACGCATAGACCTAGCTCTGATACCAATGTTGAGAATCGTTGCATGGAAAACAAAAAAAATTCTACGCACACGCAATGATCTATCCATGGAGATGCATAGCAACGAGGGGGAGAGTGTGTCTACGTACCCTCGTAGACCGTAAGCAGAAGCGTTTCACAATGCGGTTGATGTAGTCGAACTTCTTCGCGCTTCAATCGATCAAGTACCGAACGCACGACACCTCCGCGTTCTGCACACGTTCAACTCGGTGACGTCCCTCGCCTTCTTGATCCAGCAAGACGTCGAGGTAGTAGATGAGTTCCATCAGTATGACGGCGTGGTGACGGTGATGGTGAAGTGATCTCCGCAGGGCTTCGCCTAAGCACTACGAAAATATGACCGGGGGTGTAAACGGTGGAGGGGGCGCCGCACATGGCTAGGCAATTGTCTGGTGTGTGCTAGGCGCCCCCTCCCACATATATATAGGTGGGAGGGGGAGGGAAGAGGCCAGGAGGCACCCCAAGTAGGACCGAATCCTACTTGGGCTCCTCCCAAGCCGCGCCCCCTGCCTTATATATCGGAGGGGGAAGGAAAGGGGGGAGAGGTGGAAGGAAGGGGGAATCCTATTCCCTTTCTTTCCTTTCCTCCTTCGCCTTTCCTTCTCTACCTTGGCCGGCCCATATGGGGGGCGCACCAGCCCCTTGTGGCTGGTGTGTTTCCCCTCTTGGCCTATAAGGCCCATATCTTTTGCCGGGGGTGCCCGGAACTCCTTCCGGTGACCCGATAAGTACCCGGTGACCCCCGAAACACTTCCGGTGTCCGAATACCATCGTCCTATATATCAATCTTTACCTGTCGACCATTTAAAGACTCCTCGTCATGTCCGTGATCTCATCCGGGACTCCAAACAACATTCGGTCACCAAATCACATAACTCATATAATACTATATCGTCAACGAACGTTAAGCGTGCGGACCCTACGGGTTCGAGAACTATGTAGACATGACCGAGACACCTCTCCGATCAATAACCAATAGCGGAACCTGGATGCTCTTATTGGTTCCTACATATTCTACGAAGATCTTTATCGGTCGAACCGTTATGATAACATATGTAATTCCCTTTGTCCATCGGTATGTTACTTGCCCGAGATTCGATCGTCGGTATCTTCATACCTAGTTCAATCTCGTTATCAGAAAGTCTCCTTACTCATTTCGTAATACATCACCTCATGACCAACTCCTTATTCGTTTGCTTGCAAGCTTATGATGTGTATTACCGAGAGGGCCTAGAGATACCTCTCCGAAACTCGGAGTGACAAATCCTAATCTCGATCTATGCCAACTCAACAAATACCTTCGGAGATACCTATAGAGCATCTTGATAATCACCCAGTTATGTTGTGACGTTTGATAGCACACAAGGCACTCCTCCGGTATCCGGGAGTTGCATAATCTCATAGTCGAAGGAATATGTATTTGACATGAAGAAAGCAATAGCAATAATACTGAACGATCATTATGCTAAGCTAACGGATGGGTCTTGTCCATCACATCATTCTCCTAATGATGTGATCCCGTTATCAAATGACAACTCATGTCCATGGTCAGGAAACCTTAACCATCTTTGATCAACGAGCTAGTCTAGTAGAGGCTTACTAGGGACACGGTGTTTTGTCTATGTATTCACACATGTATTATGGTTTCCGATTAATACAATTCTAGCATGAATAATAAACCTTTATCATGTATAAGGAAATATAAAATAACAACTTTATTATTGCCTCTAGGGCATATTTCCTTCAGGCAAGTCTCTTTACTCATTCCGTAATACATCACCTTATGACTAACTCCTTAGTCATTTGCTTGCAAGCTTATGATGTGTATTACCGAGAGGGCCCAGAGATACCTCTCCGATACTCGGAATGACAAATCCAAATCTCGATCTATGCCAACTCAACAAACACCTTCGGAGATACCTGTAGAGCATCTTTATGATCACCCAGTTACGTTGTGACGTTTGATAGCACACAAGGTATTCCTCCGGTATTCGGGAGTTGCATAATCTCATAGTCGAAGGAATATGTATTTGACATGAAGAAAACGATAGCAATAAACTGAACGATCATTATGCTAAGCTAACGGATGGGTCTTGTCCATCACATCATTCTCCTAATGATGTGATCCCGTTATCAAATGACAACACATGTCTATGGTTAGGAAACCTTAACCATCTTTAATCAACGAGCTAGTCTAGTAGAGGCTTACTAGGTACACGATATTTGTTTATGTATTCACACATGTATTTAAGTTTCCGATCAATACAATTCTAGCATGAATAATGAACCTTTATCATGAATAAGGAAATATAAAATAATAACTTTATTATTGCCTCTAGGGCATATTTCCTTCAGTCTCCCACTTGTACTAGAGTCAATAATCTAGATTATATTGTAATGAATCTAACACCCATGGCGTCTTGGTGTTGATAATGTTTGCTTGCAGAAGAGGCTTAGTCAACGGGTCTGCCACATTCAGATCCGTATGTACTTTGCAAATTTCTATGTCTCCATCCTTGACCTTTTCACGAATGGAGTTGAAGCGTCTCTTGATGTGTTTGGTTCTCTTGTGAAACCTGGATTCCTTCGCCAAGGCTATTGCTCTAGTGTTGTCACAAAAGAATTTCATTGGACCCGATGCACTGGGTATTACACCCAGATCGGATATGAACTCTTTCATCCAGACTCCTTCATGTGCTGCTTCCGAAGCAGTTATGTACTCCGCTTCACACGTAGATCCCGCCACGACGCTCTGCTTGGAACTGCACCAACTGATAGCTCCACCATTCAATATAAATACATATCCGGTTTGTGATTTAGAGTCATCCGGATCAGTGTCGAAGCTTGCATCAACGTAACCATTTACGACGAGCTCTTCGTCACCTCCATAAATGAGAAACATATCCTTAGTCCTTTTAAGGTATTTCAGGATGTTCTTGACCGCTGTCCAATTATCCACTCCTAGATTACTTTGGTACCTCCCTGCCAAACTTATGGCCAGGCACACATCACGTCTGGTACACAGCATAGCACACATGATAGAACCTATGGCCGAGGCATAGGGAATGACTTTCATTTTCTCTCTATCTTCTACAGTGGTCGGGCTTTGAGTCTGACTCAACTTCACACCTTGTAATACATGCAAGGACCCTTTCTTTGACTGATCCATTTTGAACTTCTTCAAAACTTTATCAAGGTATGTGCTTCGTGAAAGTCCTATTAAGCGTCTTGATCTATCTCTATAGATCTTGATGCCCAATATATAAGCAGCTTCACCGAGGTCTTTCATTGAAAAATTCTTATTCAAGTATCCTTTTATGCTATCTAGAAATTCTATATCATTTCCAATCAACAATATGTCATCCACATATAATAGCAGAAATGCTACAGAGCTCCCACTCACTTTCTTGTAAATACAGGCTTCACCATAAGTCTGTATAAAACCATATGCTTTGATCACCTCATCAAAGCTTATATTCCAACTCCGAGATGCTTGCACCAGTCCATAGATGGATTGCTGGAGCTTGCACACTTTGTTAGCACCTTTAGGATCGACAAAACCTTCTGGTTGCATCATATACAACTCTTCTTTAAGATATTCATTAAGGAATGCAGTTTTGACATCCATTTGCCAGATTTCATAATTATAAAATGCGGCAATTGCTAACATGATTCGGACGGACTTAAGCATCGCTACGGGTGAGAAAGTCTCATCATAGTCAACTCCTTGAACTTGTCAAAAACCTTTCGCGACAAGTCAAGCTTTATAGACAGTAACATTACCATCAGTGTTAGTCTTCTTCTTGAAGATCCATTTATTCTCTATGGCTTGCCGATCATCGGGTAAGTCCACCGAAGTCCACACTTTGTTCTCATACATGGATCCTATCTCAGATTTCATGGCCTCAAGCCATTTATTGGAATCTGGGCTCATCATAGCTTCTTCATAATTCATAGGTTCACCTTGGTCTAGTAACATGACTTCCAGAATAGGATTACCGTACCACTTTGGTGCGGATCGTGCTCTGGTTGACCTACGAGGTTCAGTAGTAACTTGATCTGAAGATTCATGATCAACATCATTTGCTTCCTCTCTAGTTGGTGTAGGCATCACTAGAACAGTTTTCTGTGATGTGCTACTCTCCAATTCGAGAGAAGGTACAGTTACCTCATCAAGTTCTACTTTCCTCCTACTCACTTCTTTCGAGAGAAACTCCTTCTCTAGAAAGGATCCATTCTTAGCAACAAAGATTTTGCCTTCGGATCTGTGGTAGAAGGTGTACCCAATTGTTTCCTTAGGGTATCCTATGAAGACGCACTTCTTTGATTTGGGTTTGAGCTTATCAGGCTGAAGCCTTTTGACATAAGTGTCGCAATCCCAAACTTTAAGAAACGACAGCTTAGGTTTCTTACCGAACCACAGTTCATACGGTGTCGTCTCAACGGATTTAGACGGTGCCCTATTTAACATGAATGCGGCTGTCTCTAATGCATAACCCCAAAACAATAGTGGTAAATCGGTAAGAGACATCATAGATTGCACCATATCTAATAAAGTACGGTTACGACGTTCGGACACACCATTACGCTGTGGTGTTCCAGGTGGCGTGAGTTGTGAGACAATTCCACATTGTTTTAAATGAAGGCCAAACTCGTAACTCAAATATTTGCCTCCGCAATCAGATCGTAGAAACTTTATTTTCTTGTTACGATGATTCTCCACTTCACTCTGAAATTCTTTGAACTTTTCAAATGTTTCAGACTTGTGTTTCATTAAGTAGATATACCCATATCTACTCAAATCATCTGTGAAGGTCAGAAAATAACGATACCCACCGCGTGCTTCAACACTCATTGGACCACATACATCGGTATGTATTATTTCCAATAAGTCGTTAGGTCGCTCCATTGTTCCGGAGAACGGAGTTTTAGTCATCTTGCCCATGAGGCATGGTTCGCAAGTATCAAATGATTCATAATCAACTGATTCCAAAAGCCCATCTGCATGGAGTTTCTTCATGCGCTTTACACCAATATGACCTAAATGGCAATGCCACAAATATGTTGCACTATCATTATCAACTTTGCATCTTTTGGCATCAATATTATGAATATATGTACTACAATCGAGATTCAACAAGAATAGACCACTGTTTAAGGGTGCATGACCACAAAAGATATTATTCATATAAATAGAACAACCATTATTCTCTTACTTAAATGAATAACCGTCTCGCAATAAACAAGATCCAGATATAATGTCCATGCTCAACGCAGGCACCAAATAACAATTATTGAGGTCTAAAACTAATCCCGAAGGTAGATGTAGAGGTAGCGTGCCGATGGCGATCACATCGACCTTGGAACCATTTCCGACGTGCATCGTCACCTCATCCTTAGCCAATCTTCGTTTATTCCGCAGCCCCTGTTTCGAGTTACAAATATGAGCAACTGAACCAGTATCAAATACCCAGGCGCTACTACGAGCATTAGTAAGGAACACATCAATTACATGCATATCAAATATACCTTTGTTCACTTTGCCATCCTTCTTATCCGCCAGGTGCAGTTCCGCTTCCAGTGACCACTCCCTTTGCAGTAGAAGCACTCAGTTTCAGGCTTGGGTCTAGCTTTGGGTTTCTTCCCGGGAGTGCCAACTTGCTTGCCATTCTTCTTGAAGTTCCTTTTCTTTCCCTTGCCCTTTTTTCTTGAAACTAGTGGTCTTGTTAACCATCAACACTTGATGCTCCTTCTTGATTTCTACCTCCGCGGCCTTAAGCATTGCGAAGAGCTCGGGAATTGTTTTGTTCATCCCTTGCATATTATAGTTCATCACGAATTCTTTGTAGCTTGGTGGCAGTGATTGAAGAACTTTGTCAATAACACAATCAACTAGAAGATCAACTCCCAGCTGAGTGAGGTGATAATAATACCCAGACATTCTGAGTATGTGTTCACTAACAGAACTGTTTTCCTCCATCTTGCAGCTATAGAACTTGTTGGAGACTTCATATCTCTCAACCCGGGCATTTGCTTGAAATATTAACTTCAACTCCTGGAACATCTCATATGCTCCATGACGTTCAAAACATCTTTGAAGTCCTGGTTCTAAGCCGTAAAGCATGGCACACTGAACTATTGAGTAGTCATCAGATCGAGATTGCCAGACGTTCATAACATCAGCTTCAGCTCCTGCAGCAGGCCTTTCAACTAGCGGTGCATCAAGGACATAATTCTTCTGGGCAACAATGAGGATAATCCTCAAGTTACGGACCCAGTCCGTGTAGTTGCTACCATCATCTTTCAACCTAGCTTTTCTAGGAACGCATTAAAATTCAGGGGAACGGTAGCTCGGGCCATTGATCTACAACATAGATATGCAAAACTACAAGACTAAGTTCAGGATAAATTTAGTTCAATTAATCAAATTACTAAAGAAATCCCACTTAAATAAACATCCCTCAAGTTATCTAAGTGATACGTGATCCAAATCAACTAACCCAAACCCGATCATCACGTGAGATGGGGTAGTCATCAATGGTGAACATCTCTATGTTGATCATATCTACTATATGACTCACGTTCGACCTTTCGGTCTCCAGTGTTCCGAGACCATGTCTATACATGCTAGGCTCGTCAAGTTTAACCCAAGTATTCTGCATGTGCAAATATGTCTTACACCCATTGTATGTGAACGTAGAGTCTATCACACCCGATCATCACAAGGTGCTTCGAAACGACGAACTTTAGAAACGGTGCATACTCGGGGAGAACACTTTTATCTTCAAATTTGGTGAAGGGATCATCTTATAATGCTACAACTGTTCTAAGCAAAATAAGATGCATAAAGGATAAACATCACATGCAATCAAAATATGTGACATGATATGGCCATCATCATCTTGTACTTTTGATCTCCAAAGCATCGTCATGATCTCCATCATCACCGGCTCGACACCTTGATCTCCATCATTGCGTCGTGGTCTTCTCGCCAACTATTGCTTCTACAACTATCGCTAATGCATAGTGATAAAGTAAAGCAATTACATGGCGTTTGCATTTCATACAATAAAGAGACAACCATAAGGCTCCTGTCGGTTGCCGATAACTTACAAAACATGATCATCTCATACCATAACGAATATCACATCATGTCTTGACCATATCACATCACAACATGCCCTGCAAAAACAAGTTAGACGTCCTCTACTTTGTTGTTGCAAGTTTTACGTGGCTGCTACGGGCTTCTAGCAAGAACCGTTCTTACCTACGGCAAAAACCACAATGGTGATTCATCAAGTTTGCTGTTTTAACCTTCTTCAAGGACCGGCCGCAGTCAAATTCGATTCAACTAAAGTAGGAGAAACAGACACCCGCCAGCCACCTTTATGCAAAACTAGTTGCATGTCTGTCGGTGGAACCGGTCTCATGTGCGTGGACATGTAAGGTTGGTCTGGGCCGCTTCATCCCACAATACCGCCGAATCAAAATAAGACGTTGGTGGTAAGTAGTATGACTATCACCACCCACAACTCTTTGTGTTCTACTCATGCATATCATCTACGCATAGACCTGGCTCATGATGCCACTGTTGGGAAACGTTGCATGGAAAACAAAAAAAATTCTACGCACACGCAAGATCTATCAAGGAGATGCATAGCAACGAGATGGGAGAGTGTGTCTACGTACCCTCGTAGACTGTAAGCGGAAGCATTTCTCAACGCGGTTGATGTAGTCGAACTTTCTTCGTGATCCAACCGATCTAGTACCGAATGTACGACACCTCCGTGTTCAGCACACGTTCAGCTCGGTGACGTCCTCTGCCTTCTTGATCTAGCAAGACGGCGAGGTAGTAGATGAGTTCTGTTAGCACGACGGCGTGTTGATGGTGATGGTGAAGTGATCTCCGCAGGGCATCGCCTAAGCACTACGAAAATATGACTGGGGGTGTAAACGGTGGAGGGGGGCACCGCACACGGCTAACAATTGATCTGGGGTGTGCTAGGCGCCCCCTCCCACATATATATAGGTGGGAGGGGGAGGGGAGGTAGCATGGCGCACCACATAGGTGGCCGGCCGGCCCTAGGGCTCCTGCCCTGGCCGCGCCCCCCCTGCCATGTTTGGACAAGGGGAAAGGAAAGAGGGGGGGGGGAGAGGGAAGGAAATGGGAGTCCAACTCCACACTTTCCTTTCCTCCTCCCCTTTCCTTTCCCTCCCCTTAGGCTGGCCCTATAGAGGGCGCACTAGCCCATTGTGGGCTTGTGTGTTCCCTCACTTGGCCCATAAGGCCCATATCTTTGCCGGGGATGCCCGAAACTCCTTCCGGTGACCCGATAAGTACCCGGTACCCTCCGAAACACTTCCGGTGTCCGAATACCATCGTCCTATATATCAATCTTTACCTCTCAACCATTTCGAGACTCCTCGCCATGTCCGTGATCTCATCTGGGACTCCGAACAACATCCAGTCACCAAATCACATATCTTATATAACACTATATCGTCAACGAACGTTAAGCGTGCGGACCCTACGGGTTCGAGAACTATGTAGACATGACCGAGACACCTCTTCGGTCAATAACCAATAGCGGAACCTAGATGCTCATATTGGCTCCTACATATTCTACGAAGATCTTTATTGGTCGACATGATATGGCCATCATCATCTTGTGCTTTTGATCTCCATCTCCAAAGCGTCGTCATGATCTCCATCATCACTGGCTCGACACCTTGATCTCCATCATTGCGTCGGGGTCGTCTCACCAACTATTGCTTCTACAAATATTGCTAACGCATAGCGATAAAGTAAATCAATTACATGGCGCTTGCATTTCATACAATAAAGAGACAACCCTAAGGCTCCTGCCGGTTGTTGATATTACAAAACATGATCATCTCATACATCAACATATATCACATCATATCTTGACCATATCACATCACAACATGCCCTGCAAAAACAAGTTAGACGTCCTCTACTTTGTAGTTGCAAGTTTTACGTGGCTGCTACGGGCTTCTAGCAAGAACCGTTCTTACCTACGCAAAAACCACAACGGTGATTCATCAAGTTTGTTGTTTTAACCTTCTTCAAGGACCGGCCGTAGTCAAATTCGATTCAACTAAAGTAGGAGAAACAGACACCCGCCAGCCACCTTTATGCAAAACTAGTTGCATGTCAGTCGGTGGAACCGGTCTCATGTGAGTGGACATGTAAGGTTGGTCCGGGACGCTTCATCCCACAATACCGCCGAATCAAAATAAGACATTGGTGGTAAGCAGTATGACTATCACCGCCCACAACTCTTTGTGTTCTACTCGTGTATATCATCTACGCACAGACCTGGCTCTGATGCCATTCTTGGGAAACATTGCATGGAAAACAAAAAAAATTCTACGCACACACAAGATCTATCCATGGAGATGCATAGAAACGAGAGGGGAGAGTGTGTCTACGTACCCTCATAGACCGTAAGCGGAAGCGTTTAGTAACGCGGTTGATGTAGTCGAACTTCTTCGCGCTCCAACTGACTGAGTACCGAACGTACGTCACCTCTGTGTTCAGCACACGTTTAGCTCAGTGACGTCCTCCGCCTTCTTGATCCAGCAAGATGGTGAGCTAGTGGATGAGTTTCGGCAGCACGACGGCATGGTGACGGTGATGGTGAAGTTATCTCCACAGGGCTTCGCCTAAGCACTACGAAAATATGACCGAGGGTATAAACGGTGGAGGGGGGCGCCGCACACGGCTAAGCAATTGTTGTAGTTGTGCTAGGTGCCCCCTCCCACATATATATAGGTGGGGGGAGGAGGGAGCAGCCAGGAGGCGCCCCCAAGTAGGCCGAATCCTACTTGGGGTCCTTCCCAAGTGGCGCCCCCCTTACCATATTTGTGGGAGGGGGGAAGGAAAGGGGGAAGAGGGAAGGAAGGGGGAGGCCGAATCCCCTCTTTCCTTTCCCCCACTTGGGCGGCTGCCATAGGGGGTGCGCCAGCCCCTTGTGGGCTGGTGTGCTCCCCTCTAATGACCCAATAGGCCCATTACCCTCCCGGGGGTGTCCGGTACCCCCTCCGGTATTCCGATGACTACCCGGTACACTCCGAAACACTTCCGGTGTCCGAATACCATCGTCCTATATACCAATCTTTATCTCTCGACCATTTCGAGACTCCTCGTCATGTCCGTGATCTCACCCGGGACTCCGAACAACATTCGTTCACCAAATCATATAACTCATATAACACTATATCGTCAACGAACATTAAGCGTGCGGACCCTACGGGTTCGAGAACTATGTAGACATGACCGAGACACCTCTCCAGTCAATAACCAATAGCGGAACCTGGATGCCCATATTGGCTCCTACATACTCTACGAAGATCTTTATCGGTCGAACCTTATGACAACATACGTAATTCCCTTTGTCCATCGGTATGTTACTTGCCCGAGATTCGATCGTCGATATCTTCATACCTAGTTCAATCTCGTTACCGGCAAGTCTCTTTACTCGTTCCGTAATACATCATCTTGCAACTAACACCTTAGTCACTTTGCTTGCAAGGCTTCTTATGATGTGTATTACCGAGAGGGCCCAGAGATACCTCTTCGATACTCGGTGTGACAAATCCTAATCTCGATCTATGCCAACTCAACAAACACCTTCAGAAAAACCTGTAGAGCATCTTTATGATCATCCAGTTATGTTGTGACGTTTGATAGCACACAAGGTATTCCTCCGGTATCCGGGAGTTGCATAATCTCATAGTCGAAGGAATATGTATTTGTCATGAAGAAAGCAATAGCAATAAACTGAACGATCAATATGCTAAGCTAACGGATGGGTCTTGTCCATCACATCATTCTCCTAATGATGTGATCCCGTTATCAAATGACAACACATGTCTATGGTTAGGAAACCTTAACCATCTTTGATCAACGAGCTAGTCTAGTAGAGGCTTACTAGGGACACGATATTTTTTATGTATTCACACATGTATTTAAGTTTCCGATCAATACAATTCTAGCATGAATAATAAACCTTTATCATGAATAAGGAAATATAAAATAACAACTTTATTATTGCCTCTAGGGCATATTTCCTTCATCACAATACTCTTGTACCGTAACCCTAATAATAGTTGCAGCCTCCTCAGTGGCTTTCAACATCAACAAGCTATCATCAGCAAAAAGGAGGTGGTTCACCGGTGGGGCAGTCGGTGCAACTACCAGTCCCTTGACATTGTCATTTATACTTTTAGCTTTGAGAATACATGAAAAAACTTCCGCTGCCAGCAGAAAAAGATAAGGTGAAATTGGGTCACCCTACCATAAACCTCTTGTTGGTTGGAATTCCTCAAGCCTCTCACCATTCAGCAACACAGAAAAGGATACAAATGTAACTCCCTTCATAACTTTCTCCACCCAGCTAGGATGAAGGCCAATTTTCAACATGATTGCTCTCAAATAATCCCACTTGACTCGGTCATAAGCCTTCATCATATCAAGTTTTAGAGCACAATGCGAATTCTTCTTACTCCATGATCGCTTCATAAAATGCAAGCATTCGTAAGCAGCAATTATATTGTCTGTGATTAACCTTCCTGGGACGAATGCTGATTGCTCTTTGGATATAATCTTCGGTAAAATCTTTTTCAGCCGGTTTGCATGCACTTTAGATATAATCTTAAAGACTACATTGCACAAGCTAATCGGTCGAAACTGAGTCAAAAAGGTTGGATTTTGTACCGTAGGAATAAGAACGATGAGCGTTTTGTTTATAACCGCTGGAGACTCGGCACCATTAAGCACTCTCGACACCATCTCAATGATCTCATCACCACATAAACCACAATTCTGCTGGAAAAAATGCGCTGGGAGTCCATCTGGACCTGGAGCTTTGGTTGGAAACATTTTGAACATGGCTTCTTTTACTTCGCTTGCGTTATAAGTAGCACTCAACATCTCATTCATATTAGCTGAAACTCTACAAGGTATATGTGACAACACCTCCTCCATCCCAACGGTCCCTTCTAAAGTGTACAAGTTTTTATAAAAATATGTCACCATCCCTCCAAGTTTAGTTTCATTGTTACACATAGAGCCATCCGAACAGGCCAACTGTTCTATTCTGTTCTTTCTCCTCCTTACCGAACACCTCTGATGAAAAAACTTTGTATTCCCATCGCCCTCCACCAACCATAGGATCCTGGACCTCTGACGCCACATAATCTCTTCTCTATAATTAAGCTCAATTATTTTATGCTCAATCTTTTTCTCCTCATAAGAAGGCCCCTGGCGATTCGGCAAAGCGTGAAGTTCACCAAGCTCTCTCTTCAGCGTTCGCAACTCTGACCGAAGATGGCCAAATGATTTCTGCCCCATAGCTCCATCGATCGAGCCATAGTCTCTAGTTTTTCCTTTAGTTCGCCAAGATTTTTCGCCTTTTCAGTACTGTCCCATGTCCTCTCTACCATTGGAGCAAACTCACCATGAGCTTCCCACATTTGTTCATACCGAAACGGTCTCTCAGAGCAATTCTTCTATTTGTTGCATCTAACTCGTTCATCAATAAAATTGGTGAGTGATCCGACTTTGCTGCCATGAGGTGTCTCACTGATGCATATGGAAAGATCGAACTCCATTCAGCCGTGGCAAGTGCACGATCCAACCTGACCCGACAGTAGTGACCACCAGCAACCTTCTTCTCGAACGTCCAATCGACACCCACATAGCCAAGATCACCCAGTCCGCACACGTCCACTGCTTCCCTGAAGCCCGCCATCTGTGCAACATCACATTCATTCGGGCCATACTGCTCTTCACGATGGAGAATCTCATTAAAATCACCAATGCAAGACCATGGTAGAGTTGATTCTCCCCTCAGAAAAGTCATCATATCCCAAGTATTCCGACTTAACATTCTATTTCCCTCACCATAAAAAAATGTCATCCTCCATTCATCCTTCCATGGTTCTTTCACCCAAGCATCAACATGGTACTTTGAAAAAAAAATTACAGTGAGATTTATACCATCCTTCCAGGAAATTCCTATTCCTCCGCTCCTCCCACTACTAGCAACCACATATCCTCCTTCGAAGCCCAACAAAGATGTTAGGCCCTCCACCGCTGTTTTGCAATTTGTGTTTCCATAATACACACCATCGATGGTGCACACTCCTGAATGAGCTCCCGGAGCTCACGAACTGTCGAGGGGTCGCCAATCCCTCAGCAGTTTCAGAACAAGGTTCTCATTGGGTATCGCAGCCCTCCTCAAGGGAGGCCGCTTCATTTGTACACTCCATGTCAACCACGTCACCATCACATGTCTGCCTTCTCCTTTTAATAATGGGCACCTTGCCTGGTGTTGATTGCACCGCCGCTCCATCTTGAGACGTTCCACTGCCACCATTCTCTAGTAGTAAAATAGTCCTAGCGACCTTACCAACCAGATCAGGAATCTGCCGCCCCCTAATGTCAACTTGGCAGTCAGCATTAACCAGCCGCTTCCTTGCTCTGTTTCTGTCCTGTTTGTCCACCATAGCAGGGGGTCAGCCCTTGGCTCACGTCCACCCCCTCCACGGCCCCAACCTACTCTTCCTCTAGCATCACGACCCCCTCTCTCTCCACTTCCTCTAGCATCATGGCCCCCTCTCTCTCCACTTCCTCTCCCTCCTCCCCTTGCAGAATTATGACTTGGTATTGTTGCATCAAAATTCCACATAAGCCGGGGACCCCATTCACACTCACCCGGATCATGAGCTCCATCACCAAACTCCTCCACAAGGAGTCCCATTAGCCCACAGAAATAGCAATAATCTGGGAGCTTCTCATAATAAACATGGTATTTCTTCCTCTCTTTTAAAGTTAGCGGCACAAATCTGACAAGAGGAACCTGCACATCCAGGAACACCCTTGCCCTCAGATACTTCGAGGTGTTAATAAAGCATTCGTTCACTATTAGTGTAAATGGAGGACCGCCAACCTTCCTAGCCACTTCCTCAGCTAGTTCTTTTTTTCTCATCAGTACATCAGGGACTCCTTCAATTCTAGCCCACACTGGAATCTTATCAAGCCTATAATCATTCACATTGCTAAAACCACCATACTCAATAACCGTCACATTGCAGAACAGCCACGGGCCTTCGTCCATCACTCTCCGCCAATCGCCCAAGCAGCTGAATTGTGGAATAAAAAGATTTGCACCTTTTGGCTTGAAAAAATCTGTTGCGCCGTCGACCATGTCGTACGCATTGAATTAAACAAAGCCGAGTGACTAAATTGCCTTGTTGTGTGTACCTTAAAGATTGCAAGCCATCTGACTTCATTGATCAGATCTTCAAGTTCTTCAGATAAGTCTAGATCAGTTTCCTCCTCCCCACGTAGATTCAGGCCCTCAAATCGATCTTCAAGGTTGGGGATAGGACCCCAAGCATGCTCCTCCCGACCTGCTTCCTCGCAACCCCCACTGACTTCTACTCCATCATCTCCCTTCTGCCCCGTCAACCTCTCTGCCTGGCTGTTTTCTCTGCTGTCCTTCTTCTCTCCAGCCGCCATCTCCCCGTCCGTCGCGATCTCCTCTTCCTGCCTGATCACCACGGGCCGTGGTTCGGCCATGGAAAGTGTTCGATCTATTCTCTGCCTCTCCTAGACTCACGTCCCCACGAGAAAGCCTCGCCGGACCGTGAGGAATTTGGGTACTCCGGCGCAGCTGCCCCGGAGGATGAGAAACCCTGATTTGGGGACAGGTATGACGTGGAACGCTTTCTGCCCAGCCCGACGCTACTCGGGTTGTGGCGGCGTGTTTGGTTTGAGGCCTGGGGGCTGCACGCCTAGCCTGGGCTCTCCCTAGACCCTGCCCGCTATTTGTTTGGATGGTGTCCTAGAAAATGAAACATCGACCTGGCCTGAGAGTCCATGCAACGTGATTAGCCTGGTCTAGATTTAAAAAATAAAAGAAAGAAACATGCTTGGCCCAGGCAACCTGGTTAGCCTGGCCCAGTCATTCTATTTCTTCTGCCTGGCCAGCTGCCTGCCTGGCGCTGATAGCGAGCCATAAATAGTATGGCCCACAGTGTAAAATTTATCTAAGTGCTAAAGGACAAACCGGCCACCCAAGGAAGGAACCAAACACCCATGCTAAAGGACAAACCGGCCACTCAAGAAAGGAACCAAACACCTACGCCCAGGCAAGCCTGACTAGGCAAAAAAGGTCCCCCACTCAGGCTCCACTCAGACATCATTTCTTTCTAGGCACAACGTTCTGGACTCTAACCTTCTCTCATCTTTCTGTTTGGACTGGAAGACCGAAGAAAGGGATGGAGCGAGAGATTTGGAGTGGACAGGCCGAGCCCCATTCAAATATTTCCATGGCCTCAACGGTAAATCTCAATGAATATAGAAAAAAGAAAGTAAAAAAAAACTTCTAGATTGGCATGTACGTGGCAACCAAGTAGATGATGACACATGTCAAGCTGCACAGGGCCAACGCCCTGGCGCGGCGGCACGCCGCGCCGATGCTTACATCAATATTGTTTTTTTTTATTTCAAGGAGAGAAGGGATGGCAATGCGTTTGAGGTTGAGCTCGTCGCGTGGAACTATAAGTCCTTATACTCTTTGGTCCTTGTATGTTGAGGTGGTGTACAAATAGATCAAAAAACATGATCAATTCATGTACATGAAAACTCAAACAATTGTATTACAGTTTTATAATCTCGATGTAATTTTTATTATGCTTTGTACTTCTTGTGAGCCTTTATAAAGATCCGAGTTCTTGTCACAAAAGAAAAGGAATCCATCGTCAAATTAACAACATGATCATCACACGAACCCAATAAACAAGCAAACCATAAACTGATACACCTCCTTGCTAATATAAACCAGCAAATGGACACTACACGCTCCCTCTAGTCCAGCGGGTAAGGGATCGTGGCGATGTGGTTGTGCGCAACGGTCCCGATCCACAGCCTCCGGTCCACCTCCCTCACCTCGCTCACCAGCTTCATCACCTCGCCGCCCCGGTCCTCGAGCACCTCCACAACGTTCCCCTCGCCGTCGAGGAGCGCGAGAAGTGTGTACATCTTCATGCTCACCATCTTCCCCAGCGTCTTCATCGACACCGGGATCCTGAAGTAGGCGGTCCGCAGCCACGGCCACCGCGCGAACACCTCCTGCGTCGGCGTACGGCAGCAGTCGATCGCCACCCAGAACTGTCCTTTGCTGTTCATGCGCACGTTGTCGGGGAACCCCGGCAGGTTCGCGAACACCTCCACCTGGCCCGCTCTTGGACCTTCAAGCCAGTACCTCATGATCCTAGTGTGGATGAGCCGTCATCAGTTTCTGGATCTTTCGAGCTGGATCATACAGAAAACCTGAGTTTATCTCACCTGCAGTTTGTTGTCTCGGAGAAGAGGAGAAATTGCTGGTCCTGTGATATCTGCACGCCGTTTGGGAAGACCAGCCCGCTGAGCACGACATGAACGGCACCGGTTTCTGGGTCATACCTCAGCAGCCTCCCCGTGCCTTCTCCTTCTAGCAAAATGTTCAAATGGTCCCTGCATAATCAGCCATGGTGTCAGACACTCAGCCGGCTGCCGAGTCTCACGAACAAAAATGGAGATCATCGGCATCACTCCTCTCACTTTCTGCTGTATCTCGTGCTCGTGTCGGTGAAGAATATCGAGCCGTTCATGTGGATGTCAAGGTCGTTGGCGAAGTGGACAGGGTTCCCGCCGGCCTCCCTCGCCAGGGAGGTCGCCACGCCGCCGCTTTCGCCGACGGCCATGAGCCCATAGTACGCGTCGGCGATGAAGAGCTCGCCGGTCTCCCTGTGGAACCTCAGCCCGAGAGGCCGGCCGCACCACCTCTCCTTCCCGTGCTGCTTCTTCGTCGTCGACTCCACCCCGTTAGCACAAACTTTCTCCGACCTTTTTTTTCCGAAAGAAACTATTTTAGTCTGCACACACACAGGCAAGCTATGTATTTTTCTTAAGTAAGCCAATACCAGTCAGGATTCATGACGGCGAACGTCTCCCACCCGGCCTTGTCCCCCATCCACCGCACGACGCGGCCGTCGGCGAGCCCGGCGTAGGGCCCGCGGCCCTGGCGGTCGAACTCGATGGACTCCGGCCCGAACACCTCGTTGACGAACTCGAGCCTGCCGAGCCTGAGGCGGCTGCCGTTGTCCCTCGGCCAGCGCTGCATGACCTCCCTGTACGGCGCCAGCTCGTGCTTCACCGGCCGGTAGTCGATCCCGGCCAGCGGGCCGAGGTGGAAGGGGTCCATGACGACCAGCGCCAGCGCCAGGGCCGCGATGAAAAGGTGCGGGTACTGCACGATGCCATCGCGTCCTGCGGCTCCCTGCCGCCGCGGCTTCTTCTCTTCCATGGAGGTAGAGGGCAGTGGTTCTGGTTTGCATGCAGACGAAAAAAGCGCGGGCAATGTGATCTTAAATTCTTAATGGATTTGCTCCGAAAATATATTCCGACATGCACGGGAGTTGCATGGCTAGCGTGACATTATTATTCCCACATGCACGGAGGTTGCATGAGTCAGTGTGATCGTTTGGGAGTAGGTGTATTTCGGTTCAGAACAGCTAAGGGGATATGGCGCTTTTGGAATTTGGGACTTGCATGCCTTCGTTGCTTGGATAGTGATGCAAGATGTACAGGTCAACAAGCATAAAGTGATCCAGGAGGATATACCGAGCCAATTATCATGCATGACCTGATCTGGTGAGGATCAGGATACAGGGAGAGAAGAGCAAACTTTGGAGGAGAAGCAGAAGAGCAATGGAGAAGTCAAGAATTCAGTCTTATTCGTGATAAGGATTTAGTTATCGACAGTTGTTATAGAGGTAATTGTAAGAGGATTAGAGGGAGAGATAATTGGCGTAATGCGGTGCGTGCAGGGACGGTTCTATGTTTCGGAAGGCCCTAGCGCGACGACATGGGCCCCTTCAGTGTTTGAATTTTCAGATCGCTTTCTTTCTTTCTTTTTCTTCTCTTTTAAGCACCCGACAAATACTTCTTAGACAACATTGGTTTTTTTTTTTGACGAGTCTTAGACAACATTGTAAGGCAAGCTAATGTCCTAAAATTATGAAGAAAAGAGAATACGAAGAATTAGAAATTTATACATTAAAACCCTAGGCATGAATATGACACAAAAAATTAGGATGGATGAATACGTACTTGTCACAGACTAAATTAGAATTTATACATCAAAACCCTAATCATGTACGCGTGCGGGCAGCCGTGCCTAGCGATCCGCTAGTTCGCTAGCTATCTGGGCCTAGCCCATATCGTTCATTTTTTCTCTGTAAACTTTTCCATATCTAATTTTTTGCTGGGCTATAGTACACATGTATGCCAGATAATGGGGCCCCAAAGCCTAGGCTCTGGGCCGTCGCCCATCTCGCCATACATCAGGGCCGGCCCTGGGTGTGTGCTTTATTAAGCCTCGAGGGCAAATATATAGAGTACAAGGCAAGATGCCTCTTAGGCCTTGTACAATGCTAAATGCTTAGGAAGGTGCTTAGAAAAATAAACCGATTTTTTCTGAAGCACTAGTGCCTATTTTTATATGAGAGATGCCTAATTAAACGTCTACCCAGTACAAATAAGTACCGGTGCTTAAGAAAAGCCTGGTTTATTTCTCTAAGAACCTCTACTAAGCATCTTGCATTGTACAAAGCCTTATAGAGATAAGGTAGAAATCATATAGGAAAGAATACAATCGATCTTAACAAATCCGAGCCTACCACAATCTATACTTTATCAGTAATCACATTGGAGATCCATAAACTTACCATGTGAATTCAATTTACTCCACAAATGATACTACAAACGGTGCTGCTAAATTTCAGTCGACTGAGAGCGTCTGCTCGTTACTCGCTCCAAAATTCATGTTGATAGTAGGTTTGTATCATTTTTGGCCTATTAACGCGTGTGTAGCCCGGTTCTCTCATTTTTTTTTGTCTTTTGGTTGTTTGGGCTCTTTTTTTGTTCGCGGGCCAGGGGCTTTTGCGCGATGAGATGAGGTGTGAGGGCCATTTTCTGTGTCTTTCCAGTGACTTGTTTCTTTTTTTTTCAATTTTGCTTTTCTTGTGGTGCAGCGGACGCTGGTTGTGAACTTGACATTTTTTTTCTCTTTTCCTGCGTTGTTATGTTTTAGGGGAGACAAAAATTTTGTCCATATATTTCCCTTTGTTGTTATGTTTTTCTTTTTTCTCTCTTTTCTTTTCTCATTTGTTATTTTCTGAAGGATCTTTTGTAAATACATGCATAATATTTAAATTTATGAACATTTTTTGTATAAATATTTTCTTCTTCTAAAATTACATGTTTTATAAATAATAGAAAACTTTTCAATATTTCACAAAAATTTATGTAATTTCTCTTGCGCTAACTAAAGTTGCACACTCGTTGGCTATGCACAGTTGGATGTTCATCGTTCGTGTGAAACTCATTTTTAAAAAATTATTCAATATAACTAGTTTTTCAATATATTTTATCTTTTAGATTCTACTTTTATTTGTATTTCTAATTTCAGTATATTTCCTATATTCGGTTTTTCCTGTTTTTGTTATGCACACATGTGCCATCTGCATGCAGTCCACATGAGCATTTGATGTGTAAGATATGACTCATTTTTCTATTTCTTAATTTATGTTGAAGGGTTAGAGAGGGAATTGGTGGAATTGTTAATGTATTGTATCGTGATTAGTTAGGAAATATGAGATAGATTAGGATTTGTTCTGGTTTATCTTTTACTTCAAGTTGATCATGTACTCTTATATATACGTCCACGAGACTCAAGCAATACATCAATAATTCCACCAATTCCCTCTCTATCCCTTCAACATGGTATCAGTCTAACCTCGATCCAAAACCCTAGCCGCCGTTGTCACTTCCGTACCGTGCCGCCCCTGGGGCGGTCGATCTCCATGATCGCCACCGGGGGCCACGCCACCCGTACCTATTGTTCGTCCGCCGGTCGTGTTGACCAGCTGCCCTAGAGAGTCTTTTTTCCCGATCCGTTGATTGAGGTTTTTTTTTTCTCTCGCCGATCAGTTTGTCGGCGTTGTTTTTTGATTCTCCGATCTAAGATCGATTTGCGTCGCCCACTGTCAGTCAATCCTTTACGCGCCTCTACTTCGACCTCGGCAACGACTACACTGACATCTTCATCATCTCCGACTGTATAGGCTGGCGTGGCTCGCGGCGCTATAGGGGACACCCGCCTGCGCTTCTTCCTAGCGTCGCCATATGCACATTGTTCTACGTCGGCTGTCGTCGCCCGTGTTTTAATCGGGAAACCTCCACTTCATCTCCACCGGGATCTGCCAGCCCCCGACTCCCAGGCCTCACGCATGGCAGCGCTGAAAGCACAAGTGCTCCCTGGGTGATTTTGGTAATTAATGTCAACATATCTCTTGTTGGACTAATGCTTTTTTCTAGTGTATTTCAGACAAGTTCAACAATGGCGTGGTAAGGACAAGAGGATTAGGTGTCAAGGACATGCATTGGCCAAAAGGTCAAGATTCTTCATTTCTAT
The DNA here is from genome assembly GCA_011799875.1 of Thinopyrum elongatum. NCBI lineage: Eukaryota > Viridiplantae > Streptophyta > Magnoliopsida > Poales > Poaceae > Thinopyrum > Thinopyrum elongatum. Next base: position 440,571,573 of record CM022300.1, on the reverse strand, counting down.
TTTAGTGATCCAAGACCACATTGAGTCCATAGGAAAGCCAATACTATTAAAAGGGGATGATGTGTTGCTTAATGGTCTACTTGCTTAAGTGCTTAGTGATATTGCTCCAAAGCCCTCAACCACTTTCTCATTCCAAATATGTCCAAAACCCAAAGTCAAACTTGGCCCCACCGATTCTTTCTATCCGGCGCCACCGAGTTCATATGGCATAGCCACTGCCAGAAACCCTAACAAATCGGTCACACCGATACGGATCTCGGTCTCACCAAGATGACATTGCAAACTCTCTGTTGCCTGTTGCAATTATTTTGGTCTCACCGAAATTGCGATCGGTCACACCGAGTTGGCTTGACATCTTCTCTGTTGCCTTATTGCTTCACTTCGGTCTCACCGAGTTGATGCAATCGGTGCCACCGAGTTGATGTTTGCCCTAAGCCCTAGCACATCGGTCCCACCGAGTTGTTCCAGTCAGTCCCACCGAGATTCCTAACGTTCACATTTTGAACTGAATCGGTCTCATCCAGTTCTTCTATTCGGCCTGACCGAGTTGGGTCAAATGTGTGTAACGGTTGGATTTTTTGTGGAGGCTATATATACCCCTCCACCCCCTTCTCCATATGTGAGAGAGCCAATAGAACGTGCCTACACTTCCAGCTTACATTTTCTGAGAGAGAACCACCTACTCATGTGTTGAGATCAAGATATACCAATCCTACCACAAGAATCTTGATTTCTAGCCTTCCCCAAGTTGCTTTCCACTCAAATCTTCTTTCCAGCATCAGTTGCTATAGTCTGAATACGGCGATCTGAGATTGCCTTCAGCTTATTGACTCTTGCCTTAGCTTTCTGACGCTTCTCTTCTTTTTCTCTTCGTCGAGCAAGATCTGCTTGACGTTTAATCTCATCATTTCTTCGATCACACAGCTGAGAAACATCCATCTTCAGCTTTGAATGCCACTCAATCTTGTTGTTTCTCATAACCATGAGGGCTTTGGTAATCTCAAGAATCTCCTTGTTCACCATATCCAAATCTGTGAGAGAGAGTTGAGTGTTGGGGAGACTATCATTTGAAGCACAAGAGCAAGGAGTTCATCATCAACACAACATCTATTACCTTTTGGAGAGTGGTGTCTCCTAGATTGGTTAGGTGTCGCTTGGGAGCCTCCGACAAGATTGTGGAGTTGAACCAAGAAGTTTGTAAGGGCAAGGAGATCGCCTACTTCGTGAAGATCTACCCGAGTGAGGCAAGTCCTTCATGGGCGATGGCCATGGTGGGATAGACAAGGTTGCTTCTTCATGGACCCTTTGTGGGTGAAGCCCTCCGTGGACTCGCGCAACTGTTACCCTTCGTGGGTTGAAGTCTCCATCAACGTGGATGTACGATAGCACCACCTATCGGAACCACGCCAAAAATCTCTGTGTCTTCATTGCGTTTGCACACTCCAATCCCATCCCTTTGCTTTCTTGCAATTAGCATGCTTTACTCTTTCCGCTGCTCGTATTCTTGTCATGCTTGCTTGAAATGTATTGTGAATGCTTAAACTTGTGCTAAAACTCCACCTTAACTTGAAGAACTTCAAAATTGCCACTTTTACTTGTTGAGGGTCTAATCACCCCCCCTCTAGACCCCTCTTCTTGATCCTTTCAATTGGTATTAGAGCATTGGTCTCCATTGCTTTGGTTTAATCACCATTGGAGGAAGATGGATGAGTCTACGATTGGGGGTATTAGACGTAGAGTGCCTATGCTTGACGAAGAGTTCTATAATTCTTGGAAGAATGAGATGCTTGAGATTTTCAATGAATATAATTTGATCAAGTATATTACTAGCCCTTATGTGCCTCCTATTGATCCTTTGCACCCTACCCCCGATGAGTATCTTGACATTACCCGTAATCTTAGAACTATTGATCTTATCATGAGAGGATTACCTAGGAATTTACTTGTATGCTTGCCTACATTTGAATGTGCTTATACTATATGGAAATATCTTAAGGAGTGCTTTCCAAACTATTCCTTGAAAAATCTAGATGAGATTCTTCAAAAGACCATTGCTTTTCATAAAATGGATCCCAGTGATCCTAAATTTGATGATTGTCTATTTGAGCTCCGTGACCTTATGCGTGCCAAAGGAGATGTTGGAGTCATTAGTAGCATCATCTCACAAATTATTAGAATTCATAAACATGCACATTGTCATGGTCATAAATCTAATGAATCACTCTCTCTAGGTGATGATCATTCACATGATGATGTTGAACATTGATATTATGATGAGGATGATGATAGTGACTTTGATCTTGATGAGTCGATGAGACACTTTGGTCTTATGGCTAACCTTCGTGGTTACGTGGCCGGAGGAAAGGAATGGGTTCTTGATAGTGGATGTACTGATCATATGACCAGAGATATGGACATGTGTTTGTGAGCTTGCTGAGAACGACGGTCCCCGCCAAGTATGTCACTTTTGGTGACAACTCCAAGGGTAAGGTAGTTGGCCTTGGTAAGGTGGCCATCTCCCATGATAGCTCCATTCAGAACGTTATGCTCGTTGAATCTCTTGGTTATAATCTACTTTCCGTATCTAGACTAGCTGACTTCGGTTTCAATGTTCTATTTACTGAAGTAGATTGCCAAGTGTTTCAAAGAGATAATCATAATATGGTTTTTACCGGTATTTGTAGAGGTGATCTATACATTGTTGATTTCACTAAGAGAGCTCAACCTCGTACTTGCTTAATTGCTAAATCTTCTAAAGGTTGGTTATGGCATAGAAGGTTAGGTCACATGGGCATGCGAAATCTTGATAAGCTTATTAAAGGTGATCATATCCTTGGTGTTAAAGATGTCATATTTGACAAGGATAGACTTTGCAGTGCTTGTCAAGCAGGAAAACAGGTTGGAAGAAGTCATCCCATAAAGAACATCATGACCACGAGAAGACCGCTTGAGCTACTTCATATGGATCTTTTTGGTCCCAACGCCTACAAGAGTCTCGGTGGTAACTCGTTCGGTTTGGTCATTGTTGACGACTTTTCGAGATTTACGTGGGTGTTCTTTCTTGATGATAAATCGCAGGTCCAAAAGATCTTCAAGAACTTCGCTAGGAAGGCCCAAAACCAATTTGAAGTGAAGATCAAGAAGGTTCAAAGTGACAATGGAACGGAGTTCAAGAACGCAAATGTGGATACCTTTCTTGATGAAGAAGGGTTTCACATGAGTTCTCGGCTATGTACACACCTCAACAAAATGGAGTTGTTGAGAGGAAGAACCGGACACTTATTGAGATGGCAAGAACGATGCTTGATGAATACAAGACGCCAAGACACTTTTGGGCCGAAGCGATTGAGATAGCTTGTCATGCCACGAATCGACTATATCTTCACAAGCTTCTCGGCAAGATGGCATACGAGCTTCTCACCGGTAACAAACCCCAAGTTGGATACTTTCGAGTATTTGGCTCAAAGTGCTACATTCTTGATAAGCATCGTCATTCGAAATTTTCTCCTAAATCTCATGAAGGTTTTCAACTCGGTTATGGCTCAAACTCTCACACTTACCGTGTCTACAACAATTTCACCCGAAAGGTTGAAGAGACGGTAGATGTGAAGTTTGATTAATCTAACGGCTCGCAAGTAGAGCAATTGCCTATTGATGTAGGAGACAAAGACCCTTCGGAAGCAATTCAAGACTTGTCTATTGGCAAGATTTGCCCAAAGGAGGTGAAGGAGAGTACCTCATCCGTTCAAGTGGAAGCCTCAACTTCACATTAAGGTGAACCACAAGTTGATTTGGAGGCATCCACAAGTGGAACACGTCAAGACGGAGAAAATGAGGAAGTACAACAAGATGAACCACATCGACCTCCCTCTCCACCTTCACAAGAGAATGACAACGCCAACAACAATGAAGGAGGACAAGAAGAAGAAGAAGATAATGAAGAGGATGTTCCACCTCAACCCAAACAAAAGCTCTCACGAGTTAGAGCAAGAGTCATAAGAGACCATCCCGTCGAAAAAATCTTCGATAATATTCAAATCGAGAGAATTACTCGCTCTAAGACTCGTTTGGCTAACTTTTGTGAACACTACTGATTCATTTCTAGTATTGAACCTATGAAGGTTGAAGAAGCTCTTGAGGATCCGGATTGGGTGAACGCTATGCATGAAGAGCTACACAACTTCGAGAGGAATCAAGTGTGGACATTGGTTGAAAAGCCCAACGACAAGCACAATGTCATTGGAACCAAATGGGTGTTTTGGAATAAGCAAGATAAAGATGGACAAGTTGTACGCAACAAGGCCCGTCTCGTCGCCCAAGGCTACACTCAAGTCGAAGGTATGGACTATGGTGAGACATATGCCCCCGTTGCTAGACTTGAGTCCATACGCATCTTACTTGCTTATGCCAATCAACATGATATCACTTTATACCAAATGGACATTAAAAGTGCTTTTCTAAATGGATAAATTGAGGAGGAAGTCTATGTTAAACAATCTCCCGGCTTTGTTAATCCCAAGAAACCTAATCATGTCCACAAACTTCACAAAGCTCTTTATGGTCTTAAACAAGCTCCTAGAGCATGGTATAAATGCTTGACCAAGTTCCTTATTGAAAAAGGCTTTGAAATTGGGAAAATTGATTTTACACTTTTTACTAAAAGGGTTAATGGTGAATTATTTGTGTGCCAAATTTATGTGGATGATATTATATTTGGTTCTACTAACCCCCATTTTAGTGAAAAGTTTGGAAGGCTAATGTGGGAGAAGTTTGAGATGTCTATGATGAGTGAACTCAAATTTTTCCTTGGTTTGCAAATCAAGCAAACGAAGGAAGGTACCTTTGTTTCTCAAACAAAGTATACCAAGGATCTTTTCAAGAAGTTCAACATGCAAGAAAGCAAAGGTATGAAAACACCCATACCTACTAGTGGACATCTTGACTTGACTAAGGATGGCAAACCGGTTGACCAAAAGGTTTACCGCTCTATGATTGGTTCATTGTTATATCTATGTGCCTCCCGTCCCGATATTATGCTAAGTGTGTGCATGTGTGCACGATATCAAGCGGCCCCTAAAGAATGTCATCTTAAGGCCGTGAAAAGGATAGTGAGATACTTAATTCATACACCAAACTTAGGCATTTGGTATCCTAAGAGGTCATCTTTTGATCTTGTTGGCTGCTCCGATTCAGACTATGCCGGTGACAAGGTTGATAGAAAGTCCACTTCGGGTACTTGTCAATTTCTTGGTAGATCCCTTGTGGCTTGGTCCTCCAAGAAACAAAACTCGGTATCCTTATCCACCGCCGAAGCGGAATACATTGCCGCCGGATCATGTTGTGCTCAATTACTTTGGATGACCCAAACCCTTAAGGATTATGGGATACATGTGAAACATGTTCCGTTGCTTTGTGACAATGAAAGTGCTATTAAAGATTGCTCACAATCCCGTGCAACATTCTCGAACTAAGCATATTGAAGTTCGTCATCATTTCATTCGAGATCATGTTGCTAAAGGGGACATCAATCTTAAGCATGCTCGTACCGATAAGCAATTGGTGGATATATTCACTAAATCGCTTGATGAGAAAATATTTTTCCGTTTGTGTGGCACCCCGATAGAGGGCCGACGCATGCCAGCCCCAAGATAAGACCTGCGCACGTCAAAGACATGATACAACAATTCCAGGCACAAAATGGCTTTATTAAATGAAATGGAGTGTTACAACACTGTTGCTTACAACAATGTTACATAGCTCCAAGGCTAACTAAAATGGCAGCGAAGGTCTTGGTTTAGTGGCATCAACGTCTCTGGCTGGGCTCCACAACTCACAGAACTGGCTAGGTTACGATCTAGCCTGACGGATCTTCTCCTGCAACTGGCCACGTGCAAGGCCAGGTGAGTACTTTGAATGTACTCGCAAAACAACCAAATACATAGCATCCAAACAAGCAGATAACAAAGCAAGCCCTGTGCTATGCAAGAATTTATTCTAAACATGGCATGGAATTAACAGGAAAACATAAATCAAGCATGGCATAGCATACCTATTTATCATCATGTCGTAGCAAGATTACCTGGCATGATTAAACATCTAGCAGCATTGATCATCATGACATAACGTGATTATCTAGCAAGATAACTACTGAAGTAGAGTACAGTAAAGTAAAGCATATTAAGTATACAATCCATATTCCGAACATTCTCATGATCCAATCTGAAACTGATTCCAGGCCAATCCAAGTTTTTCGGTCATCTGACCATCTCTTCCATAGCCATCCTATGGCTAACATACCGTATTCCTGACAACATCTGATGTCTATACAGGGCAGGTTCTTCCACCATTATTATCATCATTACGGTTGATCACCTAGCGAGGTCTGGACGGGCTGTCCAATATTGTGGACGCGGCTATTCGAATAGATTTTTCACTCTGCAGAGGTTGCGCACTTTACCCACACCATGAAGCACCTGACCTCGTGATCCCATTCGGGTGGACCAGCGTTGCTCCAGCGAAACCTGCCTAACCCGTGACTCCTCCATCATACCACCAACAATCATACCCTCCCAGGGTCATGTCCTGGGTGGCCCCTATGTCACTCTTGACACCTGCCACCATCGTGGCCAACACAACTGTCCCAAACGGGGACTCCCGAGCTAAACATACAACTGGGCTCACAAGGTTATTGCCGCCTACCTGATCAGGGTAGCACGCACGCATAACCTTCCCTAGTTGGTGGTACCGGTGAGAGAGCACAAAGCTAGACCAAGTCAAGGCCGTCCCATACCGGCAAATGTGGCTGCACGAATAAGCCCGGACAGGTGACTCTGGATCAACCAACTAGGTTTAGTTTATAAGTTTCAATTCAGCATCTCCACCATCGCACCATTACTTCACCAATTATAATTGTGAACAGCCACTAAACATCAGCATAGCAGAATTATAACAACATTGACAAACATGGCATGAGATCAAATCATGGCACTAACATGATAACGGTATTCAAAATATGGTTACTAGCATGGCAAGATATGGCATGAAAACAAGTCATGATATTAGATGAAAAGTAATGCTACCATCAGATGATATAACAGGTGTATGCAAGTGCAGACTAACAGGTGATACAGATGTGCTACGATGAATACACAGGGTGGAAGCAAAGTCATCACGCAAGTTTGGATCTCATGATAAGAGGTTGGCTTGCCTAGGGGTCGATGAATACGCCGGGAAGAAGTGCGATAAAACTCCGGAAAGATTTGCCGGAAAAGTTTCCCTCTCGGAGGGGCTGATCGAAGAGCAAGGGCAAAATGGTCATTTTCATAGTGTGAAAACATTATGAAAATGATGCCATCGGAACGGGCTCGATGATCTGAAGACGTGGGCGTTGGTTTTACCTCAATCGGAGTTACGGTCGCGGAGAAACGGCCGTTCATTCGTTAAGCGTTAAAACAAACAGGAACTGTTCGTTTTAGCTCTTAACTGATGAACGTTCATAATATAGTGGTTTCGGCCGCGAGCTGGATCTGAAGGCGTATTTCGGAAATTGCGCTTCCACGCGAGGGAAGCGCATTTCAGAAAAAGGCCGCGGTAGAGTACGCTTCTCAGAGCGGAAGGCGTATTTTACAAAGTACGCTTCCACTAAAATGGTTAACGGGCCCAGTTGGTCAGCGCTGTGTGACTGACGCGTGGGGCCCCCTTATCTCTCCCCTCTCTCTTCCTCACGGTTGTCCTTTTCCCCCGACCGGCTACAGGGAGGGCGCCATGGCCACTCGGGCCGTGCTCGATGCCGACGCTCCTCCGCGTGGCCGCCCTTGCTGGCGAGCGGGGAAGGACCGCCGGACCTCGCCGCGCCCGTAGAGCTAGCTCGCGGCTGCCGGGGATGACCGGGGCAATGGCAGCGTGCCCTATAGCGGACAGTCACCGCAGCCACGTCCGGGGATGAGGGTGGCGGGCTCCTCCGGTCGAATTGGGGACGGCAGCGGCTTCGCAAGCCACGGAGGAGATTCCAGCCGCAGACGGAAGGGAGAGGGAGAGGCCATAGGACCGGGAGCGGTCGGCAGCAGAGAAGACGGCCATGGGCAAGGAGAAAAGCTCTGCGAACTCGAAGGGAGGGGGCTGGGGCTGCTGGTGATCAAGAAGGGGCTCGGAGGCGCTCCTTATAGCCGCGGAGAGAGCTACACGACGACGGCCGATGCTCCGAGAGCTCATCGAGGTGGTGGCAACCGAACGGGGAATCGACGTCGGCAGAGGCGGCTAGGAGCTACGGGACGAAGGAGAAAGCTTCTAGGAGGTCCACGCGTGCGGTGGGGAGCTCGCCGGCGCGCTCGGACAAGCTAGAACCCACTAGAGGTGGCCTCCCGAAGCCTCCGATGCACAGAGCGCACGCTGTACCCGCAATTGTCGTGGTCACCATGCGGCCATGGTCTTGCCACGCTGCGCTCGATGCCAAATCGTGTCTAGGGTGTTCTACAAACCTCAAGTAGTTGACTGGCATAGCTGGAGGGCACGGGAGAGGTCTGATGTGACTGAACCAAGGTCAAACAACAGCTGGCAGCCAAGTGTTTGATATGTGCAGTGGTCACTACATTGCTCCTCTTGGCTTGATCTCTGGCATGGGTCAATCATCCACTAAGGTGACTATCTTGGCAAAAATTTAGCACAAATGGATAGGTCTAGATGGTGCTTCCTTTGTAACCTTGCAGACTGGACAGAAACCAAAACAGGATGGTTCTGAGGGATTGGCTAGCTTGCATGAGCTGAATTTTGGAGGGCAGCAGTGATATGAGCATAAGAGATAGCTGGAAAAGTTTCAGCTCATTTTGATCATATATGAGGGTAATTCCTTCACAATGATGCAATTTGAACAGAAACTTGGATAATTTACTGGGGAAGATTGGCTAGATGAAATGGGCTGGTTTTTTGTGTCCAAGGGTAATATATCATAATGAATAACTCTGCAAAATTTCAGCCGAAGGGGATCAAGGAATCAAGCACTTCCTTTGCAAACTGAAAATCTGGACAGAATTTGCAAAGTGATGTTGTGCTCAAAATTTAATGGGTGGAACTTGTGATTTTGATGGAAATGGTGAAGGTAGGGATAGGAAAAGCTCCACAATTTATTTGGGATTTTTCCTAGCTACCAAAATGGTAGTTCCTTTGGAAAGGCCCCAAATTGAAATATTGGCTTAAAATAGGAAAAAGCAATTTCCCTTATTTAATTATGGCCAATATTTTTATGAGAGCTCAATATGATCACAAGGAATATTTCCACAAGTTTTCATGAACTTTGGAGATGGATAGATATTTTCCTGGATTTAATTCCTCCGAAAGGCAGAAAAAGGAATTAATTCTAGATGAGAAATATTGCATATGACTTGGCAATATTTTTGCACATCTAGGGTTTATGAGTGATGGATGGTCTCCAGAAATTTTGGTCGGACCAACTGAGCAAGAGAAATGATAGCTCCTTTGTAAACACAAAGGCAGGATTTCCCGTTCCAATATTTTGGAACTAGGGTTTGAATGGGATTCGGGGTTTACTGACGGGAACTTGACTGGCACAAGAGCTTGGAAAAGGCACTGAGAGGTTGAGGATTGTCTGGATTCACCTGGTCACTCACCAGATTCCAGAGGAAAAAATTTGGGAGAGAAAAGCTAGGAAGGAATAACAGCACAAAAATCGATAACCCAATTTTTGGGGTATTACAAACCTTCCCACCTTAAGAGAATCTTGTCCTCGAGATTCCTAGGGTTAGCTCAGAATAAAAATTACGCCTCCTGGGAAAAAACCTCTGGGTTGAGTTTTAACCCTGTGGTTGAAAACAACCGAGTTAAAAGTACCAAAAACTGGTACACCCAGATCGAGATACGGATATCGCGGGATTTACTCCACGGGTAGGGGCCGCTGGGTTGCCCTGACATTTTTAGAAAAAGCAGAATTTCCTTCTTCCAAAAATGCTCGGGGCACCACAATGAACAGTGGCCTCTCTCGCTGACAGGTGGGCCTAGGGCCCACTTGCAGCCTTCTTCTTTCTCCAGCCTACGTCTCTCTCTCGCTCCCGCGCTCTCCTGAGTGCGGCTAGGCACTGCGCACGCCTAGCTCCTGGGGCATAAAGCACCCTACGGCGATAGTGCACGGCGTGCATGGGACCAACACAGAGAGCACTCCCATCGCGGGCCAGCACCGGTCGGCACTGCTCGCGGCTTCGCCTCCTAGACGCCGGTGATCGAGCGACACGCGGTTCTCCTGGACCTCGCTCACCGTATACCGGACTTGGGCTATAAAATGACTGTAGTATCTTCTTCCTCCACCTCGCATCTTACCTCACCTCTTCTTCCTCTTCTCCTTCTCCTTCTGGTTGCAGGAGCGCGAGGCAAGGCGTTAATGGCGGACATGGTTTCGGAACTGATCACCATCCTCTTGGTGGGTCTGCTGGCGGCATTGGTTGGCTCCTCGCTGCTGCTGTGTGCGATGATCCTCGATGATCGCCGGGATGCCGCTAACCGAGCGGTGGCTGGTGATCCTCTACGCCGTCTTAGGCCGGCGGAATAAGCGCGGGCTGTGGCGGGCGAGGGGGGGCGGCTGGTCAGCATCACACAAGATGGTGACAGAGGTGCCGCTGAGTCTGTGGTTAGTGCGGTGTGGTCAGCGGAGCTCTACCAGTGTGGAGGCCGCATTGCTGGTTGCTCCCCGCTGAACGACATCCACAACAAGTTGGGGTTGAGGTAGAATCGGGGTTTAGATCTTAGACTGGAGGGGTTGTAATGGTTTGTGCTCCAATAAAATTTCTCAGAATTTCTCCTAAATTGCAACCGGGTTCTGGGAAAAGATTTTGGGACTGGGGAAAATTATGGGATAGAGCTGGTTTTCCAGAACACTGGGTTCGGGAAAACTGGCAAATGGAGTAAGCATAGATGGGTATGGATAGGTGGCTTTGCATTCTACCCAAGTACTGCGGCGATTGTACTCAGAAGAATGAACTTGGCGTGCAGAAATTGCTCACACGATACACATGCAATCTATTCAGATTAATATGCAAGCAAATGCAGAATGCATACAGTAGCAGAATACAAACAGAGGGAAGAAGCATTTCAAGCAGATTGCACTAAGGTGTTTTAATGCTAGTGGGTGTATGTACTCCTGGTATACATATACCTACACCAGCTCGCATTACATTAGGGACTCCGGGCGAGTCCAATGTTATAAGGTGTAAGTGCTCTACTGACTAAAATCTTGTTAAGAATCCACTGCCAGCTCTGTTAAACATTTCTGCTTAACAGAGAGACAGATGAACCAAACACACAGAGCAAACAGGCATACATAGCATTACAACAGCACACAGACACAAGCAGTACAAGCATACAACAACGCACAGCCTTACTAGGCAGCTAACAGCAACAACTCACTCCGAACTACAGAGTCCTAATCCTAGACGAAGGCGAAGAAACAGTCTTCACAACACACACACTCGCGGCATCTCCTGGCTTTGCTCACCGCCGGAGCCACAAATGGGCCTACTCTTACTGGGGCTCTCCTGGGGGACGAAGGCTGAGCCAACTTCCGTCTTCATCGTCGGACACCTCTATAGGTTGGAGCTCAGCTGCTGGAGCTACGGCTGGAACTTGACGGAACACATCCCGACGACGAAGTCGCCAAATAGCTCCTTGAATGGAATTTGGGTGGATGATGTCAGGTAGACATGGGTTCACGGATTGCGAGGGTGGTACTAGCTGCGAATGTGTCACTGGGTTTGGCATCAGGGAACGGGTAGTCTGGGATGCAGTTTGATGGGCCGCATGGTATGCTTCCGTAACAACTCGAGTGGTGTCATGGTCAATAGATTTGAACTCTCTAAGAATGCCGGCAAGTAGCAGTCCCTGAGCAGTAATGAACTGAACTAGGCGAGCCACTGCCGGGTCGGCATTTCCAACTGTGTTGGAGAACTCGCAACCTAAGTCGGATGAAGAGGGAAAGTAGCGGAACTCCTGCATCTCCGCTACTTGCGAAAACTGGAAACGAAGACGGGTGATGGCTTCCGCGGCAGCTGTCTGAATAGCCAACGCGGGGGTGGGCATGGGTTTGCCTTGAAAAATCATGGGCTTCCCATCCGCGGCTGGACCTGGATTGATAAGCGCCTTTGCACAGAATCGGCAAAGGTGGGGAACGGGTTCCGATTGGAACACCAGATACACCGGGGGAGTACTACGGCCAAGGGCTTGGGTGAGCATACTCGAAAGGATAAAAGGAAAGCCGGGATAACCATCAGCCAAGGTTCGGCTATGGAAAGTGGGTTTTCTGGAAGAACTAGCCATGGCTACTGGTTTGAGGATACTAGCCTGGGTCTCTTGCGGGGATCTGGCTTTCTGAATGGGGAGAGTTGTGGCTCGCGGGTGGAGGGGGTTAAATAGGCAGTCGGGCTAGAACACACTAGCATGGCATGGATCCTTCTTGTGCCGAGTAGAAGATACGCTGGCACGGCCGACAATGGGGTAGGGTTGCGGTCTAATCCGGGATGGCTGGGTGGGCGGACAGCTGGGTAGGGACACGTCAATTTCGACTGCTCCGCCTGTTGATCAACAGTGGCCGTGTCGGATGCCAGAGATGGGTCAACTCTAGTGGGCTCACTACGGGTTGGAAATAGTGGTGGTTTGGTGCTAGGGTAACCTACAGCCAACCTGGCTCTGATACCACGTCCTGTGGCACCCCGATAGAGGGCCGACGCACGCCAGCCCCAGGATAAGACCTGGCGCACGTCAAAGACATGATACAACAATTCCAGGCACAAAATAGCTTTATTAAATGAAATGGAGTGTTACAACACTATTGCTTACAACAATGTTACATAGCTCGAAGGCTAAATAAAATGGCAGCGAAGGTCTTGGTTTAGTGGCATCAACGTCTCTGGTTGGGCTCCACAACTCACATGACTGACTGGGTTATGATCTAGCCTGACGGATCTTCTCCTGCAACTGGCCACGTGCAAGGCCAGGTGAGTACTTTGAATGTACTCGCAAGACAACCAAATACATAGTATCCAAACAACTATGCAAGAATTTATTCTAAACATGGCATGGAATTAACAGGAAAACATAAATCAAGCATGGCATAGCATACCTATCTATCATCATGTCGTAGCAAGATTACCTGGCATGATTAAACATCTAGCAGCATTGATCATCATGACATAACGGGGTTATCTAGCAAGATAACTACTGAAGTAGAGTACAGTAAAGTAAAACATATTAAGTATACAATCCATATTCCGAACATTCTCATGATCCAATCTGAAACTGATTCTAGGCCAATCCAAGATTTTCGGTCATCTGACCATCTCTTCCATAGCCATCCTATGGCTAACATACCGTATTCCTGACAACATTTGATGTCTATGCAGGGCAGGTTCTTCCACCATTATTATCATCATTACGGTTGGTCACCTAGCGAGGTCTGGACGGGCTGTCCAATACCGTGGACGCGGCTATTCGAATAGATTTTTCACTCTACAGAGGTTGCGCACTTTACCCACACCATGGAGCACCTGACCTCGTGATCCCATTCGGGTGGACCAGCGTTGCTCCAGCGAAACCTGCCTAACCTGTGACTCCTCCATCGTACCACCGACAATCATACCCTCCCAGGGTCATGTCCTGGGTGGCCCCTGTGTCACTCTTGACACCTGCCACCATCGTGGCCAACACAACTGTCCCAAACGGGGACTCCCGGGCTAAACATACAACTAGGCTCACAAGGTTACCGCCGCCTACCTGATCAGGGTAGCAAACACGCATAACCTTCCCTAGTTGGTGGTACCGGTGAAAGAGCACAAAGCTAGACCAAGCCAAGGCCGTCCCATACCGGCAAATGTGGCTGCATGAATAAGCCCGGACAGGTGACTCTGGATCAACTGACTAGGTTTAGTTTATAAGTTTCAATTCAGCATCTCCACCATCGCACCATTACTTCAACAATTATAATTGTGAACAACCACTGAACATCAGCATAGCAGAATTATAACAACGTTGACAAACATGGCATGAGATCAAATCATGGCACTAACATGATAACGGTATTCAAAATATGGTTACTAGCATGGCAAGATATGGCATGAAAACAAGTCATTATATTAGATGAAAAGTAATGCTACCATCAGATGATATAACAGGTGTATGCAAGTGCAGACTAACAGGTGATACAGATGTGCTACGATGAATACACAGGGTGCAAGCAAAGTCATCATGCAAGTCCGGAGCTCATGATAAGAGGTTGGCTTGCCTAGGGGTCGATGAATACGCCGGGAAGAAGTGCGATAAAACTCCGGAAAGATTTGCCGGAAAAGTTTCCCTCTTGGAGGGGCTGATCGAAGAGCAAGGGCAAAATGGTCATTTTCATAGTGTGAAAACAATATGAAAATGATGCCATCGGAACGGGCTCGATGATCTGAAGACGTGGGCGTAGGTTTTACCTCAATCGGAGTTACGGTCGCGGAGAAACGACAGTTCATTCGTTAAGCGTTAAAACAAACAGGAACTGTTCGTTTTAGCTCTTAACTGATGAACGTTCATAATATAGTGGTTTCGGCCGCGAGCTGGATCTGAAGGCGTATTTCAGAAATTACGCTTCCACGTGAGGGAAGCGCATTTCAGAAAAAGGCCGCGGTAGAGTACGCTTCTCAGAGCGGAAGGCGTATTTTACAAAGTACGCTTCCACTAAAATGGTTAACGGGCCCGGTTGGTCGGCGCGGTGTGACTGACACGTGGGGCCCCCTTATCTCTCCCTTCTCTCTTCCTCACGGTTGTCCTTTTCCCCCGATCGGCTACAGGGAGGGCGCCATGGCCACTCGGGCCTTGCTCGATGCCGACGCTCCTCCGTGTGGCCGCCCTTGCTGGCGAGCGGGGAAGGACCGCCGGACCTCGCCGCGCCCGTAGAGCTAGCTCGCGGCTGCCGGGGACGACCGGGGCAATGGCAGCGTGCCCTATGGCGGACATTCGCCGCAGCCATGTCCGGGGATGAGGGTGGCGGGCTCCTCCGGTCGAATTGGGGACGGCAGCGGCTTCGCAAGCCACGGAGGAGATTCCAGGTGCAGAGGGAAGGGAGAGGGAGAGGCCACAGGACCGGGAGCGATCGGCAGCAGAGAAGACGGCCATGGGCAAGGAGAAAAGCTCCGCGAACTCGAAGGGAGGGGGCTGGGGCTGCTGGTGATCAAGAAGGGGCTTGGAGGCGCTCCTTATAGCCGCGGAGAGAGCTACACGACGACGGCCGATGCTCCGAGAGCTCATCGAGGTGGCGGCAACCGAACGGGGAATCGACGTCGGCAGAGGCGGCTAGGAGCTACGGGATGAAGGGGAAAGCTTCTAGGAGGTCCACGCGTGCGGTGGGGAGCTCGCCGGCGCGCCCGGACAAGCTAGAACCCACTAGAGGTGGCCTCCCAAAGCCCCCGATGCACAGAGCGCACACTGTACCCGCAATTGTCGTGGTCACCATGCGGCCATGGTCTTGCCACGCTGGGCTCGATGCCAAATCGTGTCTAGGGGGTTCTACAAACCTCAAGTAGTTGACTGGCATAGCTGGAGGGCACGGGAGAGGTCTGATGTGACTGAACCAAGGTCAAACAACAGCTGGCAGCCAAGTGTTTGATATGTGCAGTGGTCACTACAGTGCTCCTCTTGGCTTGATCTCTGGCATGGGCAATCATCCACTAAGGTGACTATCTTGGCAAAAATTCAGCACAAATGGACAGGTCTAGATGGTGCTTCCTTTGTAACCTTGCAGACTGGACAGAAACCAAAACAGGATGGTTCTGAGGGATTGGCTAGCTTGCATGAGCCGAATTTTGGAGGGCAGCAATGATATGAGCATAAGAGATATCTAGAAAAGTTTCAGCTCATTTTGATCATTTATGAGTGTACTTCCTTCACATTGATGCAATCTGAACAGAAACTTGGATAATTTACTGGGGAAGATTGGCTAGATGAAATGGACTAGTTTTTGGTGTCCAAGGGTAATATATCATAATGAATAACCCTGCAAAATTTCAGCCGAAGGGGATCAAGGAATCAAGCACTTCCTTTGCAAACTGAAAATCTGGACAGAATTTGCAAAGTGATGTTGTGCTCAAAATTTAATGGGTGTAACTTGTGATTTTGATGGAAATGGTGAAGATAGGGATAGGAAAAGCTCCACAATTTATTTGGGATTTTTCCTAGCTACCAAAATGGTAGTTCCTTTGGAAAGGCCCCAAATTGAAATATTGGCTTAAAATAGGAAAAAGCAATTTCCCTTATTTAATTATGGCCAATATTTTTATGAGAGCTCAATATGATCACAAGTAATATTTCCACAAGTTTTCATGAACTTTGGAGATGGATAGATATTTTCCTGGATTTAATTCCTCCAAAATGCAGAAAAAGGAATTAATTCTAGATGAGAAATATTGCATATGACTCGTCAATATTTTTGCACATCTAGGGTTTATGAGTGGTGGATGATCTCCAAAAATTTTGGTAGGACCAACTGAGCAAGAGAAATGATAGCTCCTTTGTAAACACAAAGGCAGGATTTCCCGTTCCAATATTTTGGAACTAGGGTTTGAATGGGATTCGGGGTTTACTGACGGGAACTTGACTGGCACAAGAGCATGGAAAAGGCACTGAGAGGTTGAGGATTGTCTGGATTCACCTAGTCACTCACCAGATTCCAGAGGAAAAAATTTGGGAGAGAAAAGCTAGGAAGGAATAACAGCACAAAAATCGATAACCCGATTTTTGGGGTGTGACAGTTTGAGAGGTGAATTGAATATCATTGATGCCTCAAACTTCGAGTAGAAGCTCCATTTGGATATATGCAAGGCATGAGCCTTTATGACTAATCCTTGATATTTCTCTTATGATGATGATCATATGTCTTGGATCTATACTTGTACCCTTGCATGTTATCTAACCCTTGTAGGTACTTGGATGAACCCATATCTATGAGATTGCAAGCCACTCACATCTTGAGCAACCTCTACATCACCAAGTCCCTATGATATGGTTGTTGAATACAAGGAAGCATGAACTCACTCAACATATCCTTTGACTACATCATTGTATAAAATTTCTTTTGGTATCAAGTTTCATGATTATCATTTTGGATACACAAGTGCTCTTCCTTGCAAGACTAACCCATGTAGGATGATGAACTCAAACTACTAGTGGTGCTCCCAACTCTTGATGAACAACATCAACCTTGAGCACCCAACACAAGTTCAACTACATGATTAAGATCAACATCACAACCCAAGGTATGTAATCCCACCTTAGAGAAGCTTTGCTCCAAGACATGAGCTAAAGCAACTCAACAAGGTGTGAATACATCAAAATGCTTAAACGAAAAACGGTAACCCCATTTTGAGCTTAAACAATGAGTATGGCCTATGATCAAGTGATCTCACTTGACTCCTAAGTCAATATACTCTAACATAGGTGACTTTGTCGCCGACCCCTTCTCTAGATGAAGTTCTCTAGTGTTCTTTTGCTTAGTTGATTTTTCATTTGCATGATTTTCTTGTTTTTATGTCTCCCTCTAAAACAAAAAAAACTTCATCTAGATCTGCTTATTTTCCTCCTTTTATCTATGTTTAATTCATTACAAATCATTCTATTAATTCCTTGCAAATCTTTGTGAAATTTCATTTGTCAAGTGAGGTGAGTTGACAAAATCTTTACTCTGTATTGAACTCGGTCCCTCCAATTCAAACCTATCGGCCTGACCGAAATACAAGGTCTCCTTGTGAATAGTTCATCGGTACAACCGACATGGACTAACTCGGTCGCACCGATAAGTACCTTCTGTGACTTTGTCATTTCGGAGCCACCGATGGAAAACGCATCGGTGTCACCGATTTCAACTCTGAGAAAATGTTTTGCCATTTCTTACTGTCTATTTTCTTCAGCTCCACTCAATGATTCTTTCCTCTATAAGCATCATGAAGTACCCACTACTTTGTAGTGTCTCTCAAGGACCATACCTACTTGACTCATGCTCCAGAAGTGCCCTTCTTGGAAATTGATGTCAAAGGGGGAGAGAGAGAGCACATCAAAGCTTATCATATGAGCACATCTAAGCTCTTCCAGATGCTTGGCAACAAAGAGGAGAGAAGTCACATGTCTTTAAGAGGGGAAAGACACGTCAACATATTTGATTTTAGCTATTGCTATTAAAAATCCTTGTTGCTCTGATTTTAGTTGATATTACCCTATTTTGTGCTCTGGTTTTATCTCACCCTACCCTACCTTCTCCCATTATCCAATATTAGATTCAGGGGGAGAAAGAGTCCATGTCTAAGGGGAGAAAAATCTTTGGAATTCATTGCATATCTTTAGATCTTTGGGGACATGTCTATATCTAAAGGAAGTACTAAGTACTCACCCATTACATGTCATCCCAGTCTTGGTATCTTTGTGGTTTTCTGAAATTGCTTTATTAGGAGTGTTCTTGTGTTATCTAACCCTGTTTTCTCAAGTCCACTCTTTCCAAAGTCAGCTCAAGACCACAAGGTAAGTATATGCATCACACTCATGTGCATGATGATCTCTTGCTGATGTACATATTGTTTGCAAGAGGGATTCATAAACATGGAGGTACACTTCTTAACCACATCATTTGCTCTGATGCATATAGCCAAGATACATGTAACTCTCTGCTTGCTCTGTCATGATTATGCATTCACATGTTCTTATACTCTATCTTCACATGATTGCATACATGTAGGGGGAGCTTATGCATGTTACATGTCTTTCCAAAGCTTTACTTATCACTCTTCATATCATTTATCTAAAGCTTTGATGTATGTTGTCATCAATTACCAAAAAGGAGGAGATTGAAAGCACAAGTGCTCCCTAGGTGATTTTGGTAATTATTGTCAACATATCTCTTGTTGAACTAATGCTTTTATCTAGTGTATTTCAGACAAGTTCAATAATGGTGTGGTAAGGACAAGAGGATGTGGAACCACTTCAAGGTGTCAAGGACATGCATTGGCCAAAAGGTCAAGAGTCTTCATTTCTATTTTAGTGATCCAAGATCACATTGAGTCCATAGGAAAGCCAATACTATTAAAAGGGGATGAGTCCAAGATCACTTCTTCCACCATATCCAAATCTGTGAGAGAGAGTTGAGTGTTGCAGAGACTATCATTTGAAGCACAAGATCAAGGAGTTCATCATCAACACAACATCTATTAACTTTTGGAGAGTGGTGTCTCCTAGATTGATTAGGTGTCGCTTGGGAGCCTCCGACAAGATTGTGGAGTTGAACCAAGAAGTTTGTAAGGGCAAGGAGATAGCCTACTTCGTGAAGATCTACCGGAGTGAGGCAAGTCCTTCGTGGGCGATGGCCATGGTGGGATAGACAAGGTTGCTTCTTCGTGGACCCTTTGTGGGTGGAGCCCTTCGTGGACTCGCGCAACCATTACCCTACGTGGGTTGAAGTCTCCATAAAAGTGTTGGGAAACGTAGCATGCAATTTCAAAAAAATTCCTACGCTCACGCAAGATCTATTTAGGAGATGCATAGCAACGAGAAGGGGAGAGTGTGTCTACGTACCCTTGTAGACCGAAAGCAGAAGCGTTTGACAACGCAGTTGATGTAGTCGAACTTCTTCTCGTTCCGACCGATCAAGCACCGAACGTACGGCACCTCCGAGTTCTACACACGTTCAGCTCGATGACGTCCCTCGAACTCTTGATCCAGCAAAGTGTCGAGGAAGTAGATGAGTTCCGTCAGCACAACGGCTTGGTGACGGTGATGGTGAAGTGATCCGCGCAGGGCTTCACCTAAGCACCGCGAGAATATGACCGACGGTGTAATTTGTGGAGGGGGGCACCGCACACGGCTAACAATTGATGTTGTTGTGTTCTAGGCGCCCCCTCCCCACATATATATAGGTGGGAGGGGTGGAGAGGCAGCCATGGGGCACCCCAAGTAGGATCCGAATCCTACTTGGGGTTTCCCAAGTGGTGCGCCCCTCCCTTCCTTATTTACCGGAGGGGGAAGGAAAGAGGAGGGAGGAGGGAAGGAAGGGGGAGGCCGAATCCCTCCCCTTCCTTCTCTCTTCCCCTCTTTACTTCTCCTCTGGTGCGGCCCATCTGGGGGGCACAGCAGCGCCTGCTGGCTGCTGCGTTTCCCCTCTTGGCCCATTAGGCCCATATCTTTTGCCGGTGGTGCCCGGAACCCCTTCCGGTGACCCGATATGTACCCGGTACCCTCCGGAACCCTTCCGGTGTCCGAATACCATCGTCCTATATATCAATATTTACCTCTCGACCATTTTGAGACTATTCATCATGTCCGTGATCTCATCCGGGACTCCGAACAACATTCGGTCACCAAATCACATAACTCATATAATACTAAATCGTCATCGAACGTTAAGCGTGCGGACCCAACGGGTTCGAGAACTATGTATACATGACCGAGACACTTCTCCGATCAATAACCAATAGCGGAACCTGGATGCTCATATTGGCTCCCACATATTCTATGAAGATCTTTATCGGTCGAACCGTTATGACAACATACGTTATTCCCTTTGTCCATCGGTATGTTACTTGCCCGAGATTTGATCGTCGGTATCTTTATACCTAGTTCAATCTCGTTACTGGCAAGTCTCTTTACTCATTCCGTAATACATCATCCTGTGACTAACTCATTAGTCACTTTGCTTGCAAGGCTTCTTATGATGTGCATTACCAAGAGGGCCCAGAGATACCTCACCGATACTCGGAGTGACAAATCCTAATCTCGATCTATGCCAACCCAACAGACACCTTCGGAGATACCTGTAGAGCATCTTTATAATCACCCAGTTACGTTGTGATGTTTGATAGCACACAAGGCATTCCTCCGGTATCCGGGAGTTGCATAATCTCATAGTCGAAGGAATATGTATTTGACATGAAGAAAGCAGTAGCAATAAAACTGAACGATCATTATGCTAAGCTAACGGATGGGTCTTGTCCATCACATCATTCTCCTAATGATGTGATCCCGTTATCAAATGACAACTCATGTCCATGGTTAGGAAACCTTAACCATCTTTGATCAACGAGCTAGTCAAGTAGAGGCTCACTAGGGACACGTTTGTTTGTCTATGTATTCACACATGTATTAAGGTTTCCGATCAATACAATTCTAGCATGAATAATAAACATTTATCATGAATAAGGAAATATAAAATAACAACTTTATTATTTCCTCTAGGGCATATTTCCTTCAGTCTCCCACTTGCACTAGAGTCAATAATCTAGATTACATTGTAATGATTCTAACACCCATGGAGTCTTGGTGCTGATCATGTTTTGCTCGTGGAAGAGGCTTAGTCAACGGGTCTGCTTCATTCAGATCCGTATGTATTTTGCAAATCTCTATGTCTCCCTCCTTGACTTGATCATGGATAGAGTTGATGCATCTCTTGATGTGTTTGGTTCTTTTGTGAAATCTGGATTCCTTCGCTAAGGCAATTGTTCCAGTATTGTCACAAAAGATTTTCATTGGACCCGATGCACTAGGTATTACACCTAGATCGGATATGAACTCCTTCATCCAGACTCCTCCATTTGCTGCTTCCGAAGCAGCTATGTACTCCGCTTCACACGTAGATCCTGCCATGACACTCTGCTTGGAACTGCACCAACTGACAGCTCCACCATTCAATATAAGTACGTATCTGGTTTGTGACTTAGAGTCATCCGGATCAGTGTCAAAACTAGCATCGATGTAACCATTTACGATGAGCTCTTTGTCACCTCCATAAACGAGAAACATATCCTTAGTCCTTTTAGGTACTTCAGGATGTTCTTGACCGCTGTCCAGTGATCCACTCCTGGATTACTTTGGTACCTCCCTGTCAAACTTATGGCAAGGCAAACATCAGGTCTGGTACACAGCATAGCATACATGATAGAACCTATGGCTGAAGCATAGGGAATGACTGTCATTTTCTCTCTATCTTCTGTAGTGGTCGGACATTGAGTCTTACTCAAGTTCACACCTTGCAACACTGACAATAACCCTTTCTTTCACTGATCCATTTTGAACTTCTTCAAAACTTTATCAAGGTATGTGCTTTGTGAAAGTCCTATTAAGCGTCTCGATCTATCCCTATAGATCTTGATGCACAATATATAAGCAGCTTCACTGAGGTCTTTCATTGAAAAACTCTTATTCAAGTATCCTTTTATGCTATCCAGAAATTCTACATAATTTCCAATCAGCAATATGTCATCCACATATAATATTAGAAATGCTACAAAGCTCCCACTCACTTTCTTGTAAATACAGGCTTCTCCGAAAGTCTGTATAAAACCATATGCTTTGATCACCTCATCAAAGCGTATATTCCAACTCCGAGATGCTTGCACCAGTCCATAGATGGATCACTGGAGCTTCCTCTCTAGTTGGTGTAGGCATCACGGGAACGGTTTTCTGTGATGAGCTACTTTCCAATTGGAGAGAAGGTACAAATACCTCATCAAGTTCTACTTTCCTTCCACTCACTTCTTTCGAGAGAAACTCCTTCTCTAGAAAGGTTCCATTCTTCGCAACAAAGATCTTGCCTTCGGATCTGTGGTAGAAGGTGTACCCAATTGTTTCCTTAGGGTATCCTATGAAGACGCACTTCTCCAATTTGGGTTCGAGCTTATCAGGCTGAAGCCTTTTGACATAAGTGTCGCAACCCCAAACTTTAAGAAACGACACCTTAGGTTTCTTGCCAAACCACAGTTCATACGGTGTCGTCTCAACGGATTTAGACGGTGCCCTATTTAACATGAATGCAGCTGTCTCTAATGCATAACCCCAAAATGATAGTGGTAAATCGGTAAGAGACATCATAGATCGCACCATATCTAATAAAGTACGGTTACGACGTTCGGACACACCATTACGCTGTGGTGTTCCTGGTGGCGTGAGTTGAAAAACTATTCCACATTGTTTTAAATGAAGGCCAAACTCGTAACTCAAATATTCGCCTCCGCGATCAGATCGTAGAAACTTTATTTTCTTGTTACGATGATTCTCCACTTCACTCTGAAATTCTTTGAACTTTTCAAATGTTTTAGACTTGTGTTTCATCAAGTAGATATACCCATATCTGCTCAAATCATCTGTGAAGGTCAGAAAATAATGATACCCGCCGCGTGCCTCAGCACTCATCGGACCGCATACATCAGTATGTATTATTTCCAACAAGTCATTAGCTCGCTCCATTGTTCCGGAGAACGGAGTTTTAGTCATCTTGCCCATGAGGCATGGTTTGCAAGTATCAAATGATTCATAATCAAGTGATTCCAAAAGCCCATCTGCATGGAGTTTCTTCATGCGCTTTACACCAATATGACCTAAACGGCAGTGCCACAAATATGTTGCACTATCATTATCAACTTTGCATCTTTTGGCATCAATATTATGAATATGTGTATCACCACGATCGAGATTCAACAAAAATAGACCACTCTTCAAGGGTGCATGATCATAAAAGATATTACACATATAAATACAACAACCATTATTCTCTGATTTAAATGAATAACTATCTCGCACTAAACAAGATCCAGATATAATGTTCATGCTCAACGCTGGCACCAAATAACAATTATTCAGGTCTAAAACTAATCCCGAAGGTAGATGTAGAGGTAGCGTGCCGACGGCGATCACATCGACCTTGGAACCATTCCCGACGCGCATCGTCACCTCATCCTTAGCCAATCTTCGTTTAATTCGTAGCTCCTGTTTCGAGTTACAAATATGAGCAACCGAACCAGTATCAAATACCCAGGTGCTACTATGAGCATTAGTAAGGTACACATCAATAACATGTATATCAAATATACCATTGTTCACTTTGCCATCCTTCTTATCCACCAAATACTTGGGGCAGTTCCACTTCCAGTGACCAGTCCCTTTGCAGTAGAAGCACTCAGTTTCAGGCTTGGGTCCAGCTTTGGGCTTCTTCCCGGGAGTGGCAACTTGCTTGCCATTCTTCTTGAAGTTCCCCTTCTTTCCCTTGCCCTTTTTCTTGAAACTAGTGGTCTTGTTAACCATCAACACTTGATGCTCCTTCTTGATTTCTACCTCCGCAGCTTTGAGCATTGCGAAGAGCTCGGGAATTGTCTTCTCCATCCGTTGCATATTATAGTTCATCACGAAGCCTTTGTAGCTTGGTGGCAGTGATTGAAGAACTCTGTCAATAACACTATCATCTAGAAGATTAACTCCCAGCTGAGTCAAGTGATTATGATATCCAGACATTCTAAGTATGTGTTCACTGACAGAACTGTTCTCCTCCATCTTGCAGCTATAGAACTTGTTGGAGAGTTCATATCTCTCAACTCGGGCATTTGCTTGAAATATTAACTTCAACTCTTGGAACATCTCATATGCTCCATGACGTTCAAAACGTCTTTGAAGTTCCGATTCTAAGCCGTAAAGCATGGCACACCGAACTATCGAGTAGTCATCAGATCGAGCTTGCCAGACGTTCATAACATCAGCATCTGCTCCTGCAGCAGGCCTTTCACCTAGCGGTGCATCAAGGACATAATTCTTCTGTGAAGGAATGAGGATAATCCTCAAGTTACGGACCCAGTCCGTGTAGTTGCTACCATCATCTTTCAACTTAGCTTTCTCTAGGAACGCATTAAAATTCAAGGGAACGGTAGCACGGGCCATTGATCTACAACATAGATATGCAAAAATTATCAGGACTAAGTTCATGATAAATTAAGTTCAATTAATCAAATTACTTAAGAACTCCCACTTAGATGGACATCCCTCAAGTCATCTAAATGATATGTGATCCAAATCAACTAAACCATGTCCGATCATCACGTGAGATGGAGTAGTCATCAATGGTGAACATCTCTATGTTGATCATATCTACTATATGATTCACGTTCGACCTTTCGGTCTCCAGTGTTCCGAGGCCTTGTCTGTACATGCCAGGATCGTCAAGTTTAACCCGAGTATTCCGCATGTGCAAAACTGTCTTGCACCAGTTGTATTTGAACGTAGAGTCTATCACACTCGATCATCACGTGGTGTCTCAACACGATGAACTGTCGCAACGGTGCATACTCAGGGAGAACACTTATACCTTGAAATTTAGTGAAGGGATCATCTTATAATGCTACCGCCGTACTAAGCAAAATAAGATGCATAAAAGATAAACATCACATGCAATCAAAATATGTGACATGATATGGCCATCATCATCTTGTGCTTTTGATCTCCATCTCCAAAGCATCGTCATGATCTCCATCGTCACTGGCTCGACACCTTGATCTCCATCGTTGCGTCGTGGTCGTCTCGCTAACTATTGCTTCTACAACTATTGCTAATGCATAGTGATAAAGTAAAGCAATTACATGGTGTTTGCATTTCATACAATAAAGCGACAACCATAAGGCTCCTGCCAGTTGCCGATAACTTTTACAAAAGATGATCATCTCATACAACAACATATATCACATCATGTCTTGACCATATCACATCACAACATGCCCTGCAAAAACAAGTTAGACGTCCTCTACTTTGTTGTTGCAAGTTTTACGTGGCTGCTACGGGCTTCTAGCAAGAACCGTTCTTACCTACGCATCAAAACCACAACGGTGATTTATAAAGTTTGCTGTTTTAACCTTCAACAAGGACCGGCCGCAGTCAAATTCGATTCAACTAAAGTAGGAGAAACAGACACCCGCCAGCCACCTTTATGCAATACTAGTTGCATGTCTGTCGGTGGAACCGGTCTCATGAACATGGTCATGTAAGGTTGATCCGGGCCGCTTCATCCAACAATACCGCCGAATCAAAATAAGACATTGGTGGTAAGCAGTATGGCGATCACCGCCCATAACTCTTTGTGTTCTACTCGTGCATATCATCTACGCATAGACCTGGCTCGGATGCCACTATTGGGAAACGTACCATGCAATTTCAAAAAAATTCCTACGCTCACACAAGATCTATCTAAGAGATGCATAGCAACGAGAAGGGGAGAGTGTGTCTACGTACCCTTGTAGACCGAAAGCGGAAGTGTTTTACAACGCGGTTGATGTAGTCAAACTTCTTCTCGTTCCGATCGATCAAGCACCGAACGTACGGCACCTCCGAGTTCTGCACACGTTCAGCTCGATGACGTCCCTTGAACTCTTGATCTAGCAAAGTGTCGAGGAAGTAGATGAGTTCCGTCAGCACAACGGCGTGGTGACGGTGATGGTGAAGTGATCCGCGCAGGGCTTCGCCTAAGCACCGCGAGAATATGACTGAGGGTGTAATCTGTGGATGGGGGCGCCGCACATGGCTAACAGTTGATGTTGTTGTGTTCTAGGCGCCCCCTCCCCACATATATTTAGGTGGGACGGGAGGAGAGGCAGCCATGGGGTGCCCCAAGTAGGATCCGAATCCTACTTGGGGTTTCCCAAGTGGTGCGCCACTCCCTTCCTTATTTATCGGAGGGGGAAGGAAAGAGGAGGGAGGAGGGAAGGAAGGGGGAGACCGAATCCCTCCCCTTCATTCTATCTTCCCCTCTTTCCTTCTCCTTTGGTGTAGCCCATATGGGGGGCACAGCAGCCCTTGCTGGCTGCTGCGTTTCCCCTCTTGGCCCATTAGGCCCATATCTTTTGCAGGGGGTGCCCGGTACCCCTTCCGGTGACCAGATATGTACCCGGTACCCTCCGGAACAATTCCGGTGTCCGAATACCATCGTCCTATATATCAATCTTCACCTATAAACCATTTCGAGACTCCTCGTCATGTCCATTGTCTCATCCAGGACTCCGAACAACATTCGGTCACCAAATCACATAACTCATATAATACTAAATCGTCATCGAACATTAAGCGTGCGGACCCTACGGGTTCAAGAACTATGTAGACATGACCGAGACACTTCTCCGGTCAATAACCAATAGCAGAACCTAGATGCTCATATTGGCTCCCACATATTCTACAAAGATCTTTATCGGTCGAACCGTTATGACAACATACGTTATTCCCTTTGTCCATCGGTATGTTACTTGCCCGAGATTTGATCGTCGGTATCTTTATACCTAGTTCAATCTCGTTACCAGCAAGTCTCTTTACTCGTTCCATAATACATCATCCTGTGACTAACTCATTAGTCACTTTGCTTGCAAGGCTTCTTATGATGTGCATTACCGAGAGGGCCTAGAGATACCTCTCCGATACTCGGAGTGACAAATCCTAATCTCGATCTATGCCAACCCAACAGACACCTTCGGAGATACCTGTAGAGCATCTTTATAATCACCCAGTTACGTTGTGATGTTTGATAGCAAATAAGGCATTCCTCCGGTATCCGGTAGTTGCATAATCTCATAGTCGAAGGAATATGTATTTGACATGAAGAAAGCAGTAGCAATAAAACTGAACGATCATTATTCTAAGCTAACGGATGGGTCTTGTCCATCACATCATTCTCCTAATGATGTGATCCCATTATCAAATGACAACTCATGTCCATGGTTAGGAAACCTTAACCATCTTTGATCAACGAGCTAGTCAAGTAGTGGCTCACTAGGGACACATTTGTTTGTCTATGTATTCACACATGTATTAAGGTTTCCGATCAATACAATTCTAGCATGAATAATAAACATTTATCATGAATAAGGAAATATAAAATAACAACTTTATTATTTCCTCTAGGGCATATTTCCTTCAAAAAGTGGATGTACGATAGCACCACCTATCGGAACCACGCCAAAAATCTCCGTGTCTTCATTGTGTTTGCACACTCCAATCCTGCCCCTTTACTTTCTTGCAATTAGCATGCTTTACTCTTTCCACTGCTCATATTCTTGTCATGCTTGCTTGAAATGTATTGTGAATGCGTAAACTTGTGCTAAAACTGCACCTTAACTTGAAGTACTTAAAAATTGCCACTTTTACTTGTTGAGGGTCTAATCACCCCCCTCTAGACCCCTCTTCTCGGTCCTTTCAAGCGCGCTCGTGTGTTGGTCGCTTGGGTCGTCCTGCGCTGACTCGTCCCTCATGTGTTGCTCGCAGTCCATGGTGGCCACGCAGCAGGAGGGCCATCAGGCCATATGGAGACTAGATCGATCTGCACAAAGAGCTTCACGTGACATCCCTAATCACTCTATGCTTAGGGCATTTTCAATGGCAACCCGTTAATTTTCTCCCGCATCCGTCTACAAATAGAGGGGACCAGTCCACTGAAAAGGTTGCGGGATGCGGTCATCCAACCGTAGCCGCATATATTCAAAACATCTGACTAAATGAACCTACTAAAATCACTAAGCAAGGCTACTAAGCACACCACCATGGCAAAAGCCAACCTTCCGCCAAATCTAAGCATGCCATGCAATGATGGAAGGCAACCTTCCGCCAAGTGATATGAGCACCTTCCGCCAAATGACTGGCTAATTTGCTTAATAAAAAAATATTAATTAGCACTTTCCGCCAGATGAAATACACTATTCAGTAGTATCTTCTGCCAAAACTAGCTATCCCCTGCAATTAGCACAATGCATTCAGCTAAATACTAGCCATCGTGGGTGGACGCAGAGTACAGACTGTACGTGGCGGCTTTTTGTTGGTCATGCAGATGTCCAGACTCTCGCAAAACTCCCCCGCATTTGTCTCCATTTTACGGTAGAAAGTACGTCCGGACCGCACCGCGGACCGATACACGGCCGCGTTGGATGGCTTCCGCGGTCCGGACGGTTGCATGAGGTTTGCGAGTCCGTCTTGGAGATGCCCTTACACACCGTATGTGCTTGTGTGCAAAAGCAATTGAGCAGAAGCTAGCTTTGGATCTCAGATCCGGTCTGATGGTCATTCGTCCAGCTGCACTCCGCCGAGCCACCATCTTGCAGCAATAGAAGAGAGTAGAATAGCATTTTATTAAGAAAACATGTTGAAGTAAAGCCTAGAGATCCTTCCTCGACTCCCTGCGAGAAAGCGATCCCAAAGCTTCAATTAAGTAACAAGTATCCAGTTCAAGTAGTAGATCAGGATACACAAACTGAGCGTCCTTTACCATAGGACCGGCTATCAATAGATTATTCTTCCCTGTAGGGGTGCACTACTGTTACCCAACACGCTCGATCACCCCTGGCCGGACACACTTGCTGGGTAATGCCCGGCCTCGGGAGATCAACACGAAGCAGCGCCCTGCCTAGGCTCAGCAGAGAGGTCAGCACGCCGGACTAACCTATGCACCCAGAGGTCTTGGGCCATCGCCCTGGGCAGCCTGCGCGTTGCGTGGCTGGCCGAGGTGCAGGTACGACACTGAACTCGTCAGTGAAGTATCCAGCCCATTCCCGGTGATCAGCCCGCATGGTGAAACATGACGTCTGAAGAGCTTTCGGGAGAAACATACGATGTAGAGGGCCCCATAAACCATTATCCCGCATGCTGGTAGTGCGTATAGGGCACGTCGACCCACTCAGATCAAATACCCAAATCCGATATGCTCATTTAATAACACGCGGAGACAATCAGAGTTTCTGAAGCTCCGCCACAATATCACACTCGAGTGCCCTTCCGGCACACCCGACATCATAGATCCCCTGCGGGTACCCATCAGGGTCGACCCTCCTATAACAAAGGTCAAAGTAACCATGTGGTCATAACATCAAGGGGGAAACCCCGAGGAAACACCCTCGGTGGATTCCACTCAATGAAATCATCAGGGTGAATGTATGAGGCATCACCCTCGAGGTTCACACTGAGGGGTTGCACGACAGAGTCGTATCGGAAGTGGAGAAGGTGGAATCACCCTCTGTGACCACGACCGAACAGCTACACTGCAAAGTATTCATCAGGAGTGTGTTACGAGGTATCACCCTCGGCACTCGATAGTTACTATGCAGAGTCGTACAACTAAGGGGGTGAAGTGATGTGTCGGTCTCTGGTCGACGATCACATTGATCGAGTTGTCGATGATCAAGCAGGGGCAACAAGGGTGAGGTGGTGGGGGTCACTGATGGTTCACTACCAACCTATACTAAGCAGTTTAACATAGGAAGGTAAGGTGACAATAAACAGGTTACAAAAGCAGGCTATGCATGAGAATAGGAGCAAACATTAACAGTAGCAAAATCTAATGCAAGCAGGAGAAATGGAATGGGCGATATCTGGATGCTCAAGGGGGGGCTTGCCTGGTTGCTCTGGCAAGAAGGAGGGGTCGTCAAAGGGCTGCTCGTCTGGAGCGTAGTCGTACTCAGCTGCAACGGCGTCGGTCTCGGCGTCTATCGAGAGAGAAGGAGGGGGAGAGAAACAATAAATTCACGGCGAAAATGCAAACAATATGTATGACATGCCTAAATGATATGCAGAAGTGTTCTACTACCTAACTAAATGATTTAGTTAATTTAGGAATTTACTCAGATTTATTTAATTAAAGTTGAGCACTATTCATTTATCAAAATCAGTCTAAAAGTGCCATGTTCAGGTAGCTAGGGGCATCTGACAGATGAACGGTCCACGTATTCAGATTCGTCTCGAAATTCTGAGCAACTTTCATGTACAAAGTATTTTCATCTGAGCTACGGATTATTTAATATTAACTTAAAAATATTTAATTAATATTCTGGATTTTATTTAATTATTTAAATTAGGATTATCCGAAACAGTGAATGGTGATGTCATCATGACATCACCATGACATCAGCAGGTCAACCTGACAGGTGGGGTCCACCTGCCATTGACTGTTAACTAATTAACCAAATTAATTAGTTTAATTAACAAATTAATTAGGTTAAGTTAATTAATTATTTAATTAACTAATTAGTTAATATTTATTTATTTATTTAATTCTTTTAATAAACGTTCTCAGGGGCGGGCCCCGTTCGTCATAAGTACAGGGGGCATCGGGCCCATTCGTCAGTGGCCCATAGTGGGTTTTGGGCCCACTGGTCAGTGGCCCTGAGGCCAAATGGGCGCGGGTGAACGGGGCGAGGCCAGCAGGCACACGGGTGGCCGGTGAGGCCGCGGGGCACGCGCGGCCAGCGGCGGCGCCAGGCGAGGGGCGAGGCCATGGCCGGAGTGGCCCGAGCAGGGGAGACGGAGCCGGGCGAGGGCGGCCGTCGGCGTGTGAGCGCTCAGCGGAGGCGGGCGGTGGCCCGGTATGGCTCGGGGGTCGGGGCGTGGCCAGAGCGGCCAGGCGAGGCGCAAGCACACGCGCGGAGGCACGGTGCAGCGCGTGCGGACCGGAGCAGTGGAAGGCGGCGTGGGCAACGGCGAGCGCAGCGGCAGCAGGGCGAGCGGCAGGAGCAGGGCGAGCGCGGGCTGCGCGAGGGAGCAGCAGCGGCTTGCCGGGGCGAGCAGGAGGGGGGCGCGAGCGGGGCGCCGGTCCAGGCGTGGCACGGGGAGCACGGCGTCGGGCGCGCGGGCAAGGGGAAGAGGAGGAGAGGCCGGGGCCTCACCGCGGGGCGTAGGGTCAAGGGCAGCGGGGCTCGGGGAGGAGGACGGGGACGACGTGCGTATACGGGGTCGGGGCGGTGCCGGACGGCGAGGCGGCGGCGTCGGGTCGGGGCGGCGTCGTCGGGGATTGGCTCGGGGCCGATCCAGATCCAGCGGGGGAGGGGGGGAACGAGGAGTGGGGGGTGGGGCGACAGGGGGGTTAGGGTTTGGCCAGGGGAGGCCATATAGGGGGCGGGGTGGGCCGGCCTAGTAGGCCGCTGGCTGGGCCATGGCCCAGCTGGGCCAGGGGTTTTTTTCTTTTATTTTTCTTTCTCATTTCTTTTTCTTATTTTCTTTTTACTATTTTGTTTTAGTTTCCTTTTAGCTTTTGTTTTACAGAACATGTAACTAGTTCCTAATTTAGTTTTAATAATTATGCCGCTACCCCACAAGTTTTTGGCAATAAAATAAAAAGTATAATATTTTATTAATTTGAAAAATGTATTTAATTAAATGTTTTGCTGCTGATTTGGGATGTTAGGGTCATTTAAATATTCTAATCATTGTTGCTGTTAATTTTATAAATGCCTCTAGATTATTTGCAACATGATGAACAATTTAGTTCCTGAATTTGAAAAAAAATTATTTTCACTTTGAATTTAATTGAAGTTTGAACTAGGAGTTTGTAATGCAATATGATGCAAATGATGACTAGGCACTGTTAAACTTGCTGACATGGCATTAACTAAGGGTGATCACTGTGGCTAATTACATGGAGTGTTACAATTCTCCTCATCTAACAAGAATTCTCGTCCCGAGAATTAAGAGGAAGACTGAAAGAAAGTGGGGTATTCTTCACGAAGACGATCCTCGCGTTCCCAAGTGGCTTCATCTTCAGAATGATTCGACCACTGAACTTTAAGGAATTTAGTTGCCTTCTGACGAGTTCGACGTTCAGCTTGATCAAGAATACGGATGGGATATTCTGGATAAGACAGATCTTCCTGCAATTCAAGCATTTCATGATCCACAGCTCGAATAGGATCCTTGAAGCAGCGACGAAGTTGGGATACATGAAAGACATCATGCACTTGAGAAAGAGTTGGCGGCAGTTGCAACTGATATGCCACTTCTCCTCGACGGGCGAGAATACGGAACGGGCCAATGTAGCAAGGGGCTAACTTGCCCTTGATTCCGAACCGATGAGTACCTTTCAACGGGGTGACGCGAGGTAGGCTTGCTCGCCAGGCTGATCGACCATTTCCTTGTGCTTTCGGTCATAGTTGCTCTTCTAACGAGAGTGAGCAGTTTTCAGATGTTCACGAATGATGCGGACTTTTTCTTCACCTTGCTGAACAATGTCCGGTCCGACGAGTGAGCGTTCCCCAGTTTCTGACCAATTTAGAGGGGTTCGACACTTACGTCCGTAAAGAACTTCAAATGGTGCCATCTTCAAACTAGCTTGGTAGCTATTGTTGTAAGAGAATTCGGCATACGGGAGAGATTCCTCCCACTTCTTACCGAAGGAGATGACACAAGCTCGAAGCATATCTTTGAGCACTTGATTAACTCGTTCGACTTGACCCTGTGACTGAGGGTGAAAAGCGGTGCTGAAGGATAGATGAGTTCCCATAGCTTCTTGGAAACTATTCCAGAATCTGGAGGTAAAGAGGCTGCCACGATCCGAACTGATCTCCAACGGAACACCATGGAGTGACACAATTCGGGAAACATACAAGTCTGCTAACCGACTAGCAGTGATTGTCTCCTTGACTGGCAGAAAGTGAGCAACCTTTGAGAATCGGTCAATGACGACAAAAATAGCATCATGACCCTTCTAAGATCTGGGAAAACCAGTAATGAAGTCCATCTGGACTTTATCCCATTTCCATTCAGGAATATCAAGTGGTTGCAGAGTTCCAGCAGGCCTTTGATGTTCTGCCTTAATGCGGTGGCAAACGTCACACTCAGAAACATAATGAGCAATGTCTCGCTTCATATTAGGCCACCAGTATCTCTGACAAATGTCACGGTACGTCTTTGTGATACCAGGATGAATTGACAGAGGAGTGTCATGAGCTTCTTTCATAACGTATTCCCTGTCATCCTTGAATTTGGGTACGAAGAGACGGCGTTGGAAGAATAGGATCCCATCATTATCAAGATGGAATTCCGACGGCTTTCCTTTTTCGAGGTATCGCTTAATCCTTTCAACTTCGGAGTCATACTGTTGCATAGTCTTAATGCTGTGTTCTAAATCTGGTTCAACAACCAGGGTATTGAGATAACCCTGTGGAACAATATGGAGGTTCAATTTGCGAAGCTCTTCATAAAGAAGAGGTTGTGCTTCCTGAACCATATGGTTGCTGCAATAAGCCTTGCGACTCAAAGCATCGGCCATTACATTAGCCTTGCCAGGGGTGTATGAGATATTCATATCATAATCGGCAATTGTTTCGAGCCATCTTTGTTGACGAAGGTTCAGATCTGGTTGAGTATATAGATATTTCAAACTCTGATGATCCGTGTATATCTCGCAATGGTTACCGAGAAGGTAATGTCGCCATAGCTTCAGAGCATAAATAACCGCAGAAAGTTCGAGATCATGCACTGGGTAATTTTCTTCTTGAGGACGCAATTGTCGAGAGCCATAAGCAATCAATTTACGCTCTTGCATTAGGACACAGCCTAATCCTTGACGAGATGCATCACAGTATATCACGAAATCCTTTTGGGAATCCGGGGGTGCTAGCACTGGGGCAGAT
Source organism: Thinopyrum elongatum (assembly GCA_011799875.1). NCBI lineage: Eukaryota > Viridiplantae > Streptophyta > Magnoliopsida > Poales > Poaceae > Thinopyrum > Thinopyrum elongatum. Next base: position 440,537,383 of record CM022300.1, on the reverse strand, counting down.
GTCAACTTATCTTTTAGCGTCTGAAAGGTTTCTTGACATTTTTCTGTCCACTCAAATTTAACACTTTTGTGGAGCAGGTCAGTCAGTGGCTTTGCAATCTTGGAAAAATTCTCAACGAATTGACGGCAATAACTAGCGAGTCTGAGAAAACTCCTGACTTGCTTAACATTCTTCGGGGGAGTCTAGTCAAGAATAGCCTGTACTTGCTCGGGGTTAACAGCAATTCCATTCTTGGAAATCACATGACCGAGGTAGGTCACTTCAGATAACCAGAATTCACACTTAGAGTACTTGGCGTAAAGCTGGTGTTCTCGAAGCTTCTCCAATACAAGCCAAAGATGTTCAGCATGTTCTTCTTCATTCTTGGAATATATAAGGATATTATCCAAATAAACCACAACGAATTTGTTGAGGTAATCCATGAAGATATAGTTCATCAACCGGGAGAAGGTTGCTGGAGCATTTGTTAAGCCAAATGACATGACAGTGTACTCATAAGAGCCATATCGAGTAACAAAGGCAGTCTTCGGAATATCCTCTACGCGAACACGGATCTGATGATAACCCAACCTCAAGTCGAGTTTTGAGAAGACAGAGGATCCAGCAAGTTGATCATAAAGATCATTAATCCAGGGCAGTGGGTATTTATTCTGGATTGTGGCTTGGTTAATGGGCCGGTAATCCTGAACCAATCGGTTAGTTCCATCCTTCTTCTTAACGAAGAGTGAAGGTGCTCCCCAAGCAGAGGAACTGGGGCGGATGAAACCTTTCTTAAGTGACTTGTCAGTTTCTTCCTTAAGCTCGAGAAGGTGGTGCGGAGGCATCTTATAAGGACGCTTCGCAATAGGGGTAGTGCCAGGCTTCAAGTCAATGACAAACTCAACAACTCTAACCGGGGGTATCCCTGGAAGTTCTTCCGGGAAAACGTCCGGAAAATCTCGAACGACAGGAACGTTCTCGATTCCTTCTAGAGGTGAGGCGTTCAAAGCATTCAGAGCATATATCTGAGCTTCGGCATTTCGGGTAATTCAGGCGGTGTAGTTCACTATCTCATCGGAGGGGTGAAGAAGTTGGATGACTTTTGTGGCACAATTGATCGAAGCTATATGAGCTTTCAACCAATCCATTCCAAGGATGAGGTCTATGGTGGAAGACTTCAGGATAATGGGCGAAACAAGGAATTCCAATCCCTTAATTTCAACGGGGACATTGTGTGCCATCATAGTGGTTTGACACTGGCCTCCAGGGGTGCGGATAACTACTGGCAGGTTCACCTTTCGAAATGCAATGTCATGTGATAATCCAAATGCTTCTGCCATGAGTGAATGCGATGCTCCTGAATCAAATAATACAGAAGCGGGTACTGAGTTAACGAGAAGGGTACCCATCACAGTAGCAGGTTGATCCTAGACTTCTTCAATATCAATGTTGTAAGCGTGTCCACGACCATGAGCAGCAGACCCAGTATTATAGTTGCGGGCCTGATTGTTGCCACGACCATTGCCACTGCCAGTACGAGGGAAAGCCAACTGATTCTGAGTCTGGCGGCAGTCCTTAGCAAGGTGACCTGGTTTGCGGCACTTGAAGCACAGACCATCTTCAGGATGAAGAGGAGCATTGTGTGGAACAGCTTGAGCTCTTGGCTGCCTCGGTGGTGGAGGAGGCAGACGTGGTGCAGCATAGTTGTTCTTTGGCGCAGGGGCAGCTGGACGGAACATGTTGTTGGGAATCCAGACTCGACGCTTCTGTGCTGAGCCCGAAGATGAGCCAGCATCACGATAGCGCTTCTGCGAGTCCTTATGCTTCATCTGAGCGGTCTCAACCAGAATACCCTTGTTCACAAGAGTAGAAAATTCATTGAAGTCTTGAGCAGCAAGTGCAAGCTCGATGTCTGGGTGGAGTCCATTACAAAACTTCTCTTGTCTACGGGCATCCGTGGCGATGTCTTCCTCAGCATAGCGGGATAGGTCAAGGAATTCCCGCTGGTAGGCTTCGACAGTCTTGTTGCCCTGAGTGAGGTTGCGGAACTGGGTTTTCATCCGGTCCATGATTCCTTGAGGAATATAATGGGCACGAAAGGCAGCCTGGAACTCAAGCCAAGTAACGGCTATTCCAGCAGGCAGTGTACGCTTGTGTGTGTCCCACCATTGAGCAGCGGGGCCCTTTAAGAAAAAGGACGCAAAGGTGACAAAGTTGGCAGGGGCGACATTAGCAGACTCCATCTCGTGAGTGATGTCGCGGAGCCAGTCATCAGCATCCAGTGGCTTGTCAGAGTTGCGGAACTGAGTGGGGTTGAGTTGCATAAACTCTGTCAAAGTTATTGAAGCAGGGTTCTGGTTCTGGTTGTTCTGATGCGGAAACTGAGCCATGATTCCGGTCATGAACTGACGGTTGAGCTTGAATTGTTGCATCATAGCTGCCATATAGTCTGGCAGTGGTGGGCGTTCAGGGGCATGACTACGACCACGACCACCTGGTCTAACCATCCTGCTAAGTTTCAACAGGGATAGTTTAGTAAAAGAAATTGCGAGTGTTTAGCGACAAGCATGATGTAACTCGTCAACAATTAAGCAGTGTAACAGATACTTAACAGTAGTCAATTAAGACATACAGATCCATACATAGAGTCGGGTATATGCGGACAGCATAACAGCGCAAATTTAAAAACTAGACATGCTAGGCGGCGCGCAGGCACGCGGTAAGGAAGTACACAACGAGACATAGCAAAGGCTACATCAATGTCGGAGAAAACCACTGAAATAGGGTAACTGCACGTGCGGACAACGAATGTTCGTCGCGGTAGGATCCTGCGCTCCATGTGCACTATGATGCAGAACCCGGTCTCGAGCTGAAAGAAGAGGTCCACGTGCAGGTGTGTGACCTCCAACAGCAGGCCAATCAATACCAGCATACATCTGAGTCCTGCGCGGATAAAGGATGTGCTCCGGATGTATCCCTGCACGAACAGCGGGTAGCAACTGTGTCATAGCATCGTAGAGACGTGCTCGAGTGGCAACTAACTCGACGACAAGAGCCCGAACAGTGCGATCCAGAGCCTGAGTGCACTGAATCAGAACGTGCGGGTCATAGCGACGAGGCTCGTACGGGGCACAGATAGCTGTGTAGTATCCAGTAGCATCTCCAGTAGGGGCATATGGAATGTATCGGAACTCAGAGGCATCCAAGATACTGCTGAACTCTCCTCGGAGACATGCGATAGCAGAGTAGGCGGCATCATGGACTACCATCTCAATCGTCACGCCGATACCGTGGAAAAGGTGCAGCTCAGTGTCTGAGTCATCTTGCTGATCATAGATACGAACATTAGCATGGTACTGCTCCTGGTTGAACTCGCGGTAATCCTCGTAGACCATGTACTCGGGGTACCAGCGGTAGCCAAGTCTGGTCAGGAGGGTGATCAGAACAGCTGGAAAACCAGGGGCATCACGAGCCCAAGTGCGAAGCACAAGCTGCGTCGTAGGACGTGGTGGAAACAAATGATCCATCTGAAACAGAGGAAATTCAGGATTATCAAATGACAATGAGAAGCATAATACGACTCGGAGAGAAAGGTTAAACAAAACAATGGAAAGGAAAATGATTATTAGACTAATCAGATCAATGGCAAGGAAGTAAGCACAGATATCCAGCTCTCCGGGTGGACGAGATTTACGAGATCCTAAGTGTCGGCGTTAGTAAAATCATTTAACCCAAATAGAAGAGAGATCAGAGTTCCCAGAGTATAGACGAGGAATAAAAGATCCTAATACCACCTAGTTGGCGACATGGGCCCGTAAGCCACACAGCCAAGTTAGTAAATTAGTTTTTTGATGTCTAGACTCAACTTTGGCCAAGGAATTGGAAGGGGGCTTCCTACCGGCAGTCGGCTCTGATACCAACTTGTGACGCCCCTGACTCAATCGTGCACTAATCATACACGCAAACATGCACGATCAAGCACAGTGACTCACGGGAAGATATCACAACACAACTCTAACACAAATATACGGAGATCCACAATATTACAGACCAGGGATCACGAGGATCCGAATACATAAGTCAGTCATACAAATAATATCTGGGTACAGACATAGTTAGACAAGGTTTGCCTTAAGAAGGCTAGCGCAAACAATGACTCTAGATCAAAAGGCGTAGGCCTCCTGCCTGGGAGCCCCGATCCTACTCCTGGTCGGCTGGCTCGATCCAGTAATACGTACCGTCTGGACCCATCTGATAGTAAGCTCCTGCAGTGGCATCTGGCTCCTGGGCTCCATCGTCTGTTGTATCATCAAGTAGGGGAATATAGGGAAAAAGAGGAAGCAAAGCAACCATGAGTACTCATCTGAAGTACTCAGCAAGCAAGGATCTACACTACATATGCAACATTATCAAAGGGGAAAGGCTGTATATGTGGATTGGGCTGCAGAAATGCCAGAATAAAGAGAAGGCCTAGTCCTATTGAAAACTAGCATCTTCAAACATCTTCACGAAGCCACCATCTTGCAGCAATAGAAGAGAGTAGAATAGCATTTTATTAAGCAAACATGTTGAAGTAAAGCCTAGAGATCCTTCCTCGACTCCCTGCGAGAAAGCGATCCCGAAGCTTCAATTAAGTAACAAGTATCCAGTTCAAGTAGTAGATCGGGATACACAAACTGAGCGTCCTTTACCGTAGGACCGGCTATCAATAGATTATTCTTCCCTGCAGGGGTGCAATACTATTACCCAACACGCTCGATCACCTCTGGCCGGACACACTTGCTGGGTAATGCCCGGCCTCGGGAGATCAACACGAAGTAGCGCCCTACCTAGGCTTAGCAGAGAGGTCAGCACGCCGGACTAACCTATGCACCCAGAGGTCTTGGGCCATTGCCCTGGGCACCCTGCGCGTTGCGTGGCTGGCCGGGGTGCAGGCGCGACACTGAACTCGTCAGTGAAGTATCCAGCCCATTCCCGGCGATCAGCCCGCACGATGAAACGTGACGTCTGAAGAGCTTTCGGGAGAAACGTACGACGTAGAGGGCCCCATAAACCATTATCCCGTGTGGTGGTAGTGCGTATAGGGCACGTCGACCCACTCAGATCAAATACCCAAATCCGATATGCTCATTTAATAACACGTGGAGACAATCAGAGTTTCTGAAGCTCCGCCACAATATCACACTCGAGTGCCCTTCCGGCACACCCGACATCATAGATCCCCTGCGGGTACCCATCAGGGTCGACCCGCCTGTAACAAAGGTCAAAGTAACCGTGTGGTCATAACATCAAGGGGGAAACCCCGAGGAATCACCCTCGGTGGATTCCACTTGATGAAATCATCAGGGTGAACGTATGAGGCATCACCCTCGAGGTTCACACTGAGGGGTTGCACAACAGAGTCGTATCGGAAGTGGAGAAGGAGGAATCACCCTCGGTGACCACGACCGAACAGCTACACTACAGAGTATTCATCAGGAGTGTGTTACGAGGTATCACCCTCGGCACTCGATAGTTACTATGCAGAGTTGTACAACTAAGGGGGTGAAGTGATGTGTCGTTCTTTGGTCGACGATCACATTGATCGAGTCATCGATGATCAAGCAGGGGCAACAAGGCTAAGGTGGTGGGGGTCACTGATGGTTCACTACCAACCTATACTAAGCAGTTTAACATAGGCAGGTAAGGTAACAATAAACAGGTTACAAAAGCAGGCTATGCATGAGAATAGGAGCAAACATTAATAGTAGCAAAATCTAATGCAAGCAGGAGAAATGGAATGGCGATATCTGGATGCTCAAGGGGGGGGGGGGGGCTTGCCTGGTTGCTCTGGCAAGAAGGAGGGGTCATCAACGGGCTGCTCGTCTGGAGCGTAGTCGTACTCAGCTGCAACGGCGTCAGTCTCGGTGTCTATCGAGAGAGAAGAAGGGGGAGAGAAAATATAAATTCATGGCAAAAATGCAAACAATATGTATGACATGCCTAAATGATATGCAGAGGTGTTCTACTACCTAACTAAATGATTTAGTTAATTTAGGAATTTACTCGGATTTATTTAATTAAAGTTGAGCACTATTCATTTATCGAAATCAGTCTAAAAGTTCCATGTTCAGGTAGCTAGGGGCATCTGACAAATGAACGGTTCACGTATTCGGATTCGTCTCGAAATTCTAAGCAACTTTCATGTACAAAGTATTTTCATCTGAGCTACGGATTATTTAATATTAATTTAAAAAGATTTAATTAATATTCTGGATTTTATTTAATTATTTAAAATAGGATTATCCAAAACAGTGAATGGTGATGTCATCATAACATCACCATGACATCAGCAGGTCAACCTGACAGGTGGGGTCCACCTGCCATTGAGTGTTAACTAATTAACCAAATTAATTAGTTTACTTAACTTATTAATTAGGTTAAGTTAATTAATTATTTAATTAACTAATTACTTAATATTTATTTTTTTATTTTTTTTATTCTTTTAATAAACGTTCTCAGGGGCGAGCCCTGTTCGTCATAGGTACAAGGGGCATCGGGCCCATTCGTTAGTGGCCCATAGGGGGTTTTGGGCCCACTGGTCAGTGGCCCTGAGGCCAAACAGGCGCGGGCGAATGGGGCGAGGCCAGCAGGCACACGGGCGGCCGGTGGAGGTCGCGGGGCGCGCGAGGCCAGCGGCGGCGCCAGGCGAGGGGCGAGGCCATGGCCGGAGTGGCCCGAGCAGGGGAGGCGGAGCCGGGCGAGGGCGGCCGTCGGCGTGTGAGCGCGCAGCAGAGGCGGGCGGTGGCGCGGTGTGGCTTGGGGGTCGGGGCGTGGCCAGAGCGGCTAGGCGAGGCGCAAGCGCGCGCGCGGAGGCGCGGTGCAGCGCGTGCGGACCGGAGCAGTGGAAGGCGGCGTGGGCAACGGCGAGCGCAGCGGCAGCAGGGCGAGCGGCAGGAGTGGGGCGAGCACGGGCTGCGCGAGGGAGCAGCAGCGGCTTGCCGGGGCGAGCAGGAGGGGGGCGCGAGCGGGGCGCCGGTCCAGGCGCGGCGTGGGGAGCACGACATCGGGCGCGCGGGTGAGGGGAAGAGGAGGAGAGGCCGGGGCCTCACCGCGGGGCGTAGGGTCAAGGGCAGCGGAGCTCGGGGAGGAGGACGGGGACGACATGCGTCGATGGGGTCGGGGCGGAGCCGGACGGCGAGGCGGCGGCGTCGGGTCGGGGTGGCGTCATCGGGGATCGGCTCATGGCCGATCCAGATCCTGCAGGGGAGGGGCGAACGAGGAGTGGGGGGGGGAGTGGGTGACTGGGGTTAGGGTTTGGCCAGGGGAGGCCATATAGGGGGGCGGGGTGGGCCGGCCTGGTAGGCCGCTGGCTGGGCCATGGCCTAGCTGGGCCGGGGGGGGGTTTGTTTTTCTTTTATTTTTCTGTCTCATTTCTTTTTCTTATTTTCTTTTTACTATTTTGTTTTAGTTTCCTTTTAACTTTTGTTTTACAGAACATGTAACTAGTTCCTAATTTAGTTTTAATAATTATGCCGCTACCCCACAAGTTTTTGGCAATAAAATAAATAGTTTAATATTTTATTAATTTGAAAAATGTATTTAATTAAATGTTTTGCTGCTGATTTGGGATGTTAGGGTCATTTAAATATTCTAATCATTGTTGCTGTTAATTTTATAAATGCCTCTAGATTATTTGCAACATGATGAACAATTTAGTTCCAGAATTTGAAAAACTTTTATTTTCACTTTGAATTTAATTGAAGTTTGAACTAGGAGTTTGTAATGCAATATGATGCAAATGATGATTAGGCACTGTTAAACTTGCTGACATGGCATTAACTAAGGGTGATCACTGTGGCTAATTACATGGGGTGTTATAGAACTCCTCCTCCTCTCGTCATCCACACCATGCCCAAGTTGTGGTTCTCCGCGCCGACAGGCGGCCGGCGGCTCTGGATCTAGGCGTCGTCGCCCTAACTCTCTAGGACCCTCATCTCCACTTTTCATCTCCTCCTCCGACGAGGAGGACCAGGTGCTGCCGCCGTAGTAGCCGCTCCGTCAGCAGTCGCGCCTCCTCTCGGAGGCCACAACGATGGATGAGAAGTTCGTCCTCAGATCGAGATGCTGACAAAACGGTCGCCATGTCACAATCCTAGAATATTTGAGTGTAATTAGTTGCATTTGTGAGCATCATGAATCATGTTCAAATTCCAAAGAAAATTGAAATGGGGAATGATAAACCCTAGCACCACATTAATAACTAGGTTCAAATAAAATTGCATTCAATGAACCCAAAATGCTCCTCATTGATGTTTGATATTTTTGACAATGGTTTTGATCCAAACCAAAAATAATGAACATTTTTAAGGAGTCATTTTGGGCACTGAGTTTAAGTCATATCGTATTTGAATTTGGATTTATATTCTTAATATATAGAATATATGTTCAAATGTCTCTGAAATATTTGTCTGCATTTGGAAAAGTCCAGTGAAGCTGCATAAACATTTACATAAAGTTTGGCACTCTTTTGAATTTACAAACAAGTGGAAAAGATTTAAATAAAAAAACCGGAAAAAATAGAAAACAGAAAAAGGAAAAGAGCCTACCTTGGCCTTACCTGCTACAGTAACCGGTCCAGCCCAGGGGCAGAGCCGTCTTAAACCTCTGCCTACTGGCAGAGGCATGTCTGCGCGCGCACCCGAGCCCTCCACCTCCTGCTTCGCACTGGCGCGGCCGTCCCCGAGTCGATATTCTCGCGAGGAGAGACGCACGAGCCCCTCTTGCTTTTCCCTCTCTCTGGTCATTCTCCCTCCTTTCCCTCGTGTTCCCGTAGCCACCGAGAGCCAGCCGTAACTGTCATGCTTCGCTCGTGTGGCCTCCATCGTTCTCAAGCGCCACCGCCCTGTCCCATAGCTTTGTCGTGCTGCTAAACATCTCTATGCCTAAGATTGTGAGCCCGGAGGCCTTGCATCCTCGCTACCATCGCCGCATTCATCCTCTGCATCGTCCGACATCGTCGCTTGATTCGCCACAACCGGAGCGCCCCCGACCTCGCCGACCACCTCCTCGAGTTCGCTGTGAGCCCCTGTGCAGTTTCCCTCTCCTCCCCTGCTCACTTCCGTCCCCTAGGCCGTATTTCCATTGAACCCGAGAGCTCCTTGCTGCCGGCCTTGACGCCATCGTGGCCACAGCTACCGTCACTTGCGTCCGAGCACTGGAACATGCTCAGCATCTCCCCAGAAACCCAACGCCACCACCCATGCCGCATCTCGTGCTTTGTAGCCTCGTCCTACTCGAAGCCGTGGTTCCGCTACCGCGGGAGCTCGGCGCCATCAATGTTCCTGGCCGTCCCCGTGGCACCTGAGGCCACCATTGGATGCGCATGAGTGAGGGCTTCCTCATGGTGCGCTTTGCTACTTCTTGAGCTTGTGTTGGTTTTTCCCTTGAAGAGGAAAGGGTGATGCAGCAAAGTAGAGATAAGTATTTCCCTCAGTTTGAGAACCAAGGTATCAATCCAGTAGGAGGAACACACAAGTCACCAATGGTTGCACCTACACAAACAAACAAATACTTGCACCCAACGCAATAAAGGGGTTGTCAATCCCTTCACGGTTACTTGCAAGGATGAGATCTGATAGAGATAGGTATAAAAGATAAATAAAAGTGCAAAATAAAGTAAAGGTAAATAAATTGCAGCAAGGTATTTTGGGGTTTTTGGTTTTGTAGATCTGAAAATAATATGGTAAAAATAGACCTGGGGCCATAGTTTTGACTAGAGGCTTCTCTCTTGAAAGAACGCATATGGTGGGTAACAAATTACTGTTGAGCAATTGATAGAAAAGCGCAAAGTTATGATGATATCTAAGGAAATAATCATAAATATAGGCATCACGTCCGTGACAAGTAGACCGACTCCTGCCTGCATCTACTACTATTACTCCACACATCGACCGTTATCCAGCATGCATCTAGTGTATTAAGTTAATAAGAACGGAGTAACGCCTTAAGCAAGATGACATGATGTAGAGGGATAGATACAATCAATATGAAATAAAACCCATCTTTTTATCCTTAATGGCAACAATACAAATACTTGCCTCACTGCCCCTTCTATCACTGGGCGAGGACACCACAAGATTGAACCCAAAACAAAGCACCTCTCCCATTGCAAGAAAAATCAATCTAGTTGGCCAAACCAAATCAATAGATCGGAGAGAAATACAAAGCTATCTTAATCATGCATAAAAGAGTTCAGAGAAGACTCAAATAATATTCATAGATAATCTGATCATAAATCCACAATTCATCAGATCTGAACAAACGCACCGCAAAAGAAGATTACATCGAATAGATCCCCAAGAACATCGAGGAGAACATTGTAATAAAGATCAAAGACAGAGAAGAATCCATCTAGCTACTAGCTATGGACCCGTAGGTCTGTGGTAAACTACTCACACATCATCGGAACGGCAACAAGGTTGATGTAGAGGCCCTCCGTGATCGAATCCCCCTCCAGCAGACTACCGGAAAAGGTCTCCAGATGGGATCTCACGAGGACAGAAACTTGCGGCGACGGAAAAGTATTTTTGGTGTGCTCTCTCGTATACGGGGAATATTTGGGTATTTATGGAGCAAAGATTAGGGTTAGAGGAGCCACAGGGGGCCCACATGCCTGGCCCCCCCTAGGGCGCGCCTCCCGAGCTTGGCGTGGCCTCGTGGCTCTTATGGCCTCTTCCCGAAGCTTCCTAGGTGTCTTCTGGTCGATGAAAAAACGTCAAAAAGTTTTGTTCCGTTTGGACTCCATTTGGTATTGATTTTCTGTAAAAGACAAAAACATGGAAAGAAACAGCAACTGGCAGTGGGCACTAGATTAATAGGTTAGTCCCAAAAATGATATAAAATAGCATAATAATGCATATAAAACATCCAAGATGGAAAATATAATAGAATGGAACAATAAAAAATTATAGATACGTTGGAGACGTATCAAGCATCCCCAAGCTAATGCTACCTAATATGTTTATCATGTAATCATTCTTTATGTGGCATGAATATTCAGATCCATAAGATTCAAAACAAATGTTTAATATTAACATAAGAACAATAATACTTCAAGCATACTAATAAAGCAATCATGTCTTCTCAAAATATTATGGCTAAAGAAAGTTATCCCTACAAAATCATATAATCTTGTCATGCTCTATCTTCATAACACAAAGTATTTATCATGCACAACCCCGATGACAATCCAAGCAATTGGTTCATACTTTTAATGTTCTTAAGATTTTTCAACTCTCATGCAATACATGAGCGTGAGCCATGGATATAGCACTATAGGTGGAATAGAATATGATGGTGCAGGTTGTGTGGAGAAGACAAAAAAAGAGAAAGCCTCACATTGACGAGGCTGATCAATGGGCTATGGAGATGCCCATCAATTGATGTCAATGCAAGGAGTAGGGATTGCCAAGCAACGGATACATTAGAGCTATATGTGTATGAAAGATCAAAAAGAAAACTAAGTGGGTGTGCATCCAACTCGCTCGCTCACGAAGACCTAGGACAATTTGAGGAAGCCCATCATTGGAATATACAAGCCAAGTTCTATAATGAAAAATTCCCACTAGTAATATATGAAAGTGAAAAAATAGGAGACTCTCTATCATGAAGAACGTGGTGCTACTTTGAAGCACAAGTGTGGAAAAGGATAGTAACATTGTCCCTTCTCTCTTTTTTATTATTTATTTTTTTTATTTTTTTTTATTTTTTTTGTTTTGGGCTCTTTGGCCTCTCTTTTTTATTTTGGGATCTTTTTTTAAGTCCAGAGTCTCATCCTGACTTGTGTGGAAATCATAGTCTCCATCATCCTTTCCTCACATGGGACAATGCTCTAATAATGATGATCATCACACTTTTATTTACTTACAACTCAAGAATTACAACTCGATACTAGAACAAAAATATGACTATATATGAATGCCTCCGGTGGTGTACCGGGATGTGCAATGATCTAGCATAGCAAAGATATCAAAAAATGGACATGCCATGAAAATATCATGCTAGCTATCTTATGATCATGCAAAGTAATATGACAATGATGGTGTGTGTCATAATAAAACAGAATGGTGGAAGTTGCATGGCAATATATCTCGGAATGGCTATGGAAATGCCATAATAGGTAGGTATGGTGGCTATTTTGAGGAAGATATAAGGTGGGTTGTGTGTGAAAGAGCGTATCATATCACGGGATTTGGATGCACCGGCGAAGTTTGCACCAACTCTCAAGGCGAGAAAGGGCAATGCACGGTACCGAAGAGGCTAGCAATGGTGGAAGGGTGAGAGTGCGTATAATCCATGGACTCAACATTAGTCATAAAGAACTCACATACTTATTGCAAAAGTTTATTAGCCCTTGAAGCAAAGTACTACTACGCATGCTCCTAGGGGGATAGATTGGTCGAAAAAGACCATCGCTCGTCCCCGACCGCCACTCATAAGGAAGACAATCAAAAATAAATCATGCTCCAACTTCATCGCATAACAAGAGACCATAAGTGCAAGCTTAGGGAATCACAAAACTTAACACAAATATTCTTACTAAACCACAATTAGTCACTAGCATGACTCTAATATCACCATCTTTGTATCTCAAAACAAATGCAAGGAATCAAACTTCTCATATATTAAATGATCTTCATGAAAGTTTTTATTATATCCCTCTTCAATAACCATCATATTAGGACTAAATTCATAACCTAAGAAAATTGCCATACTATTATAAGACTCTAAAAATAATATAAGTGAAGCACGAGAGTTCATAAATTTCTTCAAAATAAAACCGCCGCCGCGCTCTAAAAAGATATAAGTGAAGCACTAGAGCAACTACCTAGCTCAAAAGATATAAGTGAAGCACATAGAGTATTCTAATAAATTCATGATTAATGTGTGTCCCTCTCAAAAGGTGTGTACATTAAGGATGATTGTGGCAAAATAAAAAGCAAAGAATCATATAATACAAGACGCTCCAAGCAAAACACATATCATGTGGTGAATAAAAATATAGCCTTAAGTAATTTACCGATGGATTGAAGACAAAAGAGGGGATGCCATCCGGGGCATCCCCAAGCTTAGATGCTTGGTTATCCTTGAATATTACCTTGGGGTGCCTTGGGAATCCCCAAGCTTAGGCTCTTGCCACTCCTTATTCCGTAGTCCATCGAAACTTCACCCAAAACTTGAAAACTTCACAACACAAAACTCAACAAAAAACTCGTGAGATCCGTTAGTGAAACAAAGCAAATAACCACTTTTAGGTACTGTTGTAAACTTATTCCAATTTTATATTTGTATTATATCTAATGTATTCTAACTTCTCCATGGTTCATACCCCCCGATACTACCCATAGATTCATCAAAATAAGCAAACAACACAATGAAAACAGAATCTGTCAAAAATAGAATAGTCTGTAGTAATCTGGACTTTAGCCAAACTTCTGTAACTCCAACAATTCTGAAACATTAGGAAAACATAGGCAATTTCTATATCAATCTTTTGTAAAAAAAATCAGAATTTTATCACGCTCCAGTGAATTCTAACAATTCTGCTACTGGACGTAAAAGTTTCTGTTTTTCAGCAAAATCAAATGAACTATCACCCAAATCATCCCAAAGGTCTTACTTGGCACAAACACTAATTAAAACACTAAAACACAATCATAACAGAAGTATAATTGCATATACTCATAAAAACAGAAAATAAAAATATTGGGTTGTCTCCCAACAAGCGCTTTTCTTTAAAGCCTTTTAGCTAGGCATTGATAATTTTAATGATGCTCACATGAAAGATAGCAATTGAAACACGAAGAGAGCATCATGTAGCATGTGAAAAACAAGTTTAAGTCTAACATTCTTCTTATGCATAGGCATTTTATGGGGAAAAGATTTATCAAGACAAGCAAAAACTAGCATATGCAAGGAAGAAGGAAGAAACAATAGCAATCTCAAAATAACGAGAGGTAATTTAGTAACATGAAAATTTCTACAACCATATTTTCCTCTCTCATGATAATTACATGTAGGATCATAATCAAATTTAACAATATAGCTATCATATAAAATTTTCTCTTCATGATCCACATGCATAAAAGTTCTACAATCTTCCAAGATAGTGGGATTAACATCAACTAAAGTCATGACCTCTTCAAACCCACTTCCAATATTATCGCAAACATATTCATCATGAGGCTTAAAGAAATTTTCAAGATCATAAGAAGCATTATCACCCCAATCATGATCATTGCAATAAGTAGTGACATAGCAAAATTAGCATCCCCAAGCTTGGGGTTTTGCATATTCTTAGCACAATCGTCATTCATATAATTTATAATAACATCATTGTAATCATGCTTTTGATTCAAGGAATTATCAAGTATGGGTGCAATAGCAATAATTTCATGTTTAACATAAGGAACTATAGCAAATTCATCTCCATAAGCATTATTAATATTGGCATCATGGCCATAAGAATAGCAAGCATCACATTCATTAAGAGGGGATATTTCAATCAAATCAACGGAATCATAATTATCTATAGATTCATGCATATCATTTTCTTCCAAAGCAGCGGACATTCTCTCAATAAATTCTTTAACATAGACATTATGAGCATAGTTTACATAGCAATATTTAAGTATGTCAAAATTTTCAGATTTGTAGAGAGTAATATCATACTTTTCAATCAAAGAAGCAACTTCATAAGCACCCTTAAAAGCAACAAATTCTTCAATTTGTTCGATATCATAGTAACTATAAACACCTTTGGCATAAGAAGATAAGATTTCATTATCATTAAACTCGCATAGGTAGGGAAGATGTTTTTTAGGGTTCTCCGAGCAACAAGTAAAATCATAAATTTCACATAGATTCAAAGCATAGCATAGAAAACTATTTATTTGATTCCATAAGAGTCCCCATTTTTTAGACAAACGGTGACGCACAAAATGAGCATCCTCATCTAATGATATTCCCTCAACTAAACTAGTTGGGGTTTTAGCACGAGCACATATGGAACAAAGATGATCCAAGTAGAAAACTTTAAGTGGATCCATAAACCTTTTGCTTTCTGATTTTCAATAAGCATACAATTATACCAAACGAACAAGCGAACAAAGCAAGTAAGACATAAAAGCAAATGAAAAGGCGAACAGAAAGAAGGTAAATAAAAAGGCAAATATTTTTGTGTTTTTCTGAAAACGTTTTAGAAGTGGGGGAGAGGAAAACGAGAGGCAAATGGCGAATATTGTAAATGCAAGAGATGAGAGTTTATGATGGGTACTTGGTAGGCTTAATGTAGATCCTCCCCGGCAACGGCGCAAGAAATTCTTCCTGCTACGTCTTGAGCTTGCTTTGGTTTTTCCCTTGAAGAGGAAAGGGTGATGCAGCAAAGTAGAGATAAGTATTTCCCTCAGTTTGAGAACCAAGGTATCAATCCAGTAGGAGGAACACACAAGTCACCAATGGTTGCACCTACACAAACAAACAAATACTTGCACCCAACGAGATAAAGGGGTTGTCAATCCCCTCACGGTTACTTGCAAGGATGAGATCTGCTAGAGATAGGTATAAAAGAGAAATAAAAGTGCAAAATAAAGTAAAGGTAAATAAATTGCAGCAAGGTATTTTTGGGTTTTTGGTTTTGTAGATCTGAAAATAATATGGTAAAAATAGACCTGGGGGCCATAGTTTTGACTAGAGGCTTCTTGATACGTTTCCAACATATCTATAATTTTAGCTTGTTCCATGCTATTATATTATCATTCTTGGATGTTTTACAATCATTTTATAGCAACTTTATATCATTTTTTGGGACTAACCTATTGACATAGTGCCCAGTGCCAGTTGTTGTTTTTTGCTTGTTTTTTACTTCGCAGAATATCAGTACCAAACGGAGTCCAAACACACCGAAACTTTTTGGAGAATTTTTCTGGACCAGAACACACCTGTTGGGCCGAAGAAGTACCAGAGGGGGGCTCCGAGGGGAGCACAACCCACCTGGGCGCGCTTGGGGGCCGAGGCATGCCCTGGTGGGTTGTGCCCACCTCGGCCGCCTCCCGCACCGCCTCTTTGCTCTATAAATACCCCGAAAATCCAAAAACCCTAGGGGAGTCGACGAACCACAATTCCAGCCGCCGCAAGTTCCTGAACCACCAGATCCAATCTAGACACCATCAAGGAGGGGTTCATCATCCTCATTGGTGCCTCTCCGATGATGCGTGAGTAGTTCATTATAGACCTACGGGTCCGTAGTTAGTAGCTAGATGGCTTCCTCTCTCTCTTTTGATTCTCAATACAATGGTCTCTTAGAGATCTATTTGATGAAACTCTTTTTGTGGTGTGTTTGTTGGGATCCGATGAACTTTGAGTTTATGATCAGATCTATTTATCCATGAAATTTATTTGAGTTTCTTTGATCTCTTATATGCATGATTACTTATAGCCTCGTATTTCTTCTTCAAATCTTTGGTTTACTTAGGCCAACTAGATCGATTTTTCTTGCCATGGGAAGAGGTGCTTTGTGATGGGTTTGATTGTGCGGTGTTCTTTCCCAATGACAGAAGGGGCAGCAAGACACATATGTATCGTTGCTATTAAGGATAACAAGATGGGGTCTATTCCTACATGAATAAATCTTGTCTACATCATGCCATCATTCTTATTGCATTACTCAGTTTCTCCATGAACTTAATACACTAGATGCATGCTGGATAGCGGTCGATGTGTGCAGTAATAGTAGTAGATGCACGCAGGAGTCGGTCTACTAATCTTGGACGTGATGCCTATATAATGATCATTGCCTGGATATCGTCATAATTATTTGAAGTTCTATCAATTGCCCAACAGTAATTTGTTTAGCCGCTGTATGCTATTTTTCTCGAGAGAAGCCACTAGTGAAATCTACGGCCCCGGGGTCTATTCTTTATCATATTTGCTTTGAGATCTATTTTTATTTGCTTTTGTTTTCAGATCTATTATTCTAAAAACCCAAAAATACCTTGCTGCACTTTTTCTTTATTTATTTTATTTTGTTTTATCATGAGATCTATTTATCCAAAATCATACAAACTGATCTACCTTTTACCCGAGAGGGATTGATAACCCCTCTTACGCGTCGGGTTGCAAGTATTTGTTCTTTGTGTGCAGGTACTGTTTACATAGTGTTGCTTGGTTCTCCTACTGGTTTGATAACCTTGGTTTCATAACTGAGGGAAATACCTACCATAGCTGTGCTGCATCATCCCTTCCTCTTCGGGGAAATACTGACACGGACACGAGCCATGAAGAAAGGATTTCTGGCGCCGTTGCCGGGTAGACATCATCAACATCTATCAGATTCCTAATCACAAATATCATCCCCTTGCAATTTACATTATTTGCCATTTGCCTCTCGTTTTCATCTCCCCCACTTCACAAAAATTTGCCGTTTTATTCGCCCTCTTTTTCGTTCGCCGTTTTCTAGTCAGATCTCTTATTTGCTTGAACTTGTCACCATGAGTGACTTTGGCATGGCAGAAACACATGATGGCCTAACTCCTAAAATTGGACAATCTGGCAATCTGGATGGTAAAACTTTTGTTTTGGGGCAAGGGAACGTTATGGGAAAAGAACATATCCAGGAATTTTTCAATTGTGTCGGAAATTTGACTCTTGATGATGCTCCTATACTCAAAAGAACTAAATCTTATGCGGAAGCTATTTCAGCACTAGTTCTGAAACTTGAAAATAGATATATTCGTACTCACCCTACCTTGCAAAGATTTTTTTATGAGCTACCATCTATAAAAGATCCTAAATCCAAAAAGATAGCTACCCAAGTTCTTATAAATGAATTTGGTCACATAATATGGGAAGCTAGGGAAATTTTTTATTTTTATGGCATGAGCCATGAAAACCCGGTAATAGATGAGATCCTTTACAATAGTGATTACATGTTGAGACATTTTCTTGGTAATAATCAAATTTTTGATGAGAATCTTAAAAAGGAAATCCCTGTTTTAGATATAATCCAACAAGTTTTCAATGATGTTAATCAACGATATTCTTGGATTGTTGCCGGAAATCAAAGGGTATACGTAGATGGGCAACTTGATAATGCTAAAACTTCTATGGATAATTTGTTTCAAGTTATTTTTGTAAAACCTCTCGACAAGAACACATCTACGGAAAATAAGAAGAAAGTTAACAATAGTTGAATCTATGCTTTATGCCTAGCTAGGGGCGTAAAATGATAGCGCTTGTTGGGAGGCAACCCAATGAATAAAATTAATTTTTTCCTTTTTCTTTCTATTATTGAGTGTTTGCACAATTATTCCTCTGTTATGATTGTGTTTTTTATGTTTTAGTTAGTGTTTGTGCCAAGTAAAGCCTTTGGGATAGCTTTGGTAATAGTTGATTTGATCCTGTTGAAAAATAGAAACTTTTGCGTCCAGTAAAATAATTTTCTAAATTCACAAAAGAGATGAAACATTCTGAATTTTTTACACTATATTTATATACAAATTTCATCTTCTTTCCTAATTTTTCAGAATTTTTGCAGTTACAGAAGTATGAGTAAAATTCGAGTCTTTACAGACTGTTCTGTTTTTGACAGATTATGTTTTCTTTGCATTGTGTGCTTATTTTGATGATTCTATGGATTGTATCGGGGGGTATAAGCCATGGCAAAGTTAGAATACAGTAGATATAATGCAATAACAAAATTTGAATGGTTTTTTTAAGTAATTAAAGTAAAGATTGGTTTTCCTATACTAACGGATCTCACGAAGGTTTTGTTGAGTTTTGTGTGATTGAAGTTTTCAAGTTTTGGGTGAGATCACGATGGATGAAGGAATAAGGAGTAAGAAGAGCCTAAGCTTGGGGATTCCCCATGGCACCCCAAGGCAATATTCAAGGAGAAACAAGCAACTAAGCTTGGGGATGCCCGAGTGGCATCCCCTCTTTCTTCTAACGACCATCGGTATTTTACTTGGAGCTATATTTTTATTCGTCACATATCATGAGTTTTCCTTGGAGCATCTTGTATTATATGAGTCTTTGCTTGTTTTGCTTTTTAGTTTGACACAAGTATCCTTGCTAGACACACCCATTTGAGAGAGCCAAAATTATGCTATGATTTGTTAGAATTACTCTTTATGCTTCACTTAAATTTTTGAGCTATGGAATTGCTCTAGTGCTTCACTTATATCTTTTTATCACAGTGTGCTTTAATATTTTTGAAGAAATGATCTCATGCTTCACTTAGATTTGTTTGAGAGTTAGTAAATTTTTTAAGAAATTCTCTCATGCTTCACTTATATTATTTTGAGAGACGAAAAGTTTTATGCTCATGTTCTTCAGTTAAATTTGTTTGAGCTTGCCAAAAGAAATTGCAATATATGAAACTAGTCCCAAAGTGATAGATATTCAAGAGGGATATAATAAAAACTTTCATGAAGGTCATTGGACAAAATAAACTTGATTCTTTGTAATAGTTTTGGGATATGATGATAGTGATATGTGAGTCATGTTGGTGAGTAATTGTGCTTTAGTAAGAATATTGGTGTTAAGGTTTGTGTTCCCTATGCAAGAATGAAAGTCAATAGTTATGCAATGAAATTACATCCTACTTGTGGTGCATTATTCGGTGTTAGTTATGCTTAATGCTCGCTTATGTGATATTTTGTTTCTTGGTTGGATGCTTCTCAATCTTTTTGCTATCCTTCACTTGTACTAAGTAGGAATACTACTTGTGCATCCAAAATCCTTAAACCCGGTTTTGCCATATGTGTCCACCATACCTACCTATATGCTGTATTCCCGTGCCGTTCTAAGCAAACTTGTATGTGCCACCTCTAATTTTCAAAATAATTTCCTTTTTGTGTGCTCGTACCGCTCATGAAACGGTAGGGGGTGGCTGATATTTTTCCATGCTAGATGTGTTATTCTCAAGATGAGTGTTTATTCACTTGTCATTGCACAAGAGTACGGCAAAGGTATTAGGGATGCCTAGTCCCGAAATGAAAAATAAATTTACTTTATGTTGTCAATTAATAAATTCCTTGGAAAGTGTTGGTATGGACGGCACCCGTGGATACGACTAGCCGTGGAATGTGAAAGTATGGTGGAAAAACGAATAAACTTTATTTTATGTTTGGGAACCGCCTATGATATATCTTGCATGGAAAGTATTGGGAACTACTCGATCATTTTCGTTGACAGGAAAAGCATGCCACCCAAAAAGTTTTATCTCTATTTTTTTGCTTTGAGCTCTGGCACCTCTACAAATCCCTACTTGCCTCTGCGAAGGGCCTTTCTATTTACTTTATGCAATTTTTTTTATTTGAGTCTCCATCTTCTCTTATAAGACACCAACTAAGGGGCACTATGATCGTACTTGAGCATTGGATGTAGCTAATATGCGAGTGTGTTTCATGAATGGATCAATGATTGAGCATGATGGGCTAGGGATAACTTTCTTTAGTGTTGATATTTTGAAAGACATGGTTTCTTGTTGATATGCTTGAGTATTGAAATCTTCATGTCAAAACTACACTATTGCTTTGAATCATATAAAATTCCAAATGTCCATGCTACAAAAGAAAAGAATATGTGATGAACATGTTAGGCAGCATTCCACATCAAAAATTCTGTTTTTATAACTTACCTACTCGAGGACGAGTAGGAATTAAGCTTGGGGATGCTGATACGTCTCCAACGTATCTATAATTTTTGCTTGTTCCATGCTGTTATATTATCATTCTTGGATGTTTTACAATCATTTTATAGCAACTTTATATCATTTTTTGGAAATAACCTATTGACATAGTGCCCAGAGCCTGTTGCTGTTTTTTGCTTGTTTTTTACTTCACAGAATATCAGTACCAAACGGAGTCCAAACACAGCGAAACTTTTTGGAGAATTTTTCTGGACCAGTAGACACCTGTTGGGCCAAAGAAGTACCAAAGGGGGGCTCAGAGGGGAGCACAACCCACCTGGGCATGCCTGGGGGCCCAGGCACGCCCTGGTGGGTTGTGCCCACCTCGGCCGCCTCCCGCACCGCCTCTTTGCTCTATAAATACCCCAAAAATCCAAAAACCCTAGGGGAGTCGATGAAACACAATTCCAGCCGTCGCAAGTTCCAAAACCACCAGATCCAATCTATACACCATCACGGAGGGGTTCATCATCCTCATTGGTGCCTCTCCGATGATGCGTGAGTAGTTCATTGTAGACCTACGGGTCCGTAGTTAGTAGCTAGATGGCTTCCTCTCTCTCTTTTGATTCTCAATACAATGGTCTCTTGGAGATCTATTTGATGTAACTCTTTTTGCGGTGTGTTTGTTGGGATCCGATGAACTTTGATTTTATGATCAGATCTATTTATCCATGAAAGTTATTTGAGTTTCTTTGATCTCTTATATGCATGATTAGTTATAGCCTCATATTTCTTCTTCGAATCTTTGGTTTAGTTAGGCCAACTAGATCGATTTTTCTTGCCATGGGAAGAGGTGCATTGTGATGGGTTCGATTGTGCGGTGTTCTTTCCCAGTGACAGAAGGGGCAGCAAGACACATATGTATCATTGCTATTAAGGATAACAAGATGGGGTCTATTCCTACAAGAATAGATCTTGTATACATCATGTCATCGTTCTTATTGCATTACTCCAATTCTCCATGAACTTAATACACTAGATGCATGCTGGATAGCGGTCGATGTGTGGAGTAATAGTAGTAGATGCAGGCAGGAGTCGGTCTACTAATCTTGGACGTGATGCCTATATAATGATCATTGCCTGGATATCGTCATAATTATTTGAAGTTCTATCAATTGCCCAACAGTAATTTGTTTACCCGCCGTATGCTATTTTTCTCGAGAGAAGCCACTAGTGAAATCTACGGCCCCCGGTCTATTCTTTATCATTTTTGCTTTGAGATCTATTTTTATTTGCTTTTGTTTTTAGATCTATTATTCTAAAAACCCAAAAATACCTTGCTGAACTTTTTCTTTTTCTTTTTTATCGCGAGATCTATTTATCCAAAATCTTACAAACCGATCTATCTTTTACCCGAGAGGGATTGACAACCCCTCTTACGCGTCGGGTCGGGTTGCAAGTATTTGTTCTTTGTGTGCAGGTACCATTTACATAGTGTTGCTTGGTTCTCCTACTGGTTCGATAACCTTGGTTTCATAACTAAGGGAAATACCTACCGTAGCTGTGCTGCATCATCCCTTCCTCTTCGAGGAAATACTGACGTGGACACGAGCCATCACTTCTCTCGTGAAAGAACGCATACGGTGGGTAAACAAATTACTGCTGAGCAATTGATAAAAAAGCGCGAAGTTATGACGATATCTAAGGCAATGATCATGAATATAGGCATCACATCCGTGACAAGTAGACCGACTCCTGCCTGCATCTACTACTATTACTCCCCACATCGACCGTTATCCAGCATGCATCTAGTGTATTAAGTTAACAAGAACGGAGTAACGTCTTAAGCAAGATGACATGATGTAGAGGGATAGATCCAATCAATATGAAATAAACCCCATCTTTTAATCCTTAATGGAAATAATACAATTACGTGCCTTGCTACTCCTTCTGTCACTGGGTGAGGACACCGCAAGATTGAACCCAAAACAAAGCACCTCTCCCATTGCAAGAAAAATCAATCTAGTTGGCCAAACCAAATCAATAGATCGGAGAGAAATACAAAGCTATCTTAATCATGCATAAAAGAGTTCAAAGAAGACTCAAATAATATTCATAGATAACCTGATCATAAATCCACAATTCATCGGATCTCAACAAATGCACCGCAAAAGAAGATTACATCGAATAGATCTCCAAGAACATCGAGGAGGACATTGTATTGAAGATCAAAGAGAGAGAAGAAGCCATCTAGCTACTAGCTATGGACCCATAGGTCTGTGGTAAACTACTCACACACACATCATCGGAAGGGGAGCAAGGTTGATGTAGAGGCCCTCCGTGATCGAATCCCCCTCCGGCAGAGTACCGGAACAGGTCTCCAGATGGGATCTCACGAGGACAGAATCTTGCGGTGGCGGAAAAGTATTTTTGGTGTGCCCTCTGGTATACGGGGAATATTTGGGTATTTATGGAGCAAAGATTAGGGTTAAAGGAGCCACAAGGGGCCCACAAGCCTGGGGGCGCCCCCTAGGGCGCGCCTCCTGAGCTTGGCGTGGCCTCGTGGCTCTTCTGGCCTCCTCCCGAAGCTTCCTAGGTGTCTTCTGGTCTAAGAAAAATCATCAAAAAGTTTTTTTCTGTTTGGACTCCGTTTGGTATTAATTTTCTGTAAAAGACAAAAACATGAAGAAAAAAAAACTGGCACTGGGCACTAAGTTAATAGGTTAGTCCCAAAAAATGATATAAAATAGCATAATAATGAAGGAAATATGCCCTAGAGGCAATAATAAAGTTGTTATTTTATATTTCCTTATTCATGATAAAGGTTTATTATTCACGCTAGAATTGTATTGATCGAAAACTTAAATACATGTGTGAATACATAAACAAATACCGTGTCCCTAGTAAGCCTCTACTAGACTAGCTCGTTGATCAGAGATGGTTAAGGTTTCCTAACCATAGACATGTGTTGTCATTTGATAACGGGATCACATCATTAGGAGAATGATGTGATGGACCAGACCCATCCGTTAGCTTAGCATAATGGTCATTCAGTTTATTGCTATTGCTTTCTTCATGTCAAATACATATTCCTTCGACTATGAGATTATGCAACTCCCGGATACCGGAGGAATACCTTGTGTGCTATCAAACGTCACAATGTAACTGGGTGATCATAAAGATAATCTACAGGTATCTCCGAAGGTGTTTGTTGAGTTGGCATAGATCGAGATTAGGATTTGTCACTCCGAGTATCGGAGAGGTATCTCAGGACCCTCTCAGTAATACACATCATAAGCTTGCAAGCAAATGACTAAGGAGTTAGTCACGAGGTGATGTATTACGGAACGAGTAAAGAGACTTGCCGATAACGAGATTGAACTAGGTATGAAGATACCGACGATCAAATCTCGGGCAAGTAACATACCGACAGACAAAGGGAATTGCGTATGTTGTCATAACGGTTCGACCGATAAAGATCTTCGTAGAATAAGTGGGAGCGAATATGGGCATCCAGGTTCCGCTATTGGTTATTGTACGGAGAGGTGTCTCGGTCATGTCTACATAGTTCTCGAACCCGTAGGGTCCGCACGCTTAACGTTCGAAGTCGATTTGGTATTATATGAGTTATGTGTTTTGGTGACCGAATGTTATTCGGAGTTCCAGATGTGATCACGGACATGACGAGGAGCTCTGGAATGGTCCGAAGGTAAAGATCGATATATAGGACGATGCTATTTGGTTTTCGGAATGGTTTCGGAATGCACCGGAAAGTTATCGGAATACCGGAAGGGGTTCCGGAGGCACCGGGAGAATGTTGGGCCTTATTGGGCCATGTAGAGGGAACACACTAGCCCACATGGGCTGGTGCACCCCCTCTAAGGAAGCCACACCCAATTAGATGGAAGGGGGAGGTGCCACCTCCTCTTACCATGTCCCCGAGAGGGGAGGAAGGAAAGAAGGGGGCGCCTCCTCCCTTTCCTCCCCCCTTGTGCCAATTTTTGGCGCGGGGGGGGGGGGGGAGGGGGGCGTACCAAAGGGAGGAGCCCTAGGGCTGCTGCCGCACCACTTGGGGCACCCTAGGGGCTGCCTCCTCCCCTCCCACACCTATATATATGTGGGGAGGGGTGCCACACAATACACAGCTTATTCCACGCCGTGTGTCGGCACCCCTCCGCCTCTAGTTTACTCCTCCGCTCTAGATGGTCGCAGTGCTTAGGTGAAGCCCTGCAGGATTGCTTCACCACCATCGTCACCACGCCGTAATGCTGATGGAACTCATCTACTACCTCGCCCCGCTTGCTGGATCAAGATGGCGAGGACGACACCGAGCTGAACGTGTGCAGAACGCGGAGGTGCCGTACGTTCGGTACTAGATCGATTGGATCGCGAAGAAAGTTCGACTACATCAACCGCGTTGTGAAATGCTTTCGCTTACAGTCTACGAGGGTACATAGACACACTCTCCCCTCTCGTTGCTATGCATCTCCTTGATAGATCTTGCGTGTGCGTAGAATTTTTTTTTGTCTTCCATGCAATGTTTCCCAACAGTGGTATCCGAGCCAGGTATATGCGTAGATGATATGCACGAGTAGAACACAAAGAGTTGTGGGCGGTGATAGTCATACTGCTTACCACCAACGTCTTATTTTGATTCGGTGGTATTGTGGGATGAAGCGGCCTGGACCAACCTTACATGTCCACGAACATGAGACCGGTTCCACCGACAGACATGCAACTAGTTTTGCATAAAGGTGGTTGGCGGGTGTCTGTTTCTCCTACTTTAGTTGAATCAAATTTGACTGCGGCCGGTCCTTGAAGAAGGTTAAAACAGCAAATTTGATGAATCACCATTGTGGTTTTTGCCGTAGGTAAGAACGGTTCTTGCTAGAAGCCCCTAGCCGCCACGTAAAACTTGCAACAACAAAGTAGAGGACGTCTAACTTATTTTTGCAGGGCATGTTGTGATGTGATATGGTCAAGACATGATGTGATATACGTTATTGTATGAGATGATCATGTTTTGTAAGTTATCGGCAACCGGCAGGAGCCTTATGGTTGTCTCTTTATTGTATGAAATGCAAGCGCCATGTAATTGCTTTACTTTATCACTATGCGTTAGCGATAGTTGTAGAAGCAATAGTTGGCGTGACGACCTCGACGCAACAACGCTATGATGGAGATCAAGGTGTCAAGCCGGTGACAATGGAGATCATGAAGATGCTTTGGAGATGGAGATCAAAAGCACAAGATGATGATGGCCACATCATGTCACATATTTTGATTGCATGTGATGTTTATCCTTTATGCATCTTATTTTGCTTAGAACGGCGGTAGCATTATAAGATGATCCCTTCATGAAATTTCAAGATAAAAGTGTTCTCCCTGAGTATGCACCGTTGCTACGGTTCGTCATTTCGAGACACCACGTGATGATCGGGTGTGATAGACTCTACGTTCACATACAACGGGTGTAAGCCAGATTTACACACGCGGAATACTTGGGTTAAACTTGACGAGCCTGGCATGTACAGACATGGTCTCGGAACACTGGAGACCAAAAGGTCGAACGTGAGTCATATAGTAGATATGATCAACATAGAGATGTTCACCATTGATGACTACCCCATCTCACGTGATGATTGGACTTGGGTTAGTTGATTTGCATCACGTATCACTTAAATAACTTGAGGGATGTTTATTTAAGTGGGAGTTCTTTAGTAATTTGATTAATTGAACTTAATTTATCATGAACTTAGTCTTATAGTTTTGCATATCTATGTTGTAGATCAATAGCTCGCGATATATCTCCCTTATTTTTGATATGTTCCTAGAGAAAAATAAGTTGAAAGATGATAGTAGCAATGATGCGGACTGGGTCCGTGATCTGAGGATTATCCTCATTGCTGCATAGAAGAATTATGTCCTTGATGCACCGCTAGGTGACAGACCTATTGCAGGAGCAGATGTAGATGTTATGAATGTTTGGCAAGCTCGATATGATGAATACTTAATAGTTTAGTGCGCCATGCTTTACGGCTTAGAACCGGGACTTCAAAAATGTTTTGAACACCACGGAGCATATGAGATGTTCCAAGAGCTGAAATTGCTATTTTGGACTCATGCCCATGTCGAGAGGTATGAGACTTCCGACAAGTACTTTGCCTACAAGATGGAGGAGAATAGCTCAGCCAGTGAGCATGTACTCAGAATGTCTGCGTACTACAATCGCTTGAATCAAGTGGGAGTTAATCTTCCAGATAAGATAGTGATTGACAAAGTTCTCTAGTCATTATCACCAAGCTACTAGAACTTTGTGATGAACTATAATATGCAAGGGATGACAAAAATGATTCCCGAGCTCTTCGTGATGCTAAAATCGGCGAAGGTAGAAATCAAGAAAGAACATCAAGTTTTGATGGTTAACAAGACCACTAGTTTCAAGAAAAAGGGCAAGGGAAAGAAAGGGAACTTCAAGAAGAATGGCAAGCAAGTTACCACTCCCGGGAAGAAGCCCAAAGCTGGACCCAAGCCTGAAACTGAGTACTTCCACTGCAAAGGAAATAGTCACTGGAAGCGGAACTACCTCAAAAAAAACTTGGCGGATAAGAAGGATGGCAAAGTGAACAAAGGTATATTTGATATACATGTTATTGATGTGTATTTTACTAGTATTCGTAGTAACCCCTGGGTATTTGATACCGGTTCAGTTGGTAAGATTAGTAACTCGAAACAGGAGTTGCAGAGACTAGTTAAAAGCGAGGTGACGATATGTGTTGGAAATGATTCCAAGGTTGATATGATCACCATCGCACACTCCCGGGATTAGTGTTGAACCTAAATAAATGTTATTTGGTGTTTGTGTTAAGCATGAATATGATTAGATCATTTTTATTGCAATACATTTATTCATTTAAGCCAGAGAAAAATTGTTATTCTGTTTACATGAATAAAACCTTCTATGGTCATACACCCAATGCGAATGGTTTATTCAATCTCGATCGTAGTGATACACATATTCATAATATTGATGCCAAAAGATGCAAAGTTGATAATGATAGTGCAACATACTAGTGGCACTGCCGTTTAGGTCAGATTGGTGTAAAGCGCATGAAGAAACTCCATGTAGATGGACTTTTGGAATCACTTGATTATGAATCATTTGATACTTGCGAACCATGCCTCATGGGCAAGATCACTAAAACTCCGTTCTCCGGAACAATGGAGCGAGCTAATGACTTATTGGAAATAATACATACCGATGTATGCGGTCCGATGAGTGTTGAGGCACGCGGCAGGTATCGTTATTTTCTGACCTTCACAGATGATTTGAGTAGGTATAGGTATATCTACTTGATGAAACACAAGTCTGAAACATTTGAAAACTTCAAAGAATTTCAGAGTGAAGTGGAGAATCATCGTAAAAAGAAAATAAAGTTTCTACGATCTGATCGCGGAGGCGAATATTTGAGTTACGAGTTTGGCCTTCATTTAAAACAATGTGGAATTGTTTCACAACTCATGCCACCTGGAACACCACAGTGTAATGGTGTGTCCGAACATCGTAACCGCACTTTATTAGATATGGTGCGATCTATGATGTCTCTTACCGATTTACCACTATCGTTTTGGGGTTATGCATTAGAGACAGCTGCATTCACATTAAATAGGGCACCGTCTAAATCCGTTGAGACGACACCGTATGAACTATGGTTTGGCAAGAAACCTAAGCTGTCGCTTCTTAAAGTTTGGGGATGCGATGCTTATGTCAAAAGGCTTCAGCCTGATAAGCTCGAACCTAAATTGGAGAAGTGTGTCTTCATAGGATACCCTAAGAAAACAATTGGGTACACCTTCTACCACAGATCCGAATGCAAGATCTTTGTTGCTAAGAATGGGTCCTTTCTAGAGAAGGAGTTTCTCTCGAAAGAAGTGAGTGGGAAGAAAGTAGAACTTGATGAGGTAATTGTACCTTCTCTCAATTTGGAAAGTAGCACATCAGAGAAATCCGTTCCTGTGATGCCTACACCAACTAGAGAGGAAGCAAATGATAATGATCATGAAACTTCAGATCAAGTTACTACTGAACCTCGTAGGTCGACCAGAGCACGATCCACACCAGAGTGGTATGGTTCAACGTTGAGGTACGGTAATCCTGTCCTAGAAGTCATGTTACTAGACCAAGGTGAACCTACGAACTATGAAGAAGCTATGATGAGCCCAGATTCCGACAGATGGCTTTAGGCCATGAAATCTGAGATAGGATCCCTGTATGAGAACAAAGTGTAGACTTTGGTGGACTTGCCCGATGATCGGCAAGCCATAGAGAATAAATGGATCTTCAAGAAGAAGACAGACGCTAATGGTAATGTCACCATCTACAAAGCTCGACTTGTCGCAAAAGGTTTTTGACAAGTTCAAGGGGTTGACTACGATGAGACCTTCTCACCCGTAGCGATACTTAAGTCAGTCCGAATCATGTTAGCAATTGCCGCATTTCATAATTATGAAATCTGGCAAATGGTCGTCAAAACTGCATTCCTTAATGGATTTCTTAAAGAAGAGTTGTATATGATGCAACCAGAAGGTTTTGTCGATCCTAAAGGTGTTGACAAAGTTTGCAAGCTCCAGCGATCCATCTATGGAGTTGGAATATATGCTTTGATGAGGTGATCAAAGCATATGGTTTTATACAGACTTATGGTGAAGCCTGTATTTACAAGAAAGTGAGTGGGAGCTCTGTAGCATTTCTGATATTATATGTGGATGACATATTGTTGATTGGAAATGATATAGAATTTCTGAATAGCATAAAAGGATACTTAAATAAGAATTTTTTCATTGAAAGACCTCGGTGAAGCTGCTTATATATTGGGCATCAAGATCTATAGGGATAGATCAAGACGCTTAATAGGACTTTCACAAAGCACATACCTTAACAAGATTTTGAAGAAGTTCAAAATGGATCAGTCAAAGAAAGGGTTCTTGCCTGTGTTGCAAGGTGTGAAGTTGAGTAAGACTTAAAACCCGACCACGGAAGAAGATAGAGAGAGAATGAAAGTCATTCCCTATGCCTCAGCCATAGGTTCTATAAAGTATGCCATGCTGTGTACCAAACCTGTTGTGTACCTTGCCATGAGTTTGGCAAGGGGGTACAATAGTGATCCAGGAGTAGATCACTGGACAGCGGTCAAAATTATCCTTAGAGAACTAAGGAAATATTTTCTTGATTACGGAGGTGATAAAGAGTTTATCGTAAAGAGTCACGTCGATGCAAGCTTTGACACTGATTCAGATGACTATGAGTATCAATCTGGATACATATTGAAAGTGGGAGCAATCAGCTAGAGTAGCTCCATGCAGAGCATTGTAGACATAGAAATTTGCAAAAATCATACGGATCTGAATGTGGCAGACCGGTTGACTAAACTTCTCTCACAAACAAAACATGATCACACCTTAGTACTCTTTGGGTGTTAATCACATGGCGATGTGAACTAGATTATTGACTCTAGTAAACTCTTTGGGTGTTGGTCACATGGCGATGTGAACTATGGGTGTTAAATCACATGGTGATGTGAACTAGATTATTGACTCTAGTGCAAGTGGGAGACTAAAGGAAATATGCCCTAGAGGCAATAATAAAGTTGTTGTTTTATATTTCCTTATTCATGATAAAGGTTTATTATTCATGCTAGAATTGTATTGATCGGAAACTTAAATACATGTGTGAATACATACACAAATACCGTGTCCCTAGTAAGCCTCTACTAGACTAGCTTGTTGATCAAAGATGGTTAAGGTTTCCTAACCATAAACATGTGTTGTCGTTTGATAACGGGATCACATCATTAGGAGAATGATGTGATGGACAAGACCCATCCGTTAGCTTAGCATAATGATCGTTCAGTTTATTGCTATTGCTTTCTTCATGTCAAATACATATTCCTTCGACTATGAGATTATGCAACTCCCGGATACCAGAGGAATACCTTGTGTGATATCAAACATCACAACGTAAATGGGTGATCATAAACATACTCTACAGGTATCTCCGAAGGTGTTTGTTGAGTTGGCATAGATCGAGATTAGGATTTGTCACTCCGAGTATCGAAGAGGTATCTCTGGGCCCTCTCGGTAAAACACATCGTAAGCTTGCAATCAAATGACTAAGGAGTTAGTCATGAGGTGATGTATTACGGAACGAGTAAAGAGACTTGCCGGTAACGAGATTGAACTAGGTATGAAGATACCGACGATCGAATCTCGGGCAAGTAACATACCGACAGACAAAGGGAATTACGTATGTTGTCATAACGGTTCGACCGATAAAGATCTTCATAGAATATGTAGGAGCCAATATGGGCATCCAGGTTCCGCTATTGGTTATTGGCCGGAGAGGTGTCTCGGTCATGTCTACATAGTTCTCGAACCCGTAGGGTCCGCACGCTTAACGTTCGAAGTCGATTTGGTATTATATGAGTTATGTGTTTTGGTGACCGAATGTTGTTCGGAGTCCCGGATGTGATCACTGACATGACGAGGAGCTCCGGAATGGTCCGGAGGTAAAGATCGATATATAGGATGATGATATTTGGTCTTCAAAATGGTTTCGGAATGCACTGGAAAGTTATCGGAATACCGAAAGGGGTTCCAGAGGCACCGGGAGAATATTGGGCCTTATTGGGCCATGTAGAGGGAACACACTAGCCCACATGGGCTGGTGCGCCCCTCTAAGGCAGCCACACCCAATTAGATGGAAGGGGGAGGGGCCACCTCCTCTTACCATATCCCGGAGAGGGGAGGAAGGAAAGAAGGGGGCGCCTCCTCCCTTTCCTTCCCCCTTGTGCCAATTTTTGGCAGGGGGGGCGCACCAAAGGGAGGAGCCCTAGGGCTGTCGCCGCACCACTTGGGGTGCCCTAGGGGCTGCCTCCTCCCCTCCCACACCTATATATATGTGGGAAGGGGTGCCACACAATAGACAGCTTATTCCACGCCGTGTATCGACACCCCTCCGCCCCTAGGTTACTCCTCCACTCTAGATCGTCGCAGTGCTTAGGCGAAGCCCTGCGGGATTGCTTCACCACCACTGTCACCACGCCGTTATGCTGACGGAACTCATCTACTACCTCGCCCCGCTTGCTGGATCAAGATGGCGAGGACGACACCGAGCTGAACGTGTGCAGAACGCGGAGGTGCCGTACGTTCGGTACTAGATCGGTTGGATTGCGAAGAAAGTTCGACGACATCAACCGCGTTGTGAAACGCTTCCGCTTACGGTCTATGAGGGTACGTAGACACACTCTCCCCTCTTGTTGCTATGCATCTCCTTGATAGATCTTGCGTGTGCGTAGAATTTTTTTTGTTTTCCATGCAACATTTCCCAACAAATAATGCATATAAAACATCCAAGATGGATAATATAATAGCATGGAACAATCAAAAATTATAGATACGTATGAGACATATCACCCTTCGCTCATCCATCCGCCCCTGCAGCACCATCCCGGCGAGTCTCCGCCGCGGGACTTGATCACCGACGGTTAAATGTCGATTTGCCAACGTGGCAGTAATTATTTAGCACTAATTACCCCCAATGACACTGATAGCTGGGCCCCGTTTCTTTAATTAGGCGGCAAAATTGTTTAGTTAGATTAGATAGCCCCTTGTTAATCATGTGCCATGACGTGTGGGCCCCACTGGTTAGGTTTAACCGAGTTGACCTGCTGACGTCAGGCTAACTTAATGCTGATGCAGTAAATGTTTTTTGGATATAAAAAATAAATCAGAAATGATTTATTTATTTCAGAAAATGTTTAAAACTTCAAAAATTCATAGATATTCAACCGCAACTCCAAATGGAATAATTTATATATGAAAAATGATCAAAAAATACGAAGAATCTGTTTATGGCACTTTCATGCATGTTTGAACAACTTAACTCCACTTTTTAGGGCAAATCAACTAAATGGCAGTTAATTAATCACATATGGAGTTTGAATTTGAACCTTTCATTCAAACCAACTCCATTTAATCTGGTTGCTAGTTGCATTAGCTCAATCAACAGCATGTTGACTGCTACTTGTGAGCTGTGTTGGGATTTTTCCCCAAGAGGAGAGGAGATGCAGTACAGTAGAGATAAGTATTTCCCTCAGTGAGAACCAAGGTATCAATTCAGTAGGAGAATCACGCAAAGCCTTGTGAACAACACCTACACACACAAAAGCAAATACTTGCACCCAACACGGGCAAGAGGGTCGTCAATCCCCTTGAACTCGTAACTTGCAAGGATTAAATCTCGTAGTGGTAGATAGGTAAAGTAAATTGCAAAACAAAATAAAAGAAATAAAATTGTAGCAAGGATATTTTGGTTATATATATATGATAAAGGTAGACCCGGGGGGCATAGTTTTCACTAGAGGCTTCTCTCTCGAACACATAGCATACGCTGGGTGAACAAATTATTGTTGGGCAATTGATAGAAAACCCCATAGTTATGACGATATCCAAGGCAATGATCATGTATATAGGCATCACGTCAGAGACAAGTAGACCGACTCCTGCCTGCATCTACTACTATTACTCCACCCATCGACCATTATTCAGCATGCATCTAGGGTATTAAGTTAATAAAAACAAAGTAACGCCTTAAGCCAGATGACATGATGTAGACAAAATAAACTCAACTAATATGAATAAACCCTATCGTTTTACCCCTTAATGGCAACAATACAAATACGTGTCTTGTCCCTTTCTGTCACTGGGATAGAGCACCGCAAGATCGAACCCATCACAAAGCACCTCTCCCACTGAAGATAAATCAATCTATTTGGCCAAACCAAATGGATATATCAGAGAGAAATACAAAGCTATAATAATCATGCATAATGATGTTTAGAAAAGACTCAATTACTTCTCATGGATATTCACACCATAAATCCACAATTCATCGGATCCCAACAAACACACCGAAAAGAAGATTACATCAGATAGAACTCCAACAACATCGAGGATAACGTTGTATTGAAGATTAAAGAGAGAGAAGAAGCCATCTAGCTACTATCTATGGACCCGTAGGTCTGTGGTGAACTACTCATGCATCATCGGAAGGTGGCAAGGATGATGTAGAAGCCCTCCATGATAGATTCCCCCTCCGGGAGAGTACCAGAAACGGCCTCAAGATGGGATCACGAAAGAACGGAAGCTTGCGGTGGCAGAAAAAGTGTTTCGGTTGGTTCTCTGGTATATTGGGAATATTTGGGAATTTATAGAGGCAGAATTAGGCTAAGAGGTGCCATGAGGGGCCCACAAGCTCAGGAGGCGCCGCCCGGGGCGTGCCTGGTGAGCTTGTCGCTCCCTCGTGACTATTCTGGTCTTCTCCCGAACCTTCGTCGCTCCCTTCTGGTCCAAAAAAATTATTCCAAAGATTTTTCTCCGTTTGGACTTCGTTTGATATTGATTTTCTGAAAATCCAAAAACAAGCAAAAACGGCAACTGGCACTGGGCACTAGGTTAATAGGTTAGTCCCAAAAAAGATATAAAATAGCATATAAATGCATATAAAATATCCAAGATTGATACTATAATACCATGGAACAATAAAAAATATAGATACCTTGGAGACATATCAGCATCGCCAAGCTTAATTCCTGCTCGTCCTCGAGTAGGTAAATGATAAAAACAGAATTTTTGATGTGGAATGCTACCTAACATGTATATCATGTAATCTCTTTTTACGGTATGAATATTAAGATCTGAATGATTCGAAACAATAGTCTATAATTTGATATAAAGACATGAATACTCAGGCATACCAACAAACAATCATGCCTTTCAAAATAAAAATGCTAAAGAACGCTATCCCTACAAAATCATATAATCTTGTCATGCTTGGTCTTCGTCACACAAAGTATTAATCATGAACTAACCCCATAACAAGCCGAGCAATTGGTACATACTTTTTAACGCGCTTCAGCTTTTTCAACCCGCACGCAATACATTGATACGTCTCCAATGTATCTATAATTTATGAAGTATTCATGCCATGTTTACAACAATTTTATATGGTTTTGGTATGATTTGCATGGAACTAACCCGAACTGACGCTGTTTTCAGCAGAACTACCGTGGTGTTGTTTTTTGTGTAGAAATGAAAGTACTCCAAATGAGCTGAAACTTTTTGACAATTTTTTTAGATTAACATTGTTGAGAGAAGGTTATATGATCCAATTAGATTAGCATTGTTAAGAGATTGCACTAGCGAAAGTACGGACCCTAGGTCTTGTTTTCAAGCATTGCAATACCGTTTGTGCTCCGTTTTATCACTTGCTACCTTGCTATTTTTATTTATTCAGATTAAAAAAAAATCTACCATCCATATTACACTTTTATCACCATCTCTTCGCCGAACTAGTGCATCTATACAATTTGCCATTGTATTGGGTGTGTTGGGGACATAAGAGACTTTTTATTATTTGGTTGCAGGGTTGCTTGAGAGAGACCATCTTCATCCTACACCTACCATGGATTGATAAACCTTAGGTCATCCACTTGAGGGAAAATTGCTACTGTCCTACAAAACTCTGTGCTTGGAGGCCCAACACGAGTCTACAAGAACAAGTTGTGTAGTAGACATCAAGCTCTTTTCTGGCGCCATTGTCAGGGAGGTGAGTGCTTGAAGGTATATCTTTAGAACTTGCAATTGAATCTTTTAGTTTCTTGTTTTATCACTAGTTTGGTTTATAAAAGGAAAACTACAAAAAAAATGGAATTGAGGTTGCATCATATTGTTCATCTTTATAATGTCTTTCGTGGAAATGATGGAAAGGAAAATTGTGCTCAATTGATAGAGGAAGAATTCTATAAAATGTTTGACAAAATTATTTGAATGAGCATGATTGCAATGTTGCTAGTATGAATTCTTTGAATATCCATGATGCTAATGATATGCAAAGCCATAAGCTTGGGGATACTATGTTTGATGGAGATGATATTTTTAGTCCCCCAAGTTTTGATGAGAATATTTACTATCATGAAAGCATGCCTCCTATTTATGATGATTATGGTGATGACATGTATGCTATAAAGAGTAATGATATCCATGAAAAAATTTATCATGATTTTAATGCTCAATATGATTATGCAAATCAAGAATCACATGATAGTTATTTTGTTGAGTTTGCTCCCACTATTATTCATGAGAATAAATTTGCATATGTGGAGAGTAATAAAAATTCTATGCTTGTGGATCATGAAAAGAATGCTTTCTGTGATAGCTATATTTTTGAATTCATTCATTATGCTACTGAAAATTATTATGAGAGAGGAACATGTGCTTGTAGGTATTGCAATAATATCAAGTTTCCTCTCTTTATGTTGAAAGTTTTGAAGTTGCACTTGTTTTGCCTTCCTATGCTAGTTGATTCTTGTTCCCATAAGTTGTTTGCTCACAAAATCCCTATGCATAGGAAGTGGGTTAGACTTAAATGTGCTAGTCATATGCTTCATGATGCTCTCTTTGTGTTTCAATTCTTATCTTTTATGTGAGCATCATTGAAATCATCATGCCTAGCTAAAAAGGCATTAAAGAAAAGCGCTTGTTGGGAGACAACCCAACATTTACACCTACAGTTTTTGTGTGTTCACATGATTAGGCT